>WOXC01004182.1:0-333349 GCA_011680675.1 Gymnobelideus leadbeateri
TGGTTATAACCATACCCACATTCTATGTAGTGAGGATGTTTGGAATCATCTTTGCAGAAGTTTTTGTACAATGTTTTTTAAATGTTTTGACTCCAAGGTGGAATCTTGCCTGCTGTGGTATGTGTAAATTGGATTTAAGTGAGGCAGAACTGCAGGAAGTCATAAGCTTCAATGTAATGACAATCAAACAAGTACTTAAAACCTTATTCCAGTTGAGCCTTGCCCAGGATTATATCAAGACTTTGTTAAGAAATAGAACTTGTGAAACCCACAGTGGGAGGAAATTGCCAAAGACAGGAACAGGAAAGATATAAGAGGTAGGCAGAACATGGTGGAGCTAATGACCAGATAAAAACTGAGCACAAGCTGGGAGAGAGCAGAACTGAGAAAGGAACACTTATGGTGGCAGCATTGAGAAGGAGAAAATTTGTGGTATCCTGGCACTCTGTCTATTCTGTCTGTGTTGATTTGTGTTTGTAATACTTTGTACAGAAGCCCATGGACCTTACTGGAAGCCCTAGAGGAGGAATTTCTTGTTGTCTGTTTATAGAAGTCCTAGAGGTGAGTTTTGGATGTATGGGACTATACTGATGAATTTTATTACTTTCTCAGACTTTGTGGGTCTATGTTGATTTCATAGGCAGGACGTTAATTGATAAGGGTTCAGGCAATGTGAATGAATATTGTTTTGGCTCTCTTAAGCTTTGTCTTCCCAGAAACAAAATCTGTAAAGGACTTGAGGTGGACTGGACAATGTGAGCTTCAACATAGAATAGGAACTGGACAAGGAACTGGATGAAGATCTTAATGAGGAGCTGAGAGCTTCCTACCTTTGAATCTAGGTGATAGTTCAGTAAATTCAGGCAAAATCTGGGACCATGGAAGAGGAACCATGGAATCTGAGAGCCAGCCTCAAGTCAAGACAAAAAGATATCTCCTTAGGTACTTAGTGCTGATTGAGAAGATCATGAGTTACTTTTGCCTAGGGATGGGAGAACTTTGTACTCTGTACATTGTACCTCTTAAGGATGATTGAATTAAGGATGATTGGAAACTAATCTCCAATAAAGAAGAAAGAAGACTTTTTAACTGAAAGATTAAGGTGACCTAGGTGTGGATAAGTAGAAAGTTCACTATCCTATGTGATCAAAACCTTAAAGCTATTCACAGCAACAATCCTCTGGAGAGTTTCTCATGATTGGTTTTACATTCACTCTCTCTTCCAGAGTCATCAATGTACAGTGGAAGAACAGAGTCAAGACAACTGGTGATGGCTCTAAATACAATGGATGTCCTGGGCTTCTTTGATGTGTAACCAAGCTCTAAGTGCTCCACATCACCTACTTAATCTATTGTCATCGCTGTTGAAATAAATTGTTCTAATTTGCACATGCTACCAGTGGAAATCTTCACATGCCTGGGGTAGATACTATCCCCCAACTTACCCATGGGCTTGAGACCCCTCAATTATCCTCAACCTGTTTTGTCCCATCTCCCAAAATAGTTTACCTAGATGTGGCCATTGTGCATGAGGGAAAGGTGCACAGACAACTGGAGGGGAGTAGTAAAAGTTTGAAGGCTTTTAAATGACACCCATATTCATATACTAAAATGAATAGGGATCAAGCAAACTCCAAGTTGGTTAACCCAGAAAATGGGAAGGAAAGAGGTATCATTGAAAGAAATAAGGAAGGTTAGAGAAGGGGTGGATTTTAGGGGAAAATGATGAATTCATTATTGTGTATGTTGAGGCAAAATGTGGTGCATGCAATGCAAAATATACAATACGATGTTGATTATATAGATGGGATCTAGGGGAAAAGAATAAGTCTGGATATATAGGGCTTGAACTAAGCTATATAAAATTATAATTGAGCTTATCAAAGTTAATGAGGTCAAGAAGAGATTATTTCATTATAGAAGAAAGCAGTAGTCAGTGACATGGAGCATGCCTACAGTTTAAAGTAAAATACTGATGATGATTCCATTAAGGAGATTAAAGAGTCCCAAAATAATAGGAGAATCAAGATGAAGAGAGAGAGAGAGAGAGAGAGAGAGAGAGAGAGAGAGAGAGAGAGAGAGAGAGAGGTATGTCCATATATATATATATATATATATATATATATATATTTCCATCTATCTATATATCTCTATAGGTATAAATATATATTTATCATGAGTACAAGAGAATAGAGTTTTAAGGTACAGATGACGGTCAACTATTTTAAATACTTTAGAGAAGCAAGCAAGCATGAAAATAGAAACAAAAAAAAAAAACATTAGATTTTACAAATAGATTATCATCTGTGAAGTTCTGAAATGTGCCAAAGATAAAACAACTGCAACTGCCTGCATGGTGTAGAGCACCAAGAATAAAAGAAAAAGTTCAAAATTTGTAAGAATTGGTATTCGCTGAAACAGCTAACTCAGTATTGCTCCTCACTCTCCATGCTACCAACAGTGAGGCTACACTAACAGACTCAAGAAAATTTTGAAGAGAAGCAAAGTATGATAGACTTACATCAAAATCCATCCTTACAGCATGGTCTCTGTTCCCTCTTTCCAGTATCATAGACAAACTAGCTTCAGGCTGTGGGTGTATCCTTGAAACTTAATAGCTAGTTTGGCCACAGCCCTTTAGGAGTAAAAGCCTTCTGGGGTCTGCAACCAAGAAATACAAATAATACAAAGCTCTGAATTACCATCACCAGGGAAAACAAGCTCTGAACAGTTAATGCCAGCAGACACTGAACTTCTGGTGCCAGCAAATTCTCCACTGCCAGTACCAGTAGGCTCTGAATAGTGCCTAGCCAAAGAACTAAGGAACAAAGAGAGTGGAGCAGATCACCAGCACAGCTACATCTAGGCAGCTGTAAAACCCTCGACCAACCCTGAGGGAAGTACACATCATCAGCCTGGAACCAGTTCTGACCACTCAAAAGTCAGCTGGGGTAGAGATTTAGGCCAGTTATCTGTGAATTGCTCAATGTGGAAAAAGGCAGAGGTGCTTTAAAATTCAGCATCCAAGGAAATCACAATCATAGGGGACAGAGGGAGAGGTGAACAATTAAAAGTATAAATAATTCATATTTTCTGAAATTAATAACTTATATAGAATATATATCATATTAAAAATAAACCATTTGCATTTGTCTTTCAGTTTATTGGGGTAAAGTCAGGAAAGGCCCAAACTTATTAAATGAATATATTCTAGCCTACAGTGTGGCCGAGTTAATGGTTTACAAGCAATCTCAAAGGATATAAACTGCATTTACTTTCCTGAAAAAAATCTGCAGCAGAATATAGGAAAGGCAGTACAGGGGAGTGGCTAGTGTTAGAGGAAAAGGGTTCATAACGATACTTTGGGCAACTACCACCTTCATGACCTAAAACAGTAACAACATATAGCCTGTAGATTTAGTAAGTGAGTTAATATAAATTTTAAGAAACAAAGGGAAATTATATAACATTTAAAACAGAGGATGTTGTGAAAGTTGAGAACATGGAACAGCAAAATACTGTACTGAATAGTTAAAAAGATAAATGAGAATTATAAGAATACAATCTACATATTTCGCAACAAAAATAGTGAGTAGAAAAACTTGAATCTGCAACGGCAAGTCTTGCAGAGACAGAGACAGAGAGATAGAGATATAGACATAGAGAGACAGAGACAGAGAGGCAGAGAGAAAGAGGGAAAGAGACAGAGTGAAACAGAGACAGACAGAGAGACTGGGACATAGAGACAGAGAGAGAACAATGGATTGGGAATACAGACACATAGAATCGAAAGAAAATTTTGAAGAGAAGCAAAAAAAACCCCAACAACATTAAAATAAAATATGCTTACTATGCAAGCAAGTATACAGATTATGAAGACATAATCCAAAAAAGAATTCTAAAGATCACAGATATCCCAGAAGTACACAATTGGACAAGAAATTTTGACACCATGATGAAAGAAGGAATTAATAGAAGAGGATTGCCAAAACTTCTCAAAACATAAATTGAATTTCTAAATAAAGGAAGTCAAAAATCACCTCCAAGGGATGAAGAAAAAAATGAACAAACAAAAATGAATCAAGGACACAAACACCAAAATACATACTAATTAAATTTAAAAATTAAATTCAGAAAAAAAAAGAGTTCTGCAAGCAATCAGGAGAAAGATCTTCAAATACAAAGTAGAGGACATTCAAACAATGCAAGACTCTTTCATACCTACTAGGAAAAAAGTGGAGGTCATGGCATAATGTGATTGCAAAAGCACTGGGTCTTTAATCTGCATCTAACCATATAGGACAAAAGATCAATATTCAATAATTTAAAAGAATTTTTATTGTTTTTTTTTAGAAAAAAATGGAATTTTAGTGATAGTTTTCCCCTAGAAAACTGCAAAAATGACATGGGGGACTAAATAAATGGAAATAGCAAGAGCAACAGAATGACAACAGAAAAACTGCTATGAAACTTCTTTCTAAATGTACACAAGACAAGAGTGAAGGTGAAAATCTGAGAGAGACAAGAGTGAAAAAATTGATAGGAAACATTGTGGTAAGAAAGTTGTGACACCCTACCAAGATGTGAATGCTTCTTTTGTGGACTACATTAAAACATTGGAAAGTATAGGAAAGGGAAGGAGGGGAGCAGGGGGATATAGAGGAATGAAAGCTGTTCCAGGATCACATTAACTGATAGTAACGTGTGGGAGGTGATCTCAGTGGTTTCAGAAAAAAGAAAAGAAAAACACAGCATGATACTTCTGGGAGCTATGATGGCAAAGTAAGGAATAAAATGCTGTTGTTCTCCCATATTCACCTCCAATTAACCATAAAATAATTCCTGGAATAGCAGAACTAGTGAAAAGTTAAGGCAGAACAGTATTTTAGCCTGGGACATTTGCAGGATCAGCAAGAAAGGTCTGTATCACTATGGTAAAAGGGGAGCACAGTCCAAGATATGAAGTGTCCAAGCAAACCAGCAGCAACAGCTGCATCAGCAAACAAGCAGATGCTGGGCCCCAATGTCGTAGAGCAGGCAAATGCCAACACCAGGATATCCATGTACCTTAGCTCAAGAAAACTCCAGCTCTGAGAACCACCACATGGCAAAGTGTAGCCCCAGTGGCCAGACCTTCATGTACTTTGGTATAGTTCCAGGGAAATGCAGAAAAATCTTGGCCTCAACACCTAGCAGACACCACCATTAGGAACCCAGATCATCACCAGGCAAACTGACAGATCTCTACAGCTCCCAGCCTGCAGCACTTGAGGGCCTTGCACGCAAAACCAGTGATCAGGCTCCTGGAAGCAGTGCAAGAAGCTTGGGAAAGTGCCTCCTATGCTCCAGCAAGACAGTTCAACTTTAAAAGTCAAGAAATAAGAGAAAAAAAAGAACAATAAGGAAAAATGAATATTGATGATAGAAAGTTACTATGGTGACAGGGAAGATTAAAATGCAAACTCAGAAGAGGACAACATTATCAATATATCTACATCAGAAACATTGTAGATGCCTATTAATTGGGAAATGCTTAGATTAAGTTATGGTACATGAATGTAATGGAATACTACTGTGCTGCAGGTAAGTATTTGTATAATGAATGTAGATAAGCATGGGAAAATCTTTATGAACTGATACAGAGTGAAGTAGTAGTCAAGACAACAATATGTGCCATGACTACAACAATGTAAATGGAAAGAATGACAAACCAAAATATCAAAAGCAAATATAACAAAATTATAAAGAACAACTGGGACTTGAATGAAGAAATATGAGAAGATATCTCCAACCTTCCATCTTATTTTTTTTATTTTCTATGGTTATTTTATTTTATAGTTAAGTCTATATATTATATAGAGAACAGGAAAAGAGAAGAGGAAAATGAATGTCTAGAAAATCCCAGAGAAGTTTGGATGACAAACCACAAGAGCGCACTCTCTCTCTGCTGCTGCTGTCATCTGCAGACCTCCAGGGTGTTCTTGTACTCCAAAGCTCTGCAGCTGCAGTCATCACACCATCCAGGGAAGCAATGATGGTTTGGATGATGGTCAGAAAGGCCCTTGCAAATTCTCAGTCTCTCCCTCAACATCTGCTCCAATGAAGGTCAGACTGATCATGAAGCAAGGCTTTCCTCCAAGGCCTTGAGGGAAATTCTGGTGAAGGAGCAGCCCCGAGTCTTCAGGAGGAAGTCTAGACATGCTGCCTGGGGCCACTGAGCCTGCCTAAACACTGGTCTACTCTCGGTACACACATTGGTGGGGGCTAGGAGTTACAACAGGAACATGCAACCCAGAAAAAGGTTTCAAGGTCAATAGCAGGTCAAAGAAACCCTTTCTGAGCCAGCATCATCATCCCATGGACATCCCTGCAGATACAGGGGAAGGCTCTAGCCCCATTTGCCTCCAATTCAACAGAAAGCTGCCAATTCCAAACCTGCTGGATATAAGAGCTGTATCTATCCTTCAGAACAATGAGGACTGTTGGGACATCAAGTCTCCTGGCAAAGGCATACCAGCCCCTGCCAGCTCCCCTGGATTTAAATCCACTGATTGCCACAATCCATGGCAAATGGAAGGTCAAGAGTAGGCCTACTGTTTGTTCCCCAGGACAAGAGAAAAAGTGCTTTACAAGGAGAGGGGTCTACCTGCTCACACAACCCTAAATGGAGAACAACCTTGGTCTAAATGAGAGGTGATAAGGAGCACTAACAAAGGCTGATCAAACCATTTTAAGACAAAACGGGGCAAGGAAACATCTAGGAACAAAGGAAGGAAAAGAGCAATCTTTCTAGATCTGACCATGGAGTCAAAGGCTGCAAGACTGAAGGTGTCCCCTAGCCTGTGCCCTAGCAGGAAGCTTGTCCGCCAGCTCTCAGAAAGACATTTCAAACACAGAAAAGTATTTGCAAATAATTAGCAAGGCAAATTAAAAACCATTCTTGAATGTTCTGATGTGTTGAGTTCTTGAAATATAGAAAATATACTCACTTTTCACAATTTCTGTGCACTATTGGGCAAAGATCAAAAGGAAAGAGACTTGAAGATTTGTTTTATTTTCTACAGGGGGGTGGGGGTGATCAATATAACACTTAGCCAATTTGCTCTCCACTGTACCCACACACACCCACAGTCTCTTATACCCACACACAACGCATGGGCAAACACACAAAAACACTCAAAGCTCCACCTATACTTCATATTTTGACCAAAAGAGTAGATCCTGAGAGAAGTACAAAATGCAAAATCAACTGCCAGAAAAATATTGACCAAAAAGCATCATTGATATACAAAATATGTATATTACTGAACTATTAACAAGTGAAGTTCTCTGCTACTATAGAGTTCTGGAGCCACCTGCTCCTTCCGCCAACCTAGTCCATGCCGGCCACCACGAATCATCACACTCTAGCTGGCTTCATTCCTTGATGCTTATTCAAATTTTCTACGAGATCTGGCACATCTTTATCCTCTTCATCAATGTCTTCAGGTTTGAGGGTTTTGCTATCCAATACTTGCCTTGGGAACTGTTTAGCTAACTTCCTAACACTCCTTAAATTGTCAGCACCAAGCTGGCTTAATATTCCAGGAAGCATTTCTATGATTGGCTTTGGCTTCTGCATGGCCAGTGATTACAAAGGTGCTGGCAGAGAGGGAAGCCTGGACTTTGGGGCTGTTGAAATGAATAACCGTCCCATCATCTGTAATCGTGTTCACCTCTTCAACACCAGCAATATTTTTCACAGCAAATTTTTTTGAGAGAACTGTGAAGTTTCTTGTGGTATGCTGTGGCCATTCTATGTACCACCTTCTTTTTTCTGCACACTGTTCCCTTGCCTCATATCCGGACCTGAGCCTGAAGCTGGGCTAATTTCTCTTGATACATTCTGCTGGTGGATGTGGAGATGAGGGGGTCTTCCTCCAGCTTCAACACAAGTTGGCAGACCAAACTTCTATTTTATGAGGTAGAGGATCCACAGGTGTTATACATTACACATGTTTTAACAATTCCTTAATGTATCAAATCAATTGTGCTGAATTTTCATGTTCCCCTCTCTCTTAAAAAATACTATTGGTTACATGGCATAGCTCTGTGGGAGGGGAAGAAGGAAGATGATGGGATAAAGTTGTGATATAAGAAATGGAAAATATTAATAAAAACTATTTTTAAAATGTCATTGGTGGGCAGAATCAAGAAGGCAGATTAGAAACAGCACTTCCACAGAGCTCCGGTCCACACCATTTCAAAATTATGTAAAAGGAGGACTCTGAATAACCTCTGGAGCTCCAGAACAAACAAAATGACACAGAGAATCTAACCTCCCTATGAGGACAGTCCGGGAGCCCGATAGGGAGCAGTAAGCACAGCACTCTGGGAGCCAAGCCCAGGCCCACATGAGTCAGAAATTTTAGCCCCAGGGCAGCAGGACCAGCAGCAGGCTGGAGGGACACAAGAATAACAGCAGCTGTGGCGTTTCCAGAATGATCAACACATAGATGCCTAGGACAAAGTGAGAGGTCAGTGGCCTATGGCCTTTGGCACTGGTTGGGAAAAGGAGCCAGATCAGCTTGTGCCACAATGCCATGTTGCAGCTTCATCTCCTGGCCTTTTAAATGTAGGGGGATCTGGCAATCAATCTGGGGGGTAATTGCTCTTGTTTTACCCTTCTTGGATCTAGATTGTGGTCTGGGGTGGAGGTCTTGGGGTGTGTAACCAGCTTGCCAGAGTGTATGGAGGCCACAAAACTAATACCTCTGGCAATTGGAAAAACCCCAGCATTTGGGACAGAAGCTCCTCTGGCTGGTGGCAGAGTCCTACTGTGGCAATAAGCCCAAAGTCAAATAATTGAATGGCAACATGCCTAGAGAAAGGAAACAAAATAAACAGAAAAATTCAACATTAGACTCCTATTTGGGGGGCAAAGAGGATCAAAGCATGGAACAGAATGAGAACTGGGAGGTCCGAAATCCTGCACCAAAAACCCCAAATGAAAATGTGAGCAGGTTACAGGCCGTAGAGGACCTTAAGAAGCACATAAGAGAAGTGGGGAGAAAATTGGGTAGAGAAATAAGAAAGATGTAAGAAAAGTATGAAATAAGAGTCAACTGCCTGAGTAAAATAACACCTTAAAAATAGACTAACTCAAATGGCAAAAGAGGCTCAAAAAGCCAATGAGGAGAAGAATGCCTTAAAAAGCTGAATTTGCCAGATGGAAAAAGAATCTCAAAAGCTCACTGAGGAGAACCATTCCTTTAGAATTAGACTGGAGCAAATGGAAGCTAGTGACTTTCTTAGAAATCAAGATGCTATTAAACAGATCTAAACAAATGAAAGAATAGAAGGCAATGTCAAATATCTCATCGGAAAAACCACTGACCTGGAAAATAGATCCAGGAGAGACAATCCAAAAATCATTAGACTACCTGAAAAACATGATCAAAGAAAGAATCTATAAATCATCGTTCAAGAAATTCTCAAGGAAAATTGCCCTGATGTTTTAGAACCAGAGGGCAAATACATGTTGAAAGAATGCACAGATCACCTCCTGAAAAACATCCCCAAAAGAAAACTCCTAGGAATATTGTAGCCAGTTCCAGAATTCCCAGATAAAGAAGAGAATATTACAAACAGCCAGGAAGAAACAATTTCAATATTGTGGAAACACAATCAGAATAGAATAGGATTTGTCAGATTCTACACTGAGGGACCAAAGGGCATGGAATATGATATTCCAGAGGGCAACAGAGCTGGGATTAAAACCAAGAATCACCTACCCAACAAAACTGAGCATCATGTGTCAGGTGAAAATATGGTTATTCAGTGGAATATAGGACTTTCATGCATTCTTGATGAAAAAACCAGAGTTGAATAGAAAATTTGACATTCAGACAGATACAAGAAGCAAGAGATGATTGAGAAGGTAAACTGGGAAAAGAATTAATTATGAACGTATTAAAGTTGAACTATTTATATTCCTACAGGGAAAAACGATAGCTGTAACTGTTGAAACTTTTCTGTAACTGATGAAATTTTTCTCAGTATTAAAATAGTTGAAGAAAGGTATAGGGGTATAAGAATACATATGTTAATGTGTGTATATATGTTTACATGTATACATAGATAGAGGGCACAGTTCAAATTTAATAGGAAGGGATCTTACTTAAAAGGTGAAATTAAGAGGTGAGAGAGGAATATATTGAGAGGAGATGGGGAGAGACTGAATGCAGTGACCTATCTCATATAGAAGAAGCAAGGGAAAATGGTGACAAGGGAGGGGAAGAACAGTGGGGCAAAAAGGCAAAACCTTATCCTCCTTGAATTTGGATCAGGGAGAGAATGACATACATACTAAATATTGTTTCTCACCCTACAGGTGAGTAGAGAGAAGGTGATGAGAGAGGGGTCAATGGAAGGGAGGGCAGGCTTGGGGGGGGGGGGGTTGGAAGCACCCACTTTTGCAAAGGGACAGTATCAAAATGGGGAGTGGACCAGGTGGGAGGTGGAATGGGAGGGAGGGAAATATAGTCAGTCTTTTACAATATATCTACTATGGTAATGTTTAGCATAGCTACACATGTACAATATATACTGAGTTGCTTATCTACATTTTAAAACCAAATTTTTAAAAAAATATATAAATACTATGATTAATACTATTGTGTATATAATTGGGAGATAAAATGTGCAGGCATTGGGGCACAGGGATTCATCTTGCCCTATTGGAAAAGTTGAAGGGGGTATGGGAGAAGAGACGAGAGAGAGCAGATTGGATGAGGGTATATCCTGTGGGACTGCTATTCTGGGGTGGTGGGTAGGGTAGAAATGGGAAAAAATTGTAACTCAAAATCTGACGGAAATGAATGATGTAAACCAGACATTAATAATGCATTTGGAAAATGTCCAAGGGAAAAAAAATGTCATTGGTGACTTTAAGTAAAATAGCCTTTATTCAATGATGTTATTTGAAAGTAGATTTTGAAAAAGAGTTGAGCAGTGAATGAGATGAGCATAGGCAATGAAAGTATAACTCTTCTTTGTTGATTTTATTGTTGCTTTTTCCCCTGGTACCTTGACTTTTGGTGGGAGGATAAAAATAGTACAATAGCTTAAGTCAGTATTAACAAACTCAAATAGAAACCTGGAACAATAATCTATACATAAGGACTCCTTTTGGTCCCATATTGACTTAGATTTAAAGTGCAATATTATCTGTGTTTAATTGCATTTTTATTTTGTTAAATTATATTTTAATCCAGTTGCTCCACATGGGAGTGGGGGAGGGGTTGCATTAGCGTGTGGGCCTAGTGTTTGACACATCTGGCTTAAAGTAAGAACAAGGAAAGATTTTAAAGACTTGCAGATATCTTTAGGTAGCATTGAAATGTCACAATATAGGAACAGAAGAAAAAATTGAGAGTGAAGGTAGGATTTTATGGTCAATCTGAAGGAGGTTATGGTAAGAAATAGAATCAAGTCTCAAGGCAAGGGAGTTTAGCCTTAGTAATGAGAAGAGCCTCCCTTTTAAATCAGGTTTGGTAATGAAGGAAGACTAATTGGGGGTGGAGGGTAATACTAAGTATTTTTGAGAAGTAGGAGAGAAAACTGAGCTATAGTTCCTCACATTGAGCAAATATTAAATTTGAAACCTATTATATTTCCCTTTAAGTGAATGTCTGTTTATAATTTTTTTATGAAACTCTTAAAATAATAATACATTGTACCAATAATTCTAAAATACCTATTTTCTCCTGGGCCTTAAAACTTGCTCCTAACTAATTACTATCTCATCTGATTTTTGGACATTGTAGAAGGAAAAGAAATTGGTGGCAGAGGAATAGTATATAAGCAAAACAATAGTATATGAACATTTTTTCAATACCCTCAGCACAGAGTCAAAATTCTCCTCCTTTTCTTCCTCCTCCTCCTCTCCCTTTCATTATACTGAATCATCATCATCATCTTTATCATCCATGAGTATCAGTCAGTAACACCAGAGGCACCTAGTCACTCAAATCATGATTGCAAGTTCTAGCCAAAGAAATAGTAATGCAGTATTACAGACACATAGTAACTGGAAGCTGTCATGGAGATCACCTAGGCAGCTGATCATAATTTTCTTCCAAAAAAAAAACTCCAATAATGGACAGAGGGAGAAGTAGGGAAGTATGAGTGACATAACTCTTCTTTTGAATAGTAAATGTCATTTGACCTTTTAACCCTGACCAACCATTTACCTTAGGCAAACTGTATTCAGGAGTAGAAATCAAAATGTAATTCATATGAATCTTAATTATATCAGTATCAGCTTAGCAAATACATCTGGCTAGCACTTAACTAATAAATTAGTTGTAGTATTTTTGAGCGGAATGGTAATTTCCTTAATGCTTCTATTGAGTGGCAACTGAAAGGATGAATAATCTGAGGAAAAAACCGGGCTAATTTTAACTACAGCAAGCTTTTCTTTCAGAAAAGGTCCTACACCTAGAGACTAGAGATCTGGCTCTTCTTGAGACTTTAGAGATTAGCTTGTCAAACTCTGTCATTTTATAGATTAAGAAAACTAGGGTAAGAAAGATCATTTGATTTGCCCAAGATAACCCAGTCAGTAGAAAGATGAGATTCAAAATCATTTTTTCAGATCCTAAATCCATGCTTCCTTTTATCTTCTGATCCTTCTTCATAATTATGAATTCCAATCCTTTCTTACCTCGTTAGGTTTTTTGTTATGCATAAAGCACTTTGTAAACTTTAAAATACTATAGGAATATAAACTGTTAGCATGCCAGTATTTATTTATGTATAGCTTGTAAGAATGAGGACAGATGACTACAGAGCTTTTAAACCATGGTTCCTTAAGATAATGAGAGAAGTATATGCCTACACTTGTATATTTCATTTACCAACATGGTGACTGTCTGAACAGCCACTGTTCCTGCCATATAATTGTAAGAGGGATGCATATTGTCCATTAGCCCCAATTAATATACCTCAACATATGCTCTTCACCTTGATAAGTTATCAAGTAAGAATACCTCTTTGAGTTGCAAATTTAAGCACAGGTGTAAGGAAGTTGAAGAAAATAATTAGATGTCCTTTATTGAATCAATCAATCTATTTTTTTCTTTTTTAAACAAGGTGTTAATTGAATGAAAACAGTTGACAACATAAAGGAAATATCTTGTAGTTGGCTGAAAGAAAATGTCACATCCTCTTAGACTTGTATAAAATGCCAGGCAAACTCGAAATCTAGTATTCTCATAGAAAGGAAGCCCAGTGATGAAGCAGTCTAGCCAAGCCCTCCAGAGGTAACTGTTTGGAGCAGGAGAGGGTCTCTACTCCCCACTCCCCCACCTTTGATTGGCAAAAGATTATATAAATTTAAAAAGGTTAGATAATTTAGACTTGTCATCAGCCTCCATAACAATATTTCCAGAATAGTGATTGCTAATAGTTTTTGCATCAAGCCAAAAACTAAGTTATGCAGTGAGGAAAACTAGTTTCATGGTTCTATAAAGGAATTGAGTGGTGCTCAATAGAGAGTTACACACACTTAACAGGAACTTCAGATAGGTGGGCAGCAGGTAGAATGCTCATTTTGGAATCAGGAAGACCTAAGTTCAAATTGGACCTAAGATACATCCTAGCTGAGTGAGCCTGGGTAAATCACTTAACCTCTGTCTGCCTCAATTTCCTTATCTATAAAATGGGAATGACAATGACACTTCCCAGGGTAGTTGTGAGGATTGAATGAGATAATAACTATAAATCATTTAATACACTGCCTGTCAAATAGTAAGGGCTAAATAAATGTAAGCATGTTTTTTTTTTCCACAAAAGGAAAAAAAAATTCCAGAACATTGAAACTATGGATTATTACTTTATCATATGCACTTCCCAATATTCAGACCACTTCACCAAAAATTATGTGTGAGAAAGTTGCCCTGAAGTTTAGCAAAGGGATGGTAGTGTTAATCAATGAGGAAAATAACAGACAGGGACTCATGTGAAACAATACTAGAAAACCCCCAATCTTTGTTCCAAGACCATGAGTGGAAAGTGGGACAATTAATGGTAATATGTGTGCCTTTCTACCTGACCTACATTAAAAGAAACTGAATTATATATCCAAAGAAATTCAACTCTACTAATATTGAATAAAATGTATGTATTATGCCAAGTTGTCAATCTATCTATTTATTAAACAAAGAGAATGTATATACATATAAAATCTTACCCACTCATAACCCAATTACTAACTTGTGCAAAACTTTTCAATTTTGACCTTCCTCTTCTGCTAGCTCACTTAAAACAACTGAATTCACACCTCCAGGGTATGCATATATTAGGAAGCAATAAGAATTCACTTTACTTGGGATAAAATCAGGTAAATGATACTTGTCATTGAAGGCCCTAGATGATTTGAGTGATGGAAAAAAATCATAGGATTTCCCACTAGAAGTCAGAGCTCAGATAATCAACACAACTTCATCTTATCTATGAAGACAAGGAGGCCCTGATTGGAGGGGTAAAGTTTCTATGTGCACATATCTGATAAATAGCATTTGAGATCTGAACCCAGGTCATATAACTTGAAATTCAGCACATTCTCTTCATACCAAGGTATTTCTTCTAATTCATAAAAGCCTAATGAAAATAAATTGGGGAATACTTATCTTGTCCAGTGCTTAAGAGGGACACTCAATCATAATCTAAGAGATAGGAAGAATGCTAGGATCATAATGAAATATCAATGACCATAACTATAAACATAGTTACCATTATTGGTTCCTTATAAAGAGATGGTATATAATTTGGTGAGAAGACACAGTAGTCCTAAGTCTGGATAACTTTCCATTTTACTAAAACAAACTACAAATAGAGACGTTAAACCTTAATTGCAGGGCATTTATCACTGGAGCTATAAACTCTGACAGATAACCAGGTAGCACTAATGTCTTGGTTATCAATGAAAATTATAGCTTCTCCTGATGGCAAAAGAGGACATACCGGGAGAAAAAAAGATACTAGTTTAAAAGCCAGGAGAGGCAGATTAGAAGATTGTGCCAACAGAGAACCAAAAACAGTGAACTGTGGCAAATAATCACACCAAAAAGGGTAACCCATACAAAGGATGGGACATCAAGCAAGCTTCAAACTACATGGGAGCTGTTCACATAGGCTACCAGGATGAAGTCATATTTCATCCAGTAGTACTAAGTTATAATGAAAAATGCTCATGATGGTGTGTTGACTAACTAGAGAGTTTAGCTTTCTATATTGATCTGTTTTGAAATATATCTTGTATATTTTACATTTCTTTTTTAAAATAATGTTGATTTTTGTGTATTTCCAATAGTATAGAATTGGTACAAGAACGTTGGTCTGTCCAGCTGAGAGATTTTCACGGATTTTGGCCAGGAAGTGTTAGGCAAAAGAAGCATTAAACTCCCATAAAATTATCAGATATTTTCTCCACAGGCACTATGAAAATAAAGGTAATATATATATATATATATATATATATATATGTACATTTATATGTGAATATGTTTTTATATTGCATATGTATGTGTATGCATATATATTTACACATACATTTAACCAATGACAAAAATCTCCTTTCCCAAATTTTCAATTCTAACTCTTAACAGAATTCTGAATCATCTTAAGAAGTTATTCTCTTAGAAAGTCAAATGATCTAATTAATTCAATAGAACATTTGCTTTCTTCCCACCCTGGAATCATTTTGATTCTTCCCTTATATTTTAGAAATGGCTAATTGACTTACCAACATTCTCTGAAAAAAAAGTAAAGGGAACTTGTGGAATTTCACAGTGGTACTCTTGTATAAAATTGTTTGTATCTCTTCCTAAATTGGAATGTAAGTAATATTTAGACTATTCTATGGTCTCAAGGATAAGCATAATTCTCTTCCAAGTAGTTGATCAAGATTAGTATTTGATCAATCATTCCCTGGAAAAGGACAGTGAATTTAGTAGTGTGGATATGGGAGTAGGGAGACCATGAGCAGAAAGTATAGAGAAGGATGAATTTTGTCCACCAAATTGTGAAGGAAAAAAATGGTAGAATGGGTTTCAAAGGAAAGGTGAATTGCATACTTTCTGAAAAATAGGGGGAAATATAGAGAAGATTGAGAAATTATGAACATTTTAGAGAAGAAAGAATATCAAATGCTTCTAATGGTTATCGTCTAAATGTATAACTAGTAAATTTATTAAGAGAGGTAAAAATAGAAAAGTAGATTATTGACTCAGACTAGGTGATTTTAGGTGAACTGAGCAACCCAGGGAACAATAAACATGAACGAGTGTGTGTGTGTGTGTGTGTGTGTATGTTTGTGTGTGTGTGTATGTATGTATGTGTGTGTGTAGAGAAAGAGAGAGAGAGAGAGAGAGAGAGAGAGAAGAATTTCTGGGGGGGTAAGGACAATCTGGGAGAAATGAGCCTAAGATACACCACTTGAAAAATATACCATAATGAATGCAAAAGTAATATATGAAATGAAGATTAATGGTTATATAATACATACAGAAGTAAACTAGATCAGGTAACTGACAATTATGACTAAGAGTGTGATTCATTATTCAAACAAGAGATAGAGGCAATTACAAAAAAATTAAGTAGATTAACTTAATTGTATGGTAGTGAAAAGTCTTACCATAAAGAAAAGCAAAATTAATGCAACTAGGAAGAAAATATCTGTAAAAAGGGTCTTAAATGCAAGGTACATAGTTCATTAACAGAAATCTGTAAAACACAAATCCATTTGTGAATAAGAAAATAGACAGGGGCAGAGCCAAGATGGTGGTATTTTTCCCATGAGATATTTCACATTGGCTTCTATTCTTTCAATTGCTTGCATCTGCTTAATAGCATCTTGATTTCTCAAAAAGTCACTAGCTTTAATTTGCTCTAGTCTAATTCTGAAGGAATGAATCTCCTCAGTGAGCTTTTGGGATTCTTTTTACATCTGGCAAATTTGGCTTTTTAAGGCAATCTTCTCCTCTTTGCCTTTTTGAACCACTTTTGCCATTTGAGTTAATCTATTTTTTATTTTCTTCAGTCAGGCTGTTGACACTCATTTCATACTTTTTCTGCATTCTCATTTTTCTTCCCAATTTTTCTTCCACTTCTCTTATTTGGTTTTTAAAATTATTCTTAAGGTCCTCTATGACCTGTAACCAGCTCGTATTTTCATTTGGGGCTTTTGGTGCAGGAGTACTGACCTCCCAGTCCTCCTCCTATTCCATGCTTTGATCCTCTTTGCCCCCAAAATAGGAGTATAATGTTGGAATTTTCTGTTTATTTTTGTTTTCTTTACCTAGGCATGTTGCCGCTTAATTACTTGACTTTTGGGCTTCATGCCACAGTAGGACTCTGCCACCAGACAGGGCAGCTTCTGTCCTCAAAGTTGGGGTCTTCTCAACTACCAGAGGTATTAGTTGGATGGAGAGTGTGTCCCACTAATAGCTCTGGCAGATGCTAAAAGCCCAGTGGTTTGGGACAAAGCTTTCCTCTCTGGAAGCAGAGTTCTACTGTGGCAAAAATCTCAAAAGTCAAGTAATTGAGTGGCAAGATGAGCAAACAAAGAAAGCACAGCAATACAACTTTAGATTTCTTTTTTGGGGACAAAAAGTATCAAAGCTTGGCATAGCAGGAAGACAAAAAAATCAGAACTACTGTAAAAAAAAGCTTCCAAGAAAATTTATGACATGGTTAGAGGCCATAGAGGAGTTTAAGAAGGATTTTGAAAACCAAGTAAGAGGAGTGGAGGAAAAATTGGAAAGACAAATGAGAATGATGCAAGAAATTATGAAAGGAGAGTCAAAAACCTGACTGAAGAAAATATTAGCTTGAAAATACAAAGACTTTAATGGCATAGGAGGCTCAAAAAACCAAAGAGGAGAAGATTGCCTTAAAAAGCCAAACTTGCCAGATGGAAAAAGGATCTCAAAAGCTCACCAAAGAGGACCATTTCTTCAGAATTAAATTGGAGCAAATGGAAGCAAATGACTTTATAAGAAATCAAGATACTATAAAACAGATCCATACAAATGAAAAAAATAGAAGTCAATGTGAAATACCTCACTGAAAATACCACTGACCAGGCAGGAGCCAAGATGGCGGAGTAGAAACAGCACGTCCAAGCCACTCTCCCCCCAGGTCACCTCCAAATTCTGTAAAAGGGGACTATGAACAACTTCTGGAGCCCCAGAACCCACACAACAACACAGAGATGCTAACCTCCCGCTGAGGACAGCCCAGCAGCCCTGCAGGAAGGACCAGCTCAGCGCTCTGGAGCCGGCAGCAGAGCACGCAGTGCATGGGGAACCGAGCACAGGTCCTCCTGAGTCATGGTTTTAGCCCTAGGACAGCAGGGCCAGCAGCTGGCTGGAGGGACCCCAGAACACCAGCAGCTGTGGTGATTCCAGAATTATCAACATATACATGCCTAGGAAAAAGTGAGAGGTTAGTGCCCTATGGACGTTGGGACCACTATTTGGGGAACGAGTCGGCTTCCTCCCCTGGGGGCTAGAAGCCACTGAGGAGACACTCCATTTTGTATTTTTCAGAGGCAGCTCCAGCTCCTGGCCTGCGGAGATCCAACGATCAGTCTTGGGGGGTAATCACTCTTGCTTTAACCTCCCTGGATCTGGATTGTGATCTGGAATGGAAATCGTGGGTGGGTTTCCAGCTTGCCAAAAAAGGAAGTTGTCCCACCACATGTTCGGGACAAAAGTTTCCCTGTCTGGCCCCCTGTCTGGCAGCAGAGCAATACTGTGGCAACAAAACCAAAAGTCAAGTAATTAAGTGGCAACATGATAAGGCAAAGGGAACAGATTAAACAGAAAAATGCAACCTTAGACTCTTACTTTGGGGGCAAAGAGGATTGAAGCATGGAAAAGTCAGAGTACTGTGAGGTCAGAAATACTGCTCCAAAAGCCCCAAAAGAAAACATGAGCAGGTTACACACCATAGAGGACCTTAATAATGACTTTAAAAATGAAATAAGAGAAGTAGAGGAAACATTGGGAAGAGAAATGAGAAGGATGCAGGAAAAGTATGAAATGAGGGTCAACAGCCTGACTGAGGAAAACACCTTAAAAATAGACTAACTCAAATGGCAAAGGAGGCCCAAAAGGGCAATGAGGAGAAGAATGCCTTAAAAAGTCGAATTTGCCAGATGGAAAAAGAATCTCAAAAGTTCACTAAGGAGATCCATTCCTTCAGAGTTAGACTGGAGCAAATGGAAGCTAATGACTTTATCAGAAATCAAGATGCTGTTAAGCATATTCAAACAAATGAAATATTAGAAGGCAATGTGAAATATCTCATGGGAAAAACCACTGACCTGGAAAATAGATCCAGGAGAGATAACTTTAAAAAATTATTGGACTACCTGAAAACCATGATCAAAGAAAGAACCTAGAAATCACCCTTCAAGAAATTCTTAAGGAAAATTGCCCTGATGTTTTAGACCCAGAGGGCAAAATAGAGTTTGAAAGAATCCACCAATCACCTCCTGAAAAAGATCCCAAAAAGAGGGGCGGCTAGGTGGTGCAGTGAGTAAGAGCGCCGGCCTAAGAGCTGGGATGACCCGAGATCAGATCCGGCCTCAGAAAATGAGCACCCACGCATAAATAATGACTAGCCATGTAACCTTGAGCAAGTTACTTAACCCCAATTGCTTTTGAAAAAAATTAAATTAAAAAAAAAGATCCCAAAAAGAAAACTCCCAGGAATATTTTAGCCAGGTTCCAGAATTCCCAGATCAAGGAGAACATACTACAAGCAGCCAGGAAGAAATAATTTCAATATTGTGGAAACACAATCAGAATAGCACAGGACCTAGCAGCTTCTACACTGAGGGAATGAAGGGCATGGAATATGATATTCCAGAGGGAAAAAGAGCTGGGACTGAACCCAAGGGTCACCTACCCAGCAAAACTGAGCATTTTGTTTCAGGGGAAAATATGGTCATTCAGTGGAATAGAGGACTTTCAAGCATTCTTGAGGAAAAAACCAGAGTTGAAAAGAAAATTTGACATCCAGACACAAGAAGCAAGAGATGCCTGAGAAGGTAATCAGGGAAAATAAATTAAAAGGAACTTATCAAAGTTGAACTATTTATATTCCTACATGGAAAAACAATAACTGTTACTGATGAAATCTTTCTCAGTATGAAAATAATGGAAGAATGGTGTATGGCCATATGAATACATATATGAATGTATTCATATATGTTTACAGTTATATATGGATAGAGGCCATAGGTTAAATTTGTTGGGAAGGGAGGATACTCAAGGGGTGAAATTATGAGGTGAGAGAGGAAAGTGGCAAGAGGAGATGGGGAGAGACAGGGTAGGGTAAACTATCTCACGTAGAAAAAACAAGGGGAAGTGGTTGCAAGGGAGGGGAACAATAGGAAGGCAAAAAAGCAAAACCACATTCTCATTGAATTTGGTTCAGGGAGAGAAAGACATACATACTAAATGGGATATCTCAACCTGCAGCAGAATAGGGGGAAGGGGGATGAGCGGAGGGATGATGGATGGGAGGGCATCCTTGGGGGGAGGGGAGGTTGGAAGTACCCATTATAGAAGAGAGACAGGATCAAGTAGGGAATAGACCAGGTGGGGGGTGGGATGAATGGGAGGGAATTGTAAGCAGCCTTGTACAATATATCTACTATGGTAATGTTTTGCATAGCTATACATGTACAACATATACTGAATTACTTATCTTCCCAGAGGGTATGGGTGACAAGGGAGGACGGTAATGGATCTGCAATTTGAGGTCTTAAGATTAAATGTCTCAAATATATATAAATACTATTATTAATACCCTTTTGCTTGTAATTGGGAGATAAGATGTGCAGGCATTGGGACACAGAGATCCACCTTCCTCTAATGGAAAAGTCGAAGGGGGTATGGGAGAAGATATGGGAGTGAGCATATTGGAGGAAGCGTTATCTTGTGGGACTGCTATTCTGGGAGGGGTGTAGGCAAAAAATAGCGGGGGAAATAATTGTAATTAAAAATCTGGCGCAAATGAATGATGTAAAACAGAAGTTAATAAAGCATTTGTTTAAAAAAAAAGTAAAAAAAGAAAAGAAAAGAAAGGACAAAACAACAAAACAGTTAAAAAAAAAGAAAAAGAAAATACCACTGACTTGGAAAATAGATCCAGCAGAGATAATTTTTAAATTATTGGACTACCTGAAATCCATGATCAACAAAAGAACCTAAAAATCATACTTCAAGATATTCTCAAGGAAAATTGCCCTGATGTTTTAGAACCAGAGAGAAAAATAGAGGTTGAAAGAATCCACTTATCTCCTCTTGTAAAAGATTCCAAGAAGAAAACTCCTTGGAATATTATAGCCAGGTTCCAAAGTTCCCAGATCAAGGAGATAATATTCCACGCAGCCAAGAAGAAACAATTGAATATTGTGACACACAATCAGGATAACACAACATCTAACACCTTCTACATTGAGGGATTCAAGGGCTTGGAATATGATATGCCAGAGGTCAAAGGAGCTGGGATTAAAACCAAGAATCACCTACCCAGCAAAATGGAGTATAATGTTTTAGGGGGAAAATGGTCATTCAATAGAATAAAGGACTTCCAGGCTTTCTTGATGAAAAAACAGAGCTGGATAGAAAATTTGACATTCAGATACAAGAAGCAAGAGAAGCATGAGAAGGTAAACATGGAAAAGAAATCATAAGGAGCTTATTAAAGTTGAATTATTTACATTCCTTCATGGAAAAATGATAATTGAAGCTTATGAAACATTTTTCAGTATGAAGATAGTTGAAAGGAATATAAATGTATGTGTTTGTGTTTATATAAAATGTGTTTGTGTATATATGTGTGTGTCTATGTACATATATATACATATATACATATATATACATATATACACACACATATATATATATATAATGTCTACATAGGAAGGTATATGGGTATATGAATACATATGTGAGTGTGTGTGTATATATGTACAGGTATACATAGATGGAGGGCATAGGATCAATTGAATAGGAAGGGATGATCCTTAAAAGGTGAAATTGAGAATTGAGAGAGCAATATAATGCTAGGTGATGGGGAGAGACAGCATGTGGTAAATTATTTAATATAGAAGTTTGATATTCACAATTCATAATGGAGGTGAAGAACAGGAAGGCAAAAGCGAATGGGTCAAACTCACTCTTACTGAATTTGGCTTAGGGAGGGAATGACATACAAACTAAATGGAGCATATCACCCTATGGGAGAATAGGGCAGAAGGGGATGAGAAGGGTGATGAAAGAAGGGAAGGTAGTTTGGGGGGGAGGGTAGTTAGAAGCATGTTTGAGACAATTATGATGGGAGTAAATTTCACTTATTGCCTACCACCACCTCTTTTATGCTTTACTGTAGAAGCTCTTTTGTGTTTCTTTTATATGACATAATATGCCTTATTCTATGCATTTCTTACCTTTTCTCACAGTACATTCCTTTTCATCACCACCCTAAGTTTAATTTATTGGATACCATCTCATTTTATTCCACTCATACCAATGCCTTCTTTCTATGTACACTATTTTTATTGCACTAATAATGATAAAGTACTTACAAGTTGCAAGTATCATTTTCCCATGCAAACCTATTAATATTATTGAAACCTTTGTGATTTTTCTTTGATATTACTTTATTATTCTTCTCCTAAGTCTTGTATTTGAAAGTCAGATTTTCTATTTAGTACTTTTCTTTTCATCAAGAATGTTGGAAAGTCAGCTCTTTCATTAAATTTCTGTTTTGTTTTATTTCTCCCCTGAAGGTTTACACTGAATTTTGCTGGATAGGTAATTCTTACTTGTAATCTTATCTCCTTTGCCCTTTAGAATACCCTAAATGTATAAGCTGTTAAATCTTGTGTTATCCTCACAGTGGCTCCACAACATTTGAATTTTTCTTTCTGGATACTTTCAATATACTTTTTCTTGAAATGGGAACTCTCAAATTTAGCAAAATATTCCTAAGTGTTCATTTTGGGTTCACTTTCAGAATGTGATTGATGAATTTTTCAATTTCTGTTTTACCCTTTGGTTATAGAATAGTATATCAGCTTTCCTTAATAATTACTTGAAATATGTCTATGTCCTTTTTTGATTATGACTTAATTCTTAAAATGTCTCTACTGGAACTATTTTCCAAGTCAGTTCTTTTTCCAATGAGATACTTTACATTTTCTTCATTTTTCATTGTTTCATTTTTGTTTAATTGCTTCTTGATGTCTCATGGAGTTTTTAGCATCCACTTGCTCATTCCTAAATTTTTAGGAATTGTTTTCTTCCCTGAACTTGCTTGGGGAAGGCGTTCTTGTGATCTAAACATCTATCCCAGACGCAGGCATGGAACAGCTGTTTAATATAGTCTTATTGAATTGAATTTAAGACAGTTAGGCACTTTTTGTTCACCTCTTCACTTGCATTGTGTTTTTTTTTTAATTCTTGGTAAGCATTTTTTGTCTGTACAGTTTGAAATTTATTCTTCTTGATAGAGAATATAAGTAACATAGTAGTCACTAATTTCTGTCTTCTGATCATAGTTGCAGTCAGAATGAAAAACTTCTTGTAGCTCTTTCAGTACTTCTTAGAGAAGATAACCACTTATATTCAGAGTAGACTAAACTTGGCTTCTTGTCAGAAGACAGAATTCTTAAGGAAATTGCTCAGATGGTAAATAATTGAGAAAGTGAAATAGCTGTTCATCAATCCCATAAAATATTTCACTTTTTCATATGTGAAGTTTCAAAATCAAAAGGGAGGATAATATCAGTTGTGTCTTACTATTTTATTTTTAAATACTTAATATCTTTTTAAGTATATGTTTTTGGTGTAGAAGAAATAAATAGCTACCCTATACCTGATTTATTTTTCTCATTGAGTACCTTCCTAGAAAACACTTTATAAAATCCCTTTGGAATTTAGTATGAGTCACTTTTAAGCTCTAAGTGATTTTCCCCAGGGTTATGGATGAGGGAATAAACAGAGACCAAAAGAAAAAGGCATGATCTCTACCTTTAAAGGTCAGATTCCCCACAGTATTGAATTTGATTTCTGTGGTTCTAGAAACTTTTACTGTGAAAGGTCACATCCGTCCCTTGAAGTAATGTTACATAGTATAGCTAAGGTTTGCAAAGTATTTTCAAACATCTCACAATAACTGTACTATTAATTGTCATCTCCAATTTCATAGTTAAGAAAATTTTAAAAGTAAAGAAACATTCAATAACTTCCATAATAGTAAGAAAGACACTATTTAAACAATTAACATTTTTTCTGTTTCTATACCTATTTTTATATTTTATAAATTGATGTCATTCAGATTTATTTTACATTTCAGTAATCTGTGGATATCACACCCTCCCCTTCTTATCAACTCCCCTCAAAAAAAAAATATCCCTTTAAACTAATAAAAACATTTAAAGAAAACCATGTAACAAAGCAATCATATTAAAAAGAGTATGTTTTATTCTATATCTATAAACCCCAAAATCTCTAAAAAGAAGTGGTAGTTATATTGTGTCTTCTGTCCTTTCAACTCAGGATATTTCATTACAATTAAGAATAATTCAGTAGATGTTTTTAGTCACTTTCATTTCCTTTATTCTAATCTTTGCAACTTATTATCTTGGATTTTCCTGGGTTCTCCCTATTCTACAGGAAACAGAGTAACATAATTAAACCATAACTTCACTTGATATTAGGAGATACTAGTTCAAATCTCTGTTTTTTTTCCTTTATTAATTGTGTAAAAAGAGGCAAAGTATTTAAAGTTTGTTAGCTTGGTTTCTTCATTTATAAAATTGATATGCTAAAACACATTCCCCTTTATCACTGAATTCTTATGAGTAAAGTGTTTTAAAAGTTAATATGTTCTGTAAGTAATATATGTATATATATATATACATACATTTAAATATTTTTTATAATTCATTCTTAATTATTTAACTTTGATTCCAATTTCTATCCATTAAAAACTGGATGTTTTGGTCTATAATATGGGGCTGGATGGAAACTTTCAGTAGAAAACTTATTCTCTCATTGGATAAGGGACTGATTTCAGTAGCTTTTCAGTCCTATCTCCACATGAGGTTTTCTTGGCAAAGATAATGAAATTGTTTGGGATTTTCTTTTCCATTTAACAAATGAGGAAGCTGAGGCAAACATAATTAAGTGACTTGTCCAGGGTCACGGAGCAATGTCTGGGGCCAGATTTGAATTCAGGGAAATGAGTTTCCCTGACTTCAATCCCAAGACTCTATCCAATGCCATGTTAACTAAACTTACATGCAATTCAAACCTTATAATCTCTAAACTCGCCAGATAGACAATGCTCTAGTTCAGTTTCAGCAGTCTTATAGATTATAGATTCCAAAATTGTATTAAATGTTTTAAGACAGCTTCATATCATCACTGATGTATACTCATTATTGTTCAAATTATTCTTTCGTCTTGCAAATAAGGATTTTTAAAAAATCCACTAAATAAGTTGTCTATTTCTCTGCATCCTACTATTAAGTTACTATCTGGTATGTGGTGAAAAATTTTAATTGAATTTTGGAAATATAAGCAATATGTCCGTAGGGAATTTTGTAGAATTTTTTTTTTTAATCTTTCAGTAGTAAAAACTGGGTACAATCTATTTCCTCTATTTCCCCCATTAGAAAAAAAATCATTAAAAAACTTACCCCTAATGATACTCTTTCATATACACTGCTATTCATTTATTCACTCAATGAATCAATATAAAATATTTGATATGTATAATACGTTTTATGTGTGTGTGTAAATGTATATATATATATATATATATATATATATATATATATATATATATATATTTAATACATTGTGGAAAATACAAAGATTAGGATTCTTACTCTATTCAGATGTTCTTAAAATCATATGAAATTAGGTTCTCATTTATATTTATTGACTTTACTGGGGATCTTACTCCAAAAAAAAAAAGTTTTTGCGCAGTCTCTTCTTAAATAAAATGTTTAGCTGATTGATTGAGTCTTAGGGGACTCATTATGGATATTATGATTTTTATCTTTGAAAATAAATTTTTTATTTTGCATTTACAAAGAAATCAATTTAAAAAAGTATAGCAAATAAAATATTTCATTTAAATCAAGGAAATGACATGTTCCTTAGGAGAAGAAAATTCATACATATAATATGCAAGTAATTCCCTTGCTTTTACTCAAGTCTAATTTGTGCACAGGAACACTTTGAAACAGCTAGCTTTTTAGAAGTAACTAGTGTATATGCAAATATATCTTGCTATATTACATTTAGAAAAAATTTTAATATTGTCTCCAATTTTCCCATAAGTGGATAAATAGAAAATTAGGAGGCAAGGTACTTATTTTTACTTACCCAACCTGATCATTAAATTTATAGATAGAGAGATAGAGATAGTGATAGATAGATAGATATAGATATAGATATGTGTATACATGTGTTCATGCCATTGTATTCAGGCATGTATGCATATATTTTCAATTATGAACTTGTTCAATGTACAGCTATTTCATAAGGAAGAATATACTCATATTAACATTGGCAATGACTTTGGCTGTATGAACTGAAGATCAGAGACAATCTTGTTGTTTTGTTATGTCCTGTATTTTGATGGCATCAGATGTTCACTTCTCCTGATGACTAAACCAATTTTACAGATTTCAAGTCTTCAAATTGTATGGTAACTCTACAAACTCAAATATATATAACATACAAAACATGTTGCAAGTTTACTTTAATGGATTATTCTAAATGCCAAGAAATATTGAAATATCTACATATCATAAACCATACTGATATTGATAATACCTTTATTAAAATATTAGAATTGGTTAATTAAATAATTACTATATGTGGAAAAACCATATGTAGCTTATTGTTGATACCATGGAATAATATAGGTGGTTCAGACAGAGTGTTTTAGTCTTTTTTTTACCCATGATCATGCTAGTATGTTAAGTCTTGGATAAGGGTATAAAATAAAATGTTTAGCAATGTAAGTATGAAAAACTGAGGAATCAAGTTGATTTGGAGAAATTTACACTCCATAGTAGTCCCTAAATGCTATTAATCTTTCAAGGATCAAGCTTGCATTTCTATTCTACCTTGACTTCCTTCCAGTTGAGTACAATTTAGACAGGTTTATATATTTTGTAAAACAGAAGATTTTCAAGGTTTAAAATTTAAGTTTGAAACAGCAATGTGAAAGGTATGAAAATCTCCTTAATTCATAGATTTGAATCAGGAAAAGGAATGCAGGGAAAGTCTGGATCATTTATCTCTCTGATGGCTTGAAACAGCCATTTGAAATGTGAAAAAAATGTGAGACAGTGAATGGTCAAGCAAGTAATAATTAACCACAAGGCAAAATGAAGTCTCCAAACAGTTACTTATAAAAAGGGAAATATATTCTGGCATTCTGTGACATCTTGATATTGCACAAATGACAGAAGCAGTGATATTCAAGGAAAAATTAAAAGAGAAAGTGGTATCTTGTGGCATCAGGATGCAGTTCATCTTTTTTGGTATGTCACTTTAATGGTGAAATAGATTGGCTTTAGGAATTGGTTTCATTTGGAGGCTAGATAGTACCTGATAATCATTGATGTGGCAATTTCTTTGTTTTTTTCATTTCTGAAAACCAATTTTATTTAAATAAGAGTTTAAATACATAACATTTAAACAAAAAAAAAAAAAGAAAGAGATAAAGAAACCCAAAAACAAACGAGTATGTTACTTCACATGGCATTGGTCAGCTGTTGCTAGTAAATTGCAAGCTCTGCAGTTACTATATTGACTATTTTGATACAATAGTTAAAAATTTGTTCCCTTGTCAATAGTTTAATTCAGGTAAAGCTGACCTCACAGTATGGTGTTTTCTCCATACCCCAGAGGTAGGGCACTATTAATACTAAAAAACAGTTTGGTCAGACAACCTTGGTCGTTGGTGTGATGTTAAGAAGAAAAATATCCTGTCATTTCCCTGAAATGAAACTCCTTCCTGGTCAGGTGGTGCAAGTCACCAGGGGAATCCCTGTTCTGCTACCAAAGGCTGACTATCTTGGTGGTATCTGGACTGGGTGGTGGCAACTTGAACTTGCTGTTCTGAGCATCACCAAAGGCAGCTCAGAGAGTAGTAATGTTCTCTTAAATGGACAGGGAATTCTGAACAGGGGCACCAAGAAGCCTCTGGACAGACAGACATGGTCTCAGATGCTACTAGGGCTTTGGACTTGACTGAAACATTAGATTATTTGTTTTTCAGGTTGGGCATTGCCAGGCTTTATACCTCTGTTTAAATGAGGGACTTCAAGACTAGACAGCATGGCTCTTTTCAGTTTATTACATGAGTGAGTTACGCTAGTCCAAGTTAAACAGTGGACCCCAAATTGTTACAATATATATGCTGTGAGGTTTTTAAACTTGTGACAAAGGACAAAAGGGAATTTTTCTACTCTTGCAAGGAAATCCTCACTTAAGCTTCAGTGAGCCACAAGCACTTAAAACCCATGAACCTTCAGCTGGTCGTCCTTAGCTAGTCCAATCTCGAAGAGTAACTGGCATATGTTCTTGTGCTGATCACCTTGTAGCTGAATTGCTTCTCCATATTCTGAATGCTCAATTACAGTACCATTGCAGGCAAATTTCTTCTTGAATGCCTTCACTAGTTTCTTTTGATCGTAATCATCAGTGATCCCCCAGACGATAGTGAGGGTCTTCCTGCCATTTCTCTGTTGAATTCTTATATGGATATAATCCTCAGTCCCAGCAGGAAGCAGGTCATCACCTTTACTTGCAGATCAGGAAAGCTAACAGAGTTAAGTGACTTGCCCAGGATCACACAGCTAATAAGTAATTAAGGCCAGATTTGAACTCAGGAAGATGAGCTATCCTGACTTCAATCCCAGGACTCTATCTATTGTGCCACTTAGCTGTGTGTGTGTGTATATATATATGTGTGTGTGTGTGTGTGTGTGTGTGTATGTGTATGTGTATGTATCAACACATACATACATATGTGTGTTTGTGTACGTGTGTTATGGTATATACACCACACATATGTCACAAAACAGTATGGGGTGCTTGTTGTATGAGTTGTCTGATGAGATAACAGTATAATCTGACTGTTTTCTCTAGTCCTCGATGCTATCACTCTCAATACAATTTGAAACTTTATTTGCATCTGCCTGTCATAACAACATAGACAGTAATTACCATGAGTTTATGTGAGGGAGAAAATGTGTTGAAATGGTCAGGAACAAAGGCATGAAAAGGTGAATAGCATTTAAAGGGAGTAGTGGGTAGATATTCAATTGAAAACATCCAATACTAAATGAAAAAAAATGGGATTGGCAAATGATCATCACTGATTATTTGCACTGCCTACTGAAACTAGACAATTCGTTATCTTCCATTGGTATATGTATAATATACAATGTACAAAGTCATCATCATTTTCATTCATTCATTCTTTTTCCTTTTATTAAAAATACATATACTGGGGCTGCTAGGTGGCGCAGTGAGTAGAGAGTTGGCCCTGGAGTCAGAAGGACCTGAGTTCAGATCCAACCTCAGACACTTAATGCACACACAAACAAAAACCTAGCCGTGTGACCTTCGGCAAGTTACTTAATCCCAATTGCCCTCAAAAAAAAAAAAAGAAAACAAGAAAAAAATACATATAATTAGTGACAGACTTGATAGGAAGTTAAGTTACTTTTGAATGGCATGTGATATTTGTCTAATATATGAATATTTGTCTTAGAGATTTGACAGAAAGACTTTTAGAGTTGGGTGGGAATCTTAGAGAAAATCTATTTCAACTTATAAACTGGAAGAGTTCTTAATAAATCATTCTTCAATGATACACATTCAATCATACACGTATAGTATAGACAAAGAAACTCAAGGTACAGAGGTGAAGTACCTTGCCTAATATACTGTTAATGACACCATTACAGACCCAAGTCTTTGGACTACTAATTCATCCCATATTATTTGCAAGAGCAAACTATGTTTGGAATCAGGCAACCTAGGTAAACATTTGAGCTCTGCCACATATAAGCTCTTTGACCTTATGAAGTCACTTCATCTTTTCTGAGTGTGTTTCCTTAGTTAAGAAACGAAAATAATACTTGTACCACCTACCTATAAAGTTACCATAGGGAATATCCTATATAAAACATAGAATTTCAATGCTTCAAGAATCAATACAGTTTAAAAATGTCACTTTGGAGTAAGTCTGGTACTGAATCTGTCCGAAAAATAAGACAGATTCTCAGACAACAGAAAAGATTGCAGTCTATCAGAAGACCCATACTCTAAGCCTTCTTTAGTTTAGAACTTTGGAGAATTTGTACTGATGAGATGGAAGGACAGCATACCTTACCATATGTCTTGCCTTTGCATGCCCCGGATAGCTGGCCTTATCCATGGACCTTTCTATGTTCTATACTTAGGTACTTTTGAACTTTTCCAGCTGTGGATTCTTTTATGTTGTCTCGCTCAATTAGAGTACTTGGTCCTTGATAGCAATTGACAATTAAGCTTTTAGAAAGAGAGATATATCCCCAGCTTTTACAATAATCCTTGTTACATAGTAAATGTTTAATATTTTTCTTTCCTTCCTTCTTTTTTCTTTTCTTTCCTCTTTCCTTCCTTCTTTTTTCCTTCCTCCCTTCTTTCCTTCTTTCCTTCCTTCCTTTGTTCTTTCTTTCTTTTTTTCTTTATTTCCTAAACTTTGTGATATAACGATCATCTCCATGCTGTCGCAAAGTGAGAGGACTATGTCTAGCTAGATATCTAGCTATGTCCATCTATAGATGGATACAAATATCTATCTGTATAGAAAATATACTCTCCGGAATATTTAGGAAGTATGGACTAGTGAGAAAGGTGTGGAAGTCTGTTTCTGGGCTTTATTAGTGACTTGATTATGCTTGCTCTTAAATATTTTTATAGTTGAGAAAAAAGAGTTAGAGAATTGCTAATATTAGTGGTCCATCTGTTTACATTCCATATCTACATACTATTTATGAGCATGATCTAGATTAGTTCTGCAAGCGTCCTGATTAAAAAATATGGGAAGGGAACATGAATACTTTCTTAATTCTATCTACAGCAACCAACAGAGTAGCTTACAGAGAACACAAGATTCCACTGTACTAACTACATGATACAAAAAAGAAATATGATTTGATAGGAAAAATTGCTGTTTTAAAGGCTGCCCACCAGGAAAATGTTACAAGGGGGCATCCTGGCTATCTTTCTTTGGATGTTTTGCATCTTATCAAATGTACTTCCTAAATGATGGAACCTGAGATGACCATAATATTCCAGCTGTAGTCTGATGAGATAATAGTGTAATGGGACGACTCTTCTAATCCTTGATACTATGACTCTTAATATAATTTGAAACTTCATTTGCATTTACCTATCATAACCAACTATTGACTCATATGGCAATAACAGTTCACCCAAACCCTCCAGTTTTAAGAAGAGCAGCTTCCTTGTACTCCTTTTCCATCTTGTAGTCAGGGAATTATGATAACTGATACTAGATTTAAGAAAATCCTCTTATAGTTGATGTCCCAAATTGGTATAAGACATTAATAATACAACTAATAATTACTAAATGAAAAACCTACTTATCTGCTTGTAATTGGGGAGGTAGAATATCTTGAACTAGATTTAGGCTGGTGTTTTACTTGACATTCAAAACTTTGGGTAAAATAAGGCATTCATAATGCATCTAACAGTTACTAAAAGGAGTATTTAGACAAATTAGGAAAGAATATTCAGATCAGAGATGGGATTTCAACTAGGATAAAGTATTGAGGAAATGAAGACAGATTTTGGGGTGTGTTCATGCTGCTGATCTATAGTTTGAAACATCAGTTAGAAGCTTCAGCTCATCATATCCTGGGTATTTCCTTTCCAATTCAATAGGATGTATCTATAGTAAAAGCTTAACTCCTTCAGCTAAACAAATCTTAGGCACAGTTTCACTATCTTCTAAGAGGAAATAAAAATCCTAAAACAAACAAACAAACAACAACAACAACAACAAAAAAAAAAACGCTAGCACAATTTTCATGGTGGTGAGGGCATACAATAGGAGGTTTAGTGGAAATAGCACTGCATTTTGAAGTAGAGGATGTAAGTTTAAATCAAGGGTAATTCCACTTATTACTTGACCTTGGGCAAATTGTTCAATCCTGCTAAGGATCAGTATCTCATTTATATGTCTTCTAATGTGTCTCCAAACTCCAAATCCACGATGGTGAAGTTGACATTTTGAACTACATAATTGAATTTATGTTTATCCTATTAAATTTTATCATCTTAGATTTAGTATAGGAGAGGATTCTGGGAAGATGGTGGAATAGGTCAGAAAATTCCAAACTCCCAAGATTTTTCTCCACAAAAGAGATAAAACAGGCATCAGGTCAAACATAGAGCTGGTAAAACAAGAGAAGGTAACAAGGTAAACAAGAGAAAAGGTAGAATAGGGATCCTCCGAGGACAATCAGAGAAGGTTTGAAGAAAAGTTCCAGGATAAGGTTTAGTACCTGTGAAGAGTAAACCCTGCCAGGCTAGGGATCACATAAACAATAAGAAGCAAGCCCTGGAGTTAGCTGGGTTGGGTACTTTCCTTGGCCCCAACCAAAGGAATTTTTACTCCCAAGACAGTGAGGGGAGTTAAGTTTCTGAGTCAGGGGAGATCAAGGGAACCTCTACTGAAAAGGTATGCTAGACACATATGTGCTGCAGAGAAAGAGACATAAATGAAACAGAGGTAAAAAGGAACCAGTATATATATATATATATATATATATATATATATATATATATATATATATATATATATATATATATATATATATATATACCTAGTGAGTTCAGAAGCAGTGTGTTAGGGATGCCACTGACTGTGGGCACTTACAAAAAACTGGAGGTCTTGGTTTGGGTTCAAGGTCAGAGGGGAGAATTGAGGGAGGATCTGAGACCAGAGGCACCAACCCCATACTCCAGGACTAGAGGTGATTACAAAAATTAAGCTATTACAAAACAAATGCGGAAAGGAGAAAGAATCTAACCACAGAGAGAGCTTCAGAGAAGGATAGAGAAGGAAAGAAATACTCTTCTACACCAAAGAGTAATGTCAAATAATCATCTGCCTGGAAAGAACTCATAGAGGAACTTTAAAAAGACTTCAAAAATCAAATGAGAGAGATTGAAGATTTTTTTTTTAAATCCAAGAAAAACAAGAAAATTATGAAAAGAAATTCAACCAATTAGAAAAGGAGATCCAGCATTTTAAGGAAGAAAATTTCACCTTGAAAATCAGAATTGAGCAAAGGGAAGCCAGTGAAGTTATAGGAGACCAAGAAATAATAAAAACAAAATATAACAAATAAAAAAAGAAGAGAATGTGAAACATTTCATAAGAAAACAACTTTGGGCAGCTAGGTGGCACAATGAATAGAGCGTCAGCCCAGGAGTCAGGAGGACCTGTGTTCAAATCTGACCTCAGTCACTTTACACCTATTAGATATGTGACCTTGGAGAAGTCACTTAACCCCAATTTCCTTGCCTTCACCCCTCCTATAACAAGAAAAAAAAAACGACTGATCTTGAGGACAGATCAAGAAGAAAAAACATAAGATAAACATCATACCTTTAAGTTACGATTTTTAAAAAAAAATATTGATACAATAATACTAGAAATAATTAAAGAAAAGTTGTCCTGAAGCATTAAAACAAAAGGAGAAAACAGATATAGAAAAAAAAATCCACTGATCACCACCTGAAACAGATCCTATAAAAAAAATCATACAGGAATATTATAGTCAAATTCAGAAACCCTGAGCTCAAAGATAAACTATTATGAACAACAGGAAGAAAAACAATTTACCTAAGCAGAGTCACAATTAAAATCACATGAGATGTAGCAGCAGTGACACTAAAAGACTGCAACTCTGGGGTTCCAGCTGAAAATATCATACCCAGCCAAGCTAAGCATAATCCTGGATTTAAAAAAAAGATATTTAAAGAATTGTTTGGACTTTGAGAACTTTGTTTAAAAAAATCTCTGAACCTAATAGAATATTTGACATACAAGAGCCAAGAGAAACATAAGGTACATACCAAAGACCAATAACGAAAAACTCAATTAAGAGAGAATGTTTACTTTTTATATATGTAATGTAAGACATATATGTCTAAGATAGTTATTGGTAATTAGGTAGTTCATAAGGAAGATTGGGGTAGACCTAAGTATGATATGACTTCAAAAAGTAAAACTGTTCAGGAACAGCTAAAAAGAGTAATTATATAAATGAGGTAAGAAGAAGAGATAAAAAGGAATAAGATGAGTGAGGGGGGTTATTAGCTCTGGAAACCAACTGTCATTGGGAATGGATACAAAAGAGGACAATACAAGTATGTTAAGAAGAGTATAAAAGTCTTCTAGATATAGAAAAAAATAAAATGCTAAGGGGATAGGGAGGAGGCAGAGGATAAGGGAGATATCTTTAGAGGGGATGGTGAAGGAATAGGTTAAAGGGACATATAAAAAGGTGTTTAGATTTATGGGAATGGGAGGGTAAGTGAGGGATCCTTGGAGGGGTTAAAAAACAGAGTGGCAAGGTAAGTGGTAGAAGTAAAGTAGAGGAGTCAGGAAGGATAGGAAATAAGAGATACACACAAACACAAAAGCAAATATTAGGGGTAGAATCTATTAGGTAAAGTATAGGTCTGTATTTGTATGTATGTATGTATGTGTATATACATATATATATATATCAATATCTATATGTGAATATATCCATGCTTAATTGTAGCAGGAATGGGGGAAGGAAGAGGGAAAAAAGAACAAAGGAAAATGTGCACAACAGAAAACAAAACCTACGAAGAAGCAAAGAAGAAACACTTACAACACATTATGTATTATTTAATATATAAGCTTTCATGAAATGAAAATTAATTGCTATGTACTTTGAATCCTCTCTTATGTTCTGCTGTGCACATGACTTACTTTTTCTCTTATTATTTTATATTTAAGTTTTAATATATGTTTGTTTCTTTTTCTTTTCTTATTATGTGTTTAAGCTTTAATATTCAGGGCTAATTTTCTTTCAATAGATTAAGGAATCTAGTAAGTTAGTCATTCCTCCTAGGTTTGGGGCATAGAATCATAGAAGTTTAATATTGAAAATATACTCATCAGTTATCCAGGTCAACCTGTAACAACAACAACAACAAAAAAGCCAAAACCCTATTACAAAACAACCAGCAAACGATTATTCAGTCTTTGCTTGAATCTCTCTCGAAGGGCAATATTTTCTCCTAAGACATCCCATTATACTTTTGTAGAGCTCTAATTGTTAGCAAGATTTTTAGGGGGATCTTATATCAAACCTAAATTTGCTTCTTTAAAGGTCCCAAACATTGTTCTTAGTTCCTCCTTACAGGATCAATCTGAACATATCTAACATTTCTTCCACATTGCAACTTTTAAAATACAGTGACTTCCTATTATTTCTAAAATCAAATACAAGTGCAGCTAGGTGGAACAGGGTATAGAACAACAGTTTGGGGATCAGAAGGACTTGAGTTTAAAATCCAGGCTTGGTTAAATACTAACTATATGACCTTGGGAAACTCACTTAACTGCAATTGCCTGTGCCCCAAAAAAGTAAAATAAAATACAAAGTCCTCTGTTTGCTATATATGATCTTGGTGTTTCTCACACAACTTAAACTCTACCTTTTTCCTAGAATGCACTCCCTCCTCATCTCCATCCCTCAGAATCCTTAGTTATCTTCAAAACTCAGTTCAAGCACCTGCTTCTACTTGATGTCTTTCCTCACTGCCCCCAAAATTACCTCATGATCATTTTACCATGTTTTATATTATTGGTTATATTATTAATTTAATATGCTTATAATATATCTGTATTTATATATTTTAATATTTTATTATATTATTTATATTTACTAACTTTATGTACTTGCAAGCTGTTATCTATTGACTCCTCCTATAATATATAAGCTACTTTAAATCAAAGACTTATTCATTTTGGTCTATTATCGTTGTCACCTAAAAAAGTGCCTAATATGTCTCTCAATAAGATTTTGTTGATTGATTAAGTGATTAGGGAGATTCGGTCAACACAGGGTCTTTTCTTTTGTGAATTGAGATAGATGATTATTGTTTGAGTACTATGATTTAATAAATATCTAAAATGTCTACATTGGGAGGTCCCTGGGTTCTAAAAAAAAAAAAAAGCAAAGGTAATAGCAAATGTATTTTTCAAAGATTCTATGAATAGGGGCGTCTAGGTGGTGCAGTGAGTAAGAGCGCAGGCCTCGAAGTTGGGATGACCCGAGATCAAAACCGGCCTCAGAAAATGAGCACCCACAAATAAATAATGACTAGCTGTGTAACCTTGAGCAAGTTACTTAACCCCAATTGCTTTAGAAAAAAAAAAAGATTCTATGAATAGCATTTCCTAGTATAAATTTTCTCACCTCATTATAAATAAACTCTTCATTACGGAATTCTCTGAATAAACTTTCTAACCAGCTGGTATTTGACAGTCTTGGCTGATATTTCATCATAGAAGCCAGTTACTTCTTAATGATATATCATGCTATGGTTGATTTATTTTAGCTTTAATTTTGGTAACCCTGTGAGCCACTCCCATGAAGTTTGCTAAAGTGAGAAGGTTTCTTGCTATAGTAAAATTATTGGTATGACGTAAACATGTTTTCTTCTTCCATAGAATGGCAATTTTAAGATGGCTTCTGGTATCCATCAACTGTAAAATGGGGATAAAAATGTTCATGTGAGCTATGTCACAAGCTTATGAGGAAAGTACTTTTTGAAGAAATATTCTGGTGCCTCATAGTACCCCATATATTTCTTGGAAAATCTGAGAGTTTGCCTTCTAGTATTGCCATTGAACACAATTCCACCAGCAGGGTTGAACAGTTTTGGTAATAAGGTATTAAACCAAGGAATGCCTTTCTCTTACCTATAGCTCAAATGCTTTTGTAAGTGTAGAGGACATCCTGTAGAGTTAACTCATCTTCATTTGCTTGTTAGCTTAAAAACTGCCCTGAGTTACTGGAGCAGTCCTGTTCCTATTTGCAGATTGAAAACTTTTCTCCAGGATTTTGCACACCTTAAATAATAGGGTTTGTAATTTATCTTCTATCCCTAAGATATTTTTCAAGTCAGCTTACCTTTTCCCCAGTCTGTCTTGATAAGTAAAGAAGAAGTAAAAATATACTGTAATTGTCAGTCAATCTCTCTCCCTACCCACTTTTCCCAATCTTGAAAAAAGCTAATTCTCATACTGAAGGCAAAGTGGAAAGAATTCTGAAGTTGGAGCCATGAGATACTTGGGTTCAGATATTAATATTTGTACTTAGTAGCTTTTATACTATAATCAAATTACTTAATCTTTTCTTGTTATTCTCATTTTCATTATCTTGAAAATGAACTCAATATATTCACTACACATATGACAGGATTATTTTTAGAAAAGGTGTTTTGTGAGCAAAAAAATATTATATAAATATGAAATTAGTGGTGAGGGTAGGGATAGTGGGGATATTTTAGGACTTGTGTTGGGACCTCCAAGCATGAATTCTTAGGATTTCAAATAATATTTAAAATAGATTCAAATGAACCATGAAAGATATGACATGATCTCCAGTTGTTCTTCCTTGAGAAGTAGCATGGAAGTTAGCATGATGGACCTAAAGTCAGGAAGTTTTCAGTTCAAATCCCACCTCCAATACTTAGTAGGATACATGAATATGGGCAAGTCATTGAAGGTCTTTGAAACTTAGTTTTCTTATCTGTGATATATGGATAATAGAAACTTATAAGAATACTTTGAGGCTACATGAGATAATAGGTGTAAACCTTTTACAAAATATTAAAGTGCTATTTCTTTTCTTTTTTTTTTATTTTTTTGTAAACTTCTGTTTTACATCACTCATTTCCGCCAGATTTTGAGTTACAATCATTTTCCCCCCATTATTCCCCTACCCAACCTCCCAGAACAGTAATCCCACAAGACATCACCTCCTCCAATCTGCTCTCTCCCATACCTTCTCCCATACCCCCATCGACTTTTCCATTAGAGGAAGGTGAGTCTTTGCATCCCAATGCCTGCACATCTTATCTCCCTATTACAAGCAAACGAGTATTAATAATAGTATTTATATATATATTTGAAACATTTAATGTTATGACCTCAAATTTCAGATCCATTTCCTTCCTCCCTTGTCACCCATTCCCTCTTGGGAGATAAGTAATTCAGTATATGTTGTACATGTCTAGCTATGCAAAACATTACCATAGTAGATATATTGTACAAGGCTGCTTATAATTCCCTCCCACTCATCCCACCTCCCACCTGGTCCATTCCCTACTTGATCCTGTCCCTCCTCTATAGTGGGTACTTCCAACCTCCCCTCCCCCCAAGGATGCCCTCCCATCCATCATCCCTCCTCTCATCCCCCTTCCCCTATCCTGCTGCAGGTTGAGATATCCCATTTAGTATGTATGTCATTTTCTCCCTGAACCAAATTCAATGTGAATGTGGTTTTGCCTTTTTAGCCTTCCTTATTCTCCCCCTCCTTTGCAACCACTTCCCCTTGCCTCCTCCACATGGGATAGCTTACCCCACCCTGTCTCTCCCCATCTCCTCCTGCCACCCTCCTCTCTCACCTCATAATTTCATCCCTTGAGTATTCTCCCTTCCCAACAAATTCAACCTATGCCCTCTATCCATATAACTGTAACCATATACACACACATTCACATATGTATTCATATGACCACACCCCCTTCTTCCATTATTTTCATACTGAGAAAGATATCATCAGTCACAATTATTGCTTTTCCATATAGGAATGTAAATAGTTCAACTTTGATAAGATCCTTTTGATTTCTTTTCCCTGATTACCGTCTCAGGCATCTCTTCCTTCTTGTGTCTGGGTGTCAAATTTTCTATTCAATTCTGGTTTTTTCCTCAAGAATGCTTGAAAGTCCTCTATTCCACTGAATGACCATATCTTCCCCTGAAACAAAATACTCAGTTTTGCTGGGTAGGTGACCCTTGGGTTCATTCCCAGCTCTTTTGCCCTCTGGAACATCATATTCCATGCCCTTCGATCCCTCAGTGTAGAAGCTGCCAGGTCCTGGGCTATTCTGATTGTGTTTCCACAATATTGAAATTGTTTCTTCCTGGCTGCTTGGAGTATTTTCTCCTTGATCTGGGAATTCTGGAACCTGGCTATAATATTCCTGGGAGTTTTCTTTTTGGGATCTTTTTCAGGAGGTGATCTGTGATTCTTTCAACCTCTATTTTGCCCTCTGGATCTAAAACATCAGGGCAGTTTTCCTTGAGAATTTCTTGAAGGGTGATTTCTAGGTTCTTTCTTTGATCATGGCTTTCAGGTAGTCCAATAATTTTTAAATTGTCTCTCCTGATCTATTTTCCAGGTCAGTGGTTTTTCCCATGAGATATTTCACATTGCCTTCTAATCTTTCGTTTGTTTGGATCTGCTTAACAGCATCTTGATTTCTCATAAAGTCATTAGCTTCCATTTGCTCCAGTCTCACTCTGAACGAATGAAGCTCCTCAGTGAACTTCTAAGATTCTTTTTCCATCTGGCAAATTCGACTTTTTAAGGCATTCTTCTCCTCATTGCCCTTTTGGGCCTCCTTTGCCATTTGAGTTAGTCTATTTTTTAAGGTGTTGTTTTCCTCAGTCAGGCTGTTGAACCTCATTTCATACTTTTCCTGCATCCTTCTCATTTCCCTTTCCAATTTTTCCTCCACTTCTCTTATTTGATTTTTAAAGTCCTTCTTAAGGTCCTCTATGGCCTGCAACCCGCTCATGTTTTCCCCTGGGGCTTTTGAAGCAGGACTTCTGACCTCACAGTCCTTTTCCCGCTCTATGCCCCCAAAATAGGAGTCTAGGGTTGCATTTTTCTGTTTCCTTTGCCTTGGCATGTTGCTACTTAATTACTTGACTTTTGGGCTTGTTGCCACACTATGGCTTTAAGGCCAGATGGAGGAATTTTCGTCCCAAACGTGTGGGGGGCAACTTCCGTTTCTGGCAAGCTGTAAACCCACCCACGACTTCCACCCTAGATCACAATCCAGATGCAGGGAGGTTAAAGCAAGAGCGATTACCCCCCAAGACTGATCGCTGGATCTCCCTACAAATTTGCAGGCTGGGAGCAGGCGCTGCCTCTGAAAACTACAAAATGGCGTTTGTCCTCAGGGGCTTCTAGCCCCCAGGGGAGGGAGCCGACGCATTCCCTAATACCAGTCCCAAAGTCCATAGGACACTAACCTCTTACTTTGTCCCAGGCAAGTCTATGTTGATAATTCTGGATTCGCCACAGCTCCTGGTGTTCTGGGGTTCCTCCAGCTGGCTGCTGGCCCTGCTGCCCTGGGGCTAAAACCTCGGCTCATGCGGACCTGGGCTCGGCTCAGCTCGGCTCCTGCGTGCTGCACGCTGCCAGGTCCCAGACCACTGCGCTGGTCCTTCCTGCAGGGCTGCTGGGCTGTCTTCAGCGGGAGGTTAGTTTCTCTGTGTCGTTCTGTGGGTGCTGGGGCTCTAAAGTGCTATTTCTTAATTATTATCAGTTTTAATTTGCCTTCATTTAGTGATTTTTGAACGTGATATCATTTTAAATAATCTTCAAAATGAAGTCAAGTAATCCTGAAGTGATTTAAGTTAGAGCTAAGGCTATTCTGGATTTAGTGTTCAAAGAGAAGCTAAGAATACATGATGTAGATTTTCCAGAATGGCTCTAATTTTCCAAAATACCCCTTCCCCAATATGCTCTCTCCTATATCCTTTCCCACCCCCCCTTCAACTTTCTGTGTAGGGCAAGATGGATTTCTATAGCCCAGTACTATATATCTTATTTCCCAGTTGCATGTAAAAAAAGAAAATAATAATAATGATGATGATAATTTTTTAACATTTGATTTTAAAACTTTGAATTCCGTATTCTTTCCCTTCTTCCCTCATCACCCACCCTTACTGGGAAGATAAGCAAATCAATATTGCTTGTACATGTGCAATTACACAAAACATTTCCATAGTGGATATATTACGAAAGACTGACTTTTATTTCCCTTCATCCTATCAAGCCCCCTACTTGTTCTATTTTCTACTTTGACCCTCTCCCTTTTCAAAAGTGTGTGTTTCTAATTACCCCTGCCCTAATCTGTCATCCCTTCTATAAAACCCCCCTTACTCCGTTCCCCCCTAGTTTCCTGTTCAGTAAGATACCCAATTTAGTGTGTATGTTATTCCCTCCTTAAGCCAAATTCAATGAGAGTAAGATTGACCTGTCCCCATTTGCCTTCCTGTCCTTCTCCTGCATTGTAACAGGTTTCCCTTGCCACTTTTATATGAGATAATTTACTCTATTCTGTCTTTCCCTATCTCCTCTCATTATATACAACTATACCCTCTTAATTTTATTTTTTAAATCTCATCCCTTCCTATTCAATTGATCCTGTGTTCTCTGTCAATGTATACCTATACATATATGCATACACTCACATACATATTCATAAGTACATATACCCTCCTATATATGTATATATATACATATATATGTATATATATATAAATATATGTGTATACATATGTGTGTGTATATATGCATATATATATATATGTACATATACATTTTTATTCCCTTCAACTATCCTTATACTGAGAAAAGTTTCATAAGTTATAATTATCATTTTTCCATGTAGGAATGTAAATATTTCAACTTTAATAAGTTCCATATGATTTCTTCTCCCTTTTTGTCTTCTCATGCTTCTCTTTCTTGTATTTTAATGTCAAATTTTCTATTCAACTCTGGTTTTTTCATCAAGAATGCTTAAAAGACATCTTTTTCATTGAATGACCATATTTTCCCCTGAAACATGATACTCAGTTTTCCTGGGTAGGGAATTCTTGGTTTTAATCCTAGCTCCTTTGACCTCCAGAATATCACAATCCAAGCCCTTCAATCCCTTAATGTAGAAGCTGCCAGATCCTGTGTTATCCTTATTGTGTTTCCACAATATTCAAGTTGTTTCTTCTTGGCTGCTTTTAATATTTTCTCCTTGATCTTGGAACTTCAGAACCTGAATATAATAGTTCTAGGAGTTTCCTTTTGGGGATCATTTTTAAGAGGTGATCACTGAATTCCTTCTATTTCTATTTTGCCCTCTGGTTCTAAAATATCAGGGCAATTTTCTATGAGAATTCCTTGACGTATGATTTATATAGGTTCTTTTTTTTTTTTTTTTTGATCATGGCTTTCAGGTAGTCCAATGATTTCTATATCATCTGTCTTGGATCTATTTCCCAGGTCAGTGGTTTTTCCATTGAGTATTTCACAGAGCCTTCTATTTTTTCATTTGTTTTGATCTGTTTAATAGTATTTTGATTTCTCATAAAGTCATTAGGTTCCATTTATTCCAGTCTAATTCTGAAGGAAGTATTCTCCTCAGTGAGCTTTTGAGATGCTTTTTCCATCTGGCAAATTCGGCTTTTTAAGGCATTCTTCTCCTCATTGGCTTTTTGGGCTTTATCCATTTGAGTTAGTCTATTTTTAAAGTGTTATTTTCTTCAGTCAGGCTATTGACTCACTGTTCATGGTTTTTTGCATCATTCTCATTTCTCTTCCCAATTTTTCCTCCACTTCAATTACTTGATTTTCAAAATCCTTCTTGAACTCCTCCATTGCCTCTAACCAATTCATATTTTTCTTGGAAGCTTTTGGTGCAGGACTTCTGACTTCATTGTCTTGTTCCCATTCCATGCTTTGATCCTATTTGTCCTGAAAAAAGGAATCTAATGTTTGGTTTCTATGTCCCTGCTTTTCTTCCTTTGCTTGCTCATATTGCCCCTCAACTTCTTCACTTTTGGACTCTTTGGCACAGTAGAACTATGCTTCCAGAGAGGAGAGCTTTGTCCCAAATCACTGGAGATTTTGCAGCTGTTGGAGCTATTAGGAAGGCACCATCTCTATAGTCCCCACATATTTGTCTCAGTGGTCATATACCCCAGGACCTCCACCCAAGACACAAATCCAAATCCAAGCAGGTTAAAGAGAGTATTACCCCTCAGACTGGTCACTTGGCCCCCTACAATCTTCAGGCCAGTTGCTCTGAAGCACATATGAGGCAGCAGCTGCAGGGCCACTGCATCTCTGCTACATCTCACCCCAGGGTTCACAGCCAGACTGTGCCATCCCTCCGGTTTGCACAGAGTTCCACACTGAACTTTTACTTTGTCTTTGGCATGTGTGAGTTGATAATTGTGGAAAATGCCACAGCTACTGGTAATCTACTCTCTGATGTCTGCTCTAGGCACTGCTGGTAGGGGCGACCCTGGGGATAAAAGCTTGGGCTCACACAAGGCTGAGCTCAGCTCCAGCAAGCTGTGATGGACCCTTCCTATCAGACTTCTGGGCTGCATTCAGTGGGAGATTTCTCTTTCTGTCACTTTGTGGGTTCTATTGCTCTAAAATTGGTGTAGAGTCAAATTTTATAGGTATTTGAGGTTGTTATAGAGGGAACTCATGGAGTTTTCCTGCTTCTATGCTGCCATCTTGGCTATGCCCCAGGAATGTCTCTGAAAGTTTAACTATTTACATTCATGCATGGAAAAACTACAACTGTAACTCATAAGACTTTTCTCAGTATGAGAATAGTTGAAGGGAATATATGGGCATATATATGTGCACACACACATACATATATACATACATGAACACATATGTATGTATATATATATATACATATATATGTATGCCTACATAGATATGTATGTATAGGAGGGTGTATGTGTGTATAAATACATATGTGAGTGTATGATTATATATGTATGTACATGTATAAATAGACAGAGGGCACAAGAGCAGTTCAATAGGAAGGGATGATATCTGAAAATAAAATCAAGAGGTGAGAGAGTAAGATAAGGGGAGAAGGAGAAATGAAGAGATAGAATAGGGTACATTATCCCATGTAAAAGAGGCAAGAGAAAGTTGTTACAATGGAGAAGAGCAGGAAGGTGAGAGGGAATGGGTTAACCTTACTATCATTGAATTTGGCTTAAGGAGGGAATAACATACACACTTAATTGGGTATCTTACCCTAAAAGAAAGTAGGGGGAAGGAGGCAAAAGGGGGGATGATAGAAATGAGGGTAGACTGGGGGAGAAGGTAGTTAGAAACAAAGACTTTTAAAAAAGCGACAGGGTCAAAGGAGAAAATAGAATAAGGGGGGCGGGGATAGAATGCAGGGAAATATAGTGTTTCATAATATAACTGCTATGGAAATGTTTTGCATAACTACACATATACAACCTATATTGAATTGCTTGTATACCCTGTGGGGGTAGATGAGGAGGGAAGAAGGGAAACAATCTGGAAATCAAATTTTTTAAAACAAATATTAAAACTAATTGGGATTTTTTTATATGCAATTGGGAAATAATATATAAAAGCACTGGTGTATAGAAATCCATCTTGCCTTACTAGAAAGTTCAGAGGGGGATGGAGGATGATATAAGATAAAGCAGATTATGGGAGGGGGAATTCAGTAGCCTCACTATCTTGGAGTGGGTGGAGGGGGAAGTGGGGAAGAATGTTTGCATCTCAAAATCTTGTGGAAATGAATGTTGAAAACTAAAAATAAATAAATTGGGGCAGCTAAGTGTCAAAGTGAGTAGAGCGCTAGCCCTGGAGTCAAAAGGACCTGAGTTCAGATCCAGCCTCAGACACTTAATGCACACACAAACAAAATCCTAGCCATGTGACCTTCGGCAAGTTACTTAAACCCAATTGCCCTCCAAAAAGCAAAAAATAAATAAATAAATAAAATATTAATTTTAAGAAAGAATAGTGATGACAAAGATTGTAAAAAGTTATAATGAAGTCTTTAAAAGAATGAAAAAAAATGAAAATGAGATCATAGCTGTATTAATATTTTAATTACGCAACACCCATTTATGAGTATCTAAGTAGAAGGGATCTATGTTGGATTGAATGGCATAAATTGTCCTACCATTCATAGAATTTTTTTTAAACAAATGCTTTATTAGCTTCTGTTTTACAACATTCATTTCCGCCAGATTTTGAGTTACAATTATCCCCCCCCCGCCACTGTTTTTCCCCTACCCACTCTCCTAGAATAGCAGGCCCACAAGATATCCCTTCCTCCAATCTGCACTCTCCCATATCTTCTCCCATACCCCCTTCGACTTTTCCATTAGAGGAAGGTGAATCTTTGTGTCCCAATGCCTGTACATCTTATCTCCCAAATACAAGCAAGAGTATTAATAATAGTATATATATATATATATATATATATATATATATATATATATATATATATATATATATATATATATATTTGAAACTTTTAATGTTAAGACCTAGAATTTCAGATCCATTTCCTTCCTCCCTTGTCACCCATTCCTTCTGGGAAGATAAGTAATTCAGTATATGTTGTACATGTCTAGCTATGCAAAACATTACCATAGTAGATATATTGTACAAGGCTGCTTATAATTCCCTCCCACTCATCCCACCCCCACCTGGTCCATTCCCTACATGATCCTGTCCCTCTTCTATAGTGGGTACTTCCAACCTCCCCTCACCCCAAGGATGCCCTCCCATCCATCATCCCTCCTCTTATCCCCCTTCCCCCTATTCTGCTGCAGGTTGAGATATCCCATTTAGTATGTATGTCATTCTCTCCCTGAACCAAATTCAATGACAATTTGGTTTTGCCTTATTGCCTTCCTATTCTTCCCCTCCTCTGCCACTACTTCCCCTTGCCTCTTCTACATGAGATAGTTTATCCTACCCTGTCTCTCCCCATCTCCTCTTGCCACTTTCCTCTCTCACCTCATAATTTGACCTCTTAGGTATCATACCTTCCCCAAAAATTCAACCTATGCCCTCTATCCATGTATACTTGTAAACATATATACACACATTCACATATGTATTCATATGACCATACACCCTTCGTCCATCATTTTCATACTGAGAAAGATTTCATCAGTCAGCATTATTGTTTTTCCATATAGGAATGTAAATAGTTCAACTTTGATAAGTTCCTTTTGATTTCTTTTCCCTGATTACCTTCTCAGGCATCTCTTGCTTCTTGAGACTGGATGTCAAATTTTCTATTCAACTCTGGATTTTTCCTCAAGAATGCTTGAAAGTCTTCTATTCCACTGAATGACCATATTTTCCCCTGAAACAACATACTCAGTTTTGCTGGGTAGGTGACCCTTGGGTTCATTCCCAGTTCTTTTGCCCTCTGGAATATCATATTCCATGCCCTTCAGTCCCTCAGTGTACAAGCTGCCAGGTCCTGCGCTAATCTGATTGTGTTTCCGCAATATTGAAATTATTTCTTCCTGGCTGCTTGTAGTATTTTCTCCTTGATCTGGGGATTCTGGACCCTGGCTATAATATTCCTGGGAGTTTTCTTTTTGGGATCTTTTTCAGGAGGTGATCTGTGGATTCTTTCAACCTCTATTTTGCCCTCAGGATCTAAAACACCAGGGCAATTTTCCTTGAGAATTTCTTGAAGGGTGATTTCTAGGTTCTTTCTTTGATCATGGCTTTCAGGTAGTCCAATAATTTTTAAATTGTCTCCCCTGGATCTATTTTCCAGGTCAGTGGTTTTTCCCATGAGATATTTCACATTGCCTTCTAATCTTTCATTTGGTTCGATCTGCTTAACAGAATCTTGATTCCTCATAAAGTCATTAGCTTCCATTTGCTCCAGTCTCACTCTGAGGGAATGGATCTCCTCAGTGAACTTTTGAGATGCGTATTCCTTCTGGCAAATTCGACTTTTTAAGGAATTCTTCTCCTCATTGTCCTTTTGGGCCTCCTTTACCATTTGAGTTAGTCTATTTTTTAAGGTGTTGTTTTCCTCAGTCAGGCTGTTGACCCTCATTTCATACTTTTCCTGCATCCTTCTCATTTCTCTTCTCAATTTTTCCTCCACTTCTCTTATTTGATTTTTAAAGTCCTTCTTAAGGTCCTCTATGGCCTGTAACCCACTCATATTTTCCTTTGGGGCTTTTGGAGCAGGACTTCTGACCTCACAGTCCTCTTCCCACTCCATGCTTCCATCCTCTTTGCCCCCAAAATAGGAGTCTAAGGTTGCATTTTTCTGTTTAATTTGTTTCCTTTGCCTTGACTTTTGGGCTTGTTGCCACACTATGGCTCTGCTGCCAGAGAGGGGAAATTTTTTCCCGAACGTGTGGGGGACAACTTCCGTTTCTGGCAAGCTGGAAATGCACCCACAACCTCCATCCCAGATCACAATCCAGATCCAGGGAGGTTAAATCAAGAGTGATTACCCCCCAAGAGTGATTTCTGGATCTCCCTACAGTTCGCAGGCCAGGAGCTGGAGCTGCCTCTGAAAACTACAAAATGGTGTGTCTCCTCAGTGGCTTCTAGCTCCCAGGGGAGGAAGCTGACGCGTTCCCCAAGTACTGGTCCCAAAATCCATAGGGCACTAACCTCTTATTTTGTCCTAGACGTGTCTATGTTGATAATTCTGGAATCACTACAGCTGCTGGTGTTCTGGGGTCCCTCCATCTGGCTCCTGGTCTGGCCTCCCTGGTGCTAAAACCGCTCACTCTGACCTGTGTTCAGCTCTCTGTGCATTGCGCACTGCCCACTCCCAGAGTGCTGAGCTGGTCCTTCCTGCAGGGCTGCTGGGCTCTCCTCAGCGGGCAGTTAGCTTCTCTGTGCCGTTCTGTGGGTGCTGGGGCTCCAGAAGTTGTTCAGAGTCCCCTTTTACATATTTTGGAGGTGATCTGGGGGGAGAGTGGCTTGGACGCGCTGTTTCTACTCCGCCATTTTGGCTCCACCCCCCTAGAATTTTTAATCTAATACAAGATGTAAGATTATAAAAATATATGTATACACACACACACACACACACACACACACACACACACACACACAATACATGGAAGAGCCTAAGTTCAATAAGTAAGAAGGAGAGTTCTATGAGGGTCCAACAGAGCAAGAACTCACTCCTTGTTGAATGACATTCTGTTGGTATTAAATGCTGTGTGAGGAAATTCTTTCTGGAGGAGATTATTTTGGGGTGGGTTATAAAGTTAAGGCAGGATAGAATTCTTGGCACTGGGCGAAGGGCATTACAGATGAAAGGGAATGAAGGAGATGATGAGCAAGGAGCACATGCTAGGTTTTGTAAATAGCAAATTATATAGTTTGCCTAATGCATAAGTGGCATAAGGAGAGTTATGGATGAAAAAGTAGGGAGAAAATACTGTTGCCAGATTGTGAAGAACCATCTTTACATGGCAGTGGATTGACATTAATTTTATAAAGAGTTTTTACTCATTTACTGGCTGAAACAATGAATCAATTTTTATTTAAACATTTTGATGATTATACTGTCTTTAAGAAATTAATTATTCATAAGAGGTCACAATAAGCTGTAATTCCACAAATTATAAACTTGAATAAATAAAAATGACTTCCTAAATTTTTCCTGGCATGGTGAAATATGTAAACACATGTGTATGCATACATATATAAAATATATATATATATATATACATATATATCTACATATATACTATAAATGTGTATATATACAACCATTAATGGTCAATGAGAAATTACTTACTACTGAAAACTATTTATAGCCATCACACATATTTGTTGGAGGTTAGGTCTTTGCCTAGGGATATCTAGGGAGATGGACTACCTGTTTTAGAAATAGTTAGAAATCAGAGGATTTTTAAAAATCACATCGAAATTAGTTTTCTTTGTATAATGTCCTCTTCCATGTTTTACATTTTGAAAGAATGAAAAGCAAGATATATTCTCTGTAACTCTCATAATATCTCAAAAAGTATTCAGATCACAATGAGCAAATATTTGAAAAAAAATATGAGGAGGAGGAGGAAGCATACCAAGAAAGAAAAAATATTTAAAAAATAAGAGCTGAGTTGACATTCTCCTCACCCTACCACTAAGTGTATGCAGTCCTGCAAATCCTTTGCACTTTTCTTATTTATAATGCTTTCTTTCCTGTCTCTGGCTAAATTAAACCAGAAGAGATAAGAGATTTGAGGAGGAATTCTATATCCTTCTAGGGTCTTCTCTGTGGCCTTGTAGGAAATCTTCAGTTCTCCAGTTTGAGCCTACAGTTTATCAGTCATGAGGATATGATTCTAAAATTGGAGTTGTATTTCCTGGTGATTTAACTCACAAATTATCTCCATGCTCAAATGAAGCTATAAGTAAAAGGGAAACTGCACAAGAATCTTCTAATAGATGCTTAAGTTTAAACGCATCCTCCCTTATATTCTTAAGACCTTTTTCTTATAAAGAAAATGCAGAGGTTGTCACCCAAATGTCTCATACAAAACTTCTTTTTATAAAGATGTTTCTGCTCTCTAGATCTCCCTTGAAATAAGCAGAATTCTTTTCAATGAGTTTCAAAGCTTTGAAAAGCTTTGGTATTCAAGGCACTCTGGAGGCATGTGCATGACTGCATGCATGAATGTGCATGAAAGTGCATATATATTTACATGTTTCATTCATGGAATACATAGCATTAACTCATCCATGTATTTTTGGTTAGCAATGTTTTCTTATCTCTTCATTTTGGAAACAAACTTTCTATGCCACAAAATATAAATTAATGTGCTAAACTAAAAGAGAATTTTTATAAGAAATGTATACTATAAGATTATTAATACTGTTATTTTCATATTATACTTAATGGACTTTGGGTGGTGATGTAATCATTATCGTTGTAATTCATAATAATAATGATAATTATAAAGAAATTTCCCTATTGAAACAAGTATTTAGGATTTATAGGGTTTCCTATCGTATCTTTCCAATTGCCTTCAAAGATTTTGTCCTTCAGATTCACCATATGTGTTGTCAGGTCATTTTTTTTCATAGATTTTCCCATATCTCCTCTCTCTGCAGGGCTCTATTCTTTATGATTAATGGAATTTTAAGGGGGTAAATATATTATAATGACCCAAAAATTGTCTGTTTGAGAGAGCAACATAGTACAGAGGATAGAGCAGCAAATTTGGTGTCAGATAACATGGAATCAAATACTGAATTTTCTATCTACAATCTATGATGTGCAGAAAGTTATTTCATTCCCTGGAGTCTTGGTTTCCTCATCTTCAAAATAAGTAGGTTAGGTTATATGATTTATAAAGTTCCCCTTGGCTTTAAATTCCCATGCTATAGCCTCATATTAAAAAAAAAAGACAGGGAAGTTGATTGTTAAAAATCCAGGTGCTCATTTGCATGGATATTGCATAACATTTGCATGGTATTTAATTTTGCTAAAATAATTGCAAAGTTCTACTCTGATGACTCATCATAGAATGGAGGTGACCTCAGGCTCTCAAAGGGTATGACAGAAAAGTTCATCTCTGATTCTTTTAGCATTCTAGAAAACTCTGAGTACAAACTGAGCAATACATTATGTTGATATGCAAGGACCAGACTAGTAAGTATAGAGAAGCTCATCCCAAGCATATTGGCCACTTTGTGATTAAATTCTAGACCACCACCCCTTATCCTATATGCCCCTGCCACTTCTACAGTGGTAAGGTGATATAAAAAATGAAGGAATAAATAAATAAGTAAATAACCAAATTAAAAAAAGAAATAGATAACATAGTAAATAAACTATTGTTTCAAAGATTTACTATATGCCTAGTTTCAAGCACTGAGGATACAAATATAATAGTCAAAATAGTCCCTGGCATCAAGAAGCAACCATTCTAATGAAGAGATAATATATGTAGGTGGATGGAATCAGGAAAAGTTAGAAAGACTATAAGTCATTATATAATAAAGTAGACTTTTACATACTTAGCAGCAGTAATGACCCAAAAATGTTAATTGGGGGTTAGATCTAGGTGCAAATCATACATGAAAAGCATTAAAGCTGTGAGAGAGATGTCTAGGGAATGGAATAAAGCATGACTGGATGACTAAATCCAGGGTGGGTGAGGAAGAAAAGGAGGGAGGGAAAGAGAAAGAGAGAAAAAAGGAGGGAGGAAGAGAGAGATTGGATGACTGAGGGAATCACCACTTGAGACAGGAGAATCCCCTAGGGTGAAAAGATTCTGACTCTGAGAGAATGAAATATTCCAGGGCATGCTTTTTGATCCAGACAGTAAGGCAGCTGGCAAGAAGAAAGCCAGGAGAAAGCAGATGGTGCTAAGTATCACAAAATTTTTAGACAATGTTTAAATATTAACCAAACTCTTGGCACATTATGTATGAGATCGCTGTCTAGTGACCATCAATTGAATATCTTATGGAAAGAAATAATTTATTTCTTGATATAAATGAATCTAAGAGAGGAAAGGAAATTGCAGTTGAATGGAAACATGGCTCACAGATTCTATTAATAGAAATGGATGATGTAGTTCAAGTGTGAATATTTTCATGTTTCCAAAGGAAATAAGACATATTGATGGGAATATTTGTTTATTTTGTCTTGCAGAGCTCAGAATGCAAAAAAAAAAAAATAGAAAGTTAAAGGTGGCTTATATGCTAGTATGTTTATGCAGACAGGGCAGGTGGAGCTTTGGAAGTTTAGCATTTCTACAAAGGATTTGGTAAAATCCTTCTAATCAAATAAGGTCAGTTCTGGGAATATAAAGAGAAAAGCAAGGCAGACTGCTTTCCAAGAGCTAATTTTCTAATGGGGAAGATAACACATATGAGGGGTTTCAGCTACATGAGATGGAAAAGTTTCATGACCTTTAGGGTGAAGCCACAAAACAGATGTTAATTCTTCTTCTTTAATGCCATTTCCAATAACAGAAATATCATCAGTTTCTGATACTAAACCATTTGGCAGGGCCAGGACTATTGATGTAAAGAGCTTTTTTTTTCTGAGCTTGAATACCTGAATCTGCAGCTTTTGCAGGAGCAGTTACCAGATTTCCTATGCATAGAGTTTGCTTCCTAAATTTATGGCTGGGGATACTGGGCTGGAAGCAGTGCTACTTCCAAGGCTCTAGTTTTAGGATCCTGGGCTATCTCTATCAGGGTATGAGGGGAAATGGTAGTCATGAAAAAGGTAGTTTGACTTACCTGATATTGCATCCCATATCTTCTTCAGCATGCCCTGCTGCTTCAGTTAAGCTGGGTTACCTGACTGACAGCTGATTTGCTTTCCCTGAAAATGGCTGGGAAGTATGAACTAGAAATAGTACTCATGGTTTGGGGGTATGTTGTCTACCTGTTGAGTGCAGTTGTTTAGTAATTGTTGTTGATAGTGATGAGGTAGGTGGGCCTCCTCTCCACATTGATTTCTTCTCCATAATAATAGAAATGGAGGATATGCTTTAAAATGTATGAGGAAAAACAATGGATCTAATTATTACAAAAACTACAGATAAAATAGCATTAATTACCATGAAAAATATGTTTTTCTATCTCTGTGAAATTAGTATGATCATAATCTGCACATATGAGAAGGAAGCACCATGGCTTTCAAGATTTATAGAAAGTTAAAAAAAACTTACTCTCAAAGAACTCATATACAACTGAGATATAATTTGCTTGCCAGGGGTTTTTATCACTATTGTGGAGGATATATGGTCCAGAGTATAGAGTGAAGAATGATACCATAAAAGGGCAAGTTTGCAATGACTTTGTGCTAATTACAACAACCAAAGTTTATAAGTATAGGAAAGCATTGACAACAGTTGTGTATACTGCATATTATGAATTGCTGGAACAATATCCGGATCATCAAAATTTCAAATCCATTAAAATTCTGTGAGATAAAGGAGGTGATATCTTTTGAAGAAACAATATAAGTAAATAGATAAAAAAAAAATCCCTAAACTTAATCTTCATTAAGAAAACAATATCCAGTAAAACAAGTTATACTCTTATTGTACTTTGCTCTTGTTAGAACACAATCATGTTTTGTTCCGGCCATCACATTTTAGGCATGATATAAATAAGTCAAATTATAAAGAAGAAAAAACCACAATGGTGAAGGCAACGAGGTCATGCCATATGGAGATATATTTTAAAGGAACTATCATGCAAAAGAAAAATTTAATTTCATCACCTCTGCTATTACATTGTTGATGTCAACCCAACATAGGATAAGGATGGTTAAGACCAATATTCTTTGCTTTGTTCTAACAATAGCATGGAGACCTGTCTGAGGATGTACATATCAATTGTTGCTATGCTACCAGGAGTATACAAAGTCAATTGTGTGCCTGCTAAAGTCATACTTCCTAAAACAATGGCTCTACCAGTATATACAAAAGTTAAGGAGTTGCATAAAGTGTGTCAACTCAGAGGCTTGTGTCCTGGTATTCTGGAGTAGGAGAGTTTTATATATTATGAATTCTTTTTTTCAGAAGAGCTAGTTTTTAAATACTTTCCCATGCAGCCCTGTTTCTTTTTTTAAAAAAATTTAAAATTACATTTATTTATTTATTTTAAGTTTTCAACATTTATTTCCATAAGATTTTGAGTTATAATTTTTTCTCCCCATCTTTCCCCTATGCAACCCTGTCTCTAACCATGGGAGAAGAAGGAGAAGAGTCTAGAAAGGTAGATAGAGTCACAAAAACAATAAACAAAACAAAATACAACCTAGTAGTAGTAAGGAACTCAGAGGCTATTTAGTTTAAATCAATATTGGCAAAAATTACTTCAGTAACATTCCAATAAGTTTGCATCTAGCAAAGGTCTGTCACATTTCAAGAGACCCAGAAAATTGGATTAGAAATAAAATAAACCTTTATTTCCTACATTTATTATTTCTTTTGTATTCCTATTTTTAATATTTTATATGTTGCAAAATATTCTCAGAAGAGGTCCTTAGGCTTTACCAGGCCACCAAGCAGTCCAATAGTGCATACACACACAGGATTAAAAGCTCCTGATATAGTCTCTGATAGAAAGGAAGAGCAGAGGATTTTGGGAAGATGGTGGAGTTGGTCACAAAATTCCGAGTTGTCAAGATTTTCTACCACAAAAGAGATAAAATAGCTCCTCAGGGTGAACACAGACTGACTAAAAAATAAATAAGAGTAGGGACAGAACAGTGTTCCTCTTGGGATAATTGGGAAAGGTCTTTAGAAAAATGGAGGTTGGGTCCCTGTGGAGAGGAATCACCTCCAAGTTAGGGACCATTTGGACAATAAGCAGAAAGCCCACCAATTAACTAGGATGGGAGACTACCTTGGCCCCAGTCACAGCAACTTTTTATCCACCCCCAACAGTGAGAGGTATTGAGAGTCTGAACCATGAAATATTAAGGGAACCTCTACCCACAAGGAACACCAGACCCAGCTGTGCCATGGAGACATGACCAGAGGTGAGAAGAGACTAGCAGATACTTTGTGAGTGCAGAAGCAGTGAGGCAGGCATACTGCTGGCTGGAGGCACTTAACAGAAGGCTTGAGGCCTTGTTTCCATTTCCAGACCAGAGGTGGAGAACAGAAAGGAGGATGTGATACCAGAGGCACCATCCCTCATACAATAGTACTAGAGGTAATTACAAAAATTAAGCTGCTACAAAAAAAATGCATAGGCAAAGGAGAAAGAATTCAATCATAGAGAATTACTATGGGAATAGAAAAAACCAGGATTCATCTTTAAAAGAGAATTTTGAAGTAAAGAAACCCTCTTCTACCCCAAAAAGAAATGTCAAATAATCACTAGCCCAAAAAGAATTCATAGGAGAACTTTAAAAATTTTTTTTAAATAAAAATTGAGAGATCAAGGAAAATAAACTTTTTAAAAAATATAAGAACAATCCAAGAAAAACAAGAAAATTATGAAAAGAAAGTTAACCAATTAGAAAAATAGGTGGAGAATCTTAAGAAAGCAACTGCTTGGAAATCAGAATTGGCCAAGGGATAGCCAGGGAAGCCAGGGAAGGTATGAGACCAAAAAATAATTGAATATATATATATATATATAGGATGAAAAAAAGGAATAAAAATATTTCATAAGAAAAAAAATTGATCTAGAGGACAGATCAAGAAAACAAAACATAAAAATAATCAGACTACCTGAAAGCTATAATTAAAAAAGACTCTTGATACAATAATACAAGAAATAATTAAAGAAAAATATCCTGGAGCAATAGAACAAGAGGGAAAGTAGAAAAAGAAAACATTCACTGATCACCAGCTAAAAAAGTTCCTATAATGAAAAACCACAAGAATATTATAGTCAAATTGCAAAACCCCCAGCTCAAGGATAAAATATTATGGGCAACAAGAAAAAAAAAAGAACAATTTATATATTGTGGAATCACAACTAAATCACATGAAACCTTGCCCCAGAGAATGTAAAAGACTGCAGGTCTTGTAACACTATTTATCAAAGAGTAAAAGAACTGGGGTTCCAGGTGAAAATATCATACACATCAAAATTAAGCATCATCCTGAATGAAAAAAAAAAAAAAGGATATTTAATGGTCAGCCTTTCAGGGCTTTGCAAAAACAAAAAGAAACAAAAACAACAACAATAACAACAACTACATCAAAAAACAAAACAAAACCCTGATCTTAATAGAAGATTGACATACAAGAATCAAGAGAAATATAAGGTACATGCCAAAGTTTAAATGCAAGGGACTCCATAACAAACTGTTTACCTGTTATGAATGTAAAATATAAAATAAATGCCTAAGAGTGCTATTATTAATTGGGTAGTTCATAAGAAAGATTGGGGTAGACCTGAGTATGATATAACTTTATAAAGTAAAACTGTTTAGGAACAACTAAAATGAGTAATTATCTTACATAAATGAGGTGTGAGAGGAAGAACAAATGCAAAGGGATTATTTGGGACAGTAGGGCTGTTAATTCTGGAAGCCTCCTTTCATCTGGAGTGGGTTCAAGAGAGAATAATACATATATATCCAGAAGAGTATAAGTCTTCCAAATTCTGAAAGAAATAAAATACTAAGGTGATAGGGAGGGGGAAAGGTTAAGGGAGAGATCTCTAGAGGTGAGGGTGAGGGAATAGGTTAATGGAGGTAAAAAGAGTGTTTGGATTAATGGGAATAAGAGGATAAGGGAGGAATCCTTGGGGGAATAAGAGAGGGATTTTTAGAGGGAGGCTAAGAAAGTAGGCAAAAGGGCAGATATAGAAGGGGGTTTTGATTTATGGAAATGGGAGGATAAGGGAGAGATCCTTGTAGGGGAGTAAGTTAAGGGGGGGAAGGCAAAGTAGCAGACAGAAGTAAAGTAGAGGAGTTAGGAGGGCTAGGAAGTAAGATGTACCCAAAAAACATAAAACAAAGATCAGGAGTAGAATTTGTCAGGGAAACTGTGTGTACGTGTATATATGTGTATGTATAAATCTAGATCTCTATATAAAAATATCCATGATTGGGGGGCGGAGCCAAGATGGTGGAGTAGAAACAGCTCATCCAAGCCACCCCGCCCCCAGATTCCCCCCAAACTATGTAAAAGGGGACTCTGAACAACTTCTGGAGCCCAAGCACCCACAGAATGACACAGAGAAGCTAACCTCCCACTGAGGACAGCCCAGCAGCCCTGCAGGAAGCAATGCGCAGAGCGCAGGAAGCAGAGCCGAGTGGAGCCCAGGCCTGCTTTAGCTGAGGTTTTAGCCCTAGGGCGGCAGGGCCAGCAGCCAGCTGGAGGAACCCCAGAACACCAGCAGCCGTGGCAACTCCAGAATTATCAACATAGACATGCCTAGGACAAAGTAAGAGGTTAGTGTCCTATGGACTTTGGGACCTGTATTTGGGGGAATGTGTCGGCTCCCTCCCCTGGGGGCTAGATGCCACTGAGGAGACACGCCATTTTGTAGTTTTCAGAGGCGGCTCCAGCTCCTGGCCTGCAATTAATTGTAGGGAGATCCAGCGATCAGTCTTGGAGGGGTAATCGCTCTTGCTTTAACCTCCCTGGATCTGGATTGTGATCTAGGGTGGAAGTCGTGGGTGGGTTTACAGCTTGCCAGAAACAGAAGTTGCCCCCCACATGTTCGGGACGAAAATTCCTCTATCTGACCTTAAAGCCATAGTGTGGCAACAAGCCCAAAAGTCAGGTAATCAAGTGGCAACATGCCAAGGCAAAGGAAAGAGAAAAATGCAACCCTAGACTCTGATTTTGGGGGCATAGAGAGGGAAAAGGATTGTGAGGTCAGAAGTCCTGCTCCAAAAGCCCCAGGGGAAAACATGAGCAGGGTGCAGGCCATAGAGGACCTTAAGAAGGACTTTAAAAGTCAAATAAGAGAAGTGGAGGAAAAATTGGAAAGAGAAATGAGAAGGATGCAGGAAAAGTATGAAATGAGGGTCAACAGCCTGAGGAAAACAACACCTTAAAAAATAGACTAACTCAAATGGCAAAGGAGGATCAAAAGGGCAATGAGGAGAAGAATGCCTAAAAAAGTCAAATTTGCCAGATGGAAAAAGAATCTCAAAAGTTCACTGAGGAGATTCATTCCCTCAGAGTTAGACTGGAGCAAATGGAAGCTAATGACTTTATGAGAAATCAAGATGCTGTTAAGCAGATCCAAACAAATGAAAGATTAGAAGGCAATGTGAAATATCTCATGGGAAAAACCACTGACCTGGAAAATAGATCAAGGAGAGATAATTTAAAAATTATTGGACTACCTGAAAGCCATGATCAAAGAAAGAACCTAGAAATCACCCTTCAAGAAATTCTCAAGGAAAACTGCCCTGATGTTTTAGATCCAGAGGGCAAAATAGAGTTTGAAAGAATCCACAGATCACCTCCTGAAAAAGATCCCAAAAAGAAAACCCCCAGGAATATTATAGCCAGGTTCCAGAATCCCCAGACCAAGGAGAAAATACTACAAGCAGCCAGGAAGAAACAATTTCAATATTGTGGAAACACAATCAGAATAGCCCAGCACCTGGCAGCTTCTACACTGAGGGATGGAACGGCATGGAATAGGATATTCCAGAGGGCAAAAGAACTGGGAATGAACCCAAGTGTCACCTGCCCAGCAAAACTGAGTATTTTGTTTCAGGGGAAAATATGGTCATTCAGTGGAATAGAGGACTTTCAAGCATTCTTGAGGAAAAAACCAGAATTGAATAGAAAATTTGACATCCAGACACAAGAAGCAAGAGATGCCTGAGAAGGTAATCAGGGAAAAGAAATCAAAAGGAACTTATCAAAGTTGAACTATTTACATTCCTATATGGAAAAATAACTGTGAGTGATTATATCTTTCTCACTATGAAAATAATGGAAGAAGGGTGTGTGGTCATATGAATACATATGTGAATGTGTGTGTACATGGATAAAGGGCATAGGTTGAATTTGTTGGGAAGGGAGAATACTCAAGGGATGAAATTATGAGGTGAGAGAGGAAAGTGGCAAGAGGAGATGGGGAAAGACAGGGTAGGGTAAACTATCTCATGTAGAAGAAGCAAGGGGAAGTGGTTGCAAGGGAGGGGGATAATAAGAAGGGAAAAAAAAGGCAAATCCACATTCTCATTGAATTTGGTTCAGGGAGAGAATGACATACATACTAAATGGTATATCTCAACCTGCAGCAGAATAGGGGAAAGGGGGATGAGAGGAGGGATGATGGATGGGAGGGCATCCTTGGGGTGAGGGGAGGTTGGAAGTACCCACTATAGAAGAGGGACAGGATCATGTAGGGAATGGACCAGGTGGGAGTGGGATGAGTGGGAGGGAATTATAAGCAGCCTTGTACAATATATCTACTATGATAATGTTTTGCATAGCTAGACATGTACAACATATACTGAATTACTTATCTCCCCAGAGGGAATGGGTGACAAGGGAGAAAGAAAATGGATCTGAAATTCGAGGTCTTAAGATTAAATGTTTCAAATATATATAAATACTATTATTAATACTCTTTTGCTTGTAATAGGGAGATAAGCTGTGCAGGCATTGGGACACAAAGATTCATCTTCCTCCAATGGAAATTTCAAAGGGGGTATGGGAGAAGGTATGGGAGAGAGCAGATTGGAGGAAGAGATATCTTGTGGGACTGCTATTCTGTGAGGTTGGGTAGGGGAATAACGGGGGGAAAATTATTGTAACTCAAAATATGGCAGAAATGAATGATGTAAAACAGAAGTTAATAAATCATTTGTTTAAAAAAAATATCCATGATTAATTATAGCCTTGGGGGAGAACAAAATAAAAAGTGCACAGCAGAGAACAAAAGCAAATATTCAAGGAAGCAAAGAGGCATAGTTCTCAAAACAATGCCCGATTTTATTACATTAGCTTTCTTAAAATGGAAATGTATTGCTATATATATTTTGAATCCTTTCCTATGTGCACACATGTTTTTTTCTTCTTATTGTGTATTAAAGTTTTAGATAAATAAAATTTTAAAAACTACATAAAGTTAGGAAAAAAGAAATGAGGTGAGTGTAAGTAATCAACCTCCAAAAGGAACTCATTCTACTTTTGAAAAAGTTATAATTTTGAAGTTTGTTTTTTTTTCCTTCACATTAAGATGAAGTGCTTCTCAATAGTATTACCACCACCTCACCTCACCCAAGTTTGTTCTCTGGGACCAAGAACAAATTTATTCCCTTATCCTTCAAATATTGGAAGAGCGATATCATGCCATCCAACCCTGCATATCTTCTCTTCCTCTTCATCCTCCTTTCAGCCAATCCTCACATGGTAGATTCTTTAGTTCTTTTAACTTCTCAATCACCGCACTTAGAATTTGCCTTTCCTAACGCGTTGTTCCCAGAACTGAACACAGTGTTATAGATGTAACGTTACCTGGGAAGTTAATGTAGGCTTTTATTACATTCCCTCCCATATTCAAAATGCCCGGATTCTCGGTGATTCTAGTGGAGGATAGTCTTCTTCTTTTTAGCCCCTGCTGCAACATACTGTTGGACAATATTAAGGTTACAATATACTAAAACCCCAAAATTATTTATACGAGATGTGTTGTCTAACCACTTCTCTCCTCCCTATTAATTATAAAATTGAAATTAAACGCATGCTGTAATGTCACTAACTTGCCAAAGATTTTTTTATTGTAATGACATCATCCCATATGTTAGCTTAATTTAGATTTGTGTCTTCTGAAAACAGGAAAATAATATCATATATGCTTCCATAAAATAACTGATGAAAACATTGATTACTACAGACCTGAGAAAAATCACCTGGAAATTCTAAAAAGTTCACCCTCCACAGTTACTTCCACCCAGTGGTATTGACTCTTCATGTCCTTCAATTATTTTTAAATCCTTATCATTGAACTTCCATTATATTTCTATACTCTGATCAAAAGAACATGATTGGAAATGTCAAAAATTTTGCTTTACTAAAATCCCAGTAGAATGTATGGGCTGTTTTAGTTGCGTCTTTTTTATCCTAAGAAACTAACACTATTGTTGACATAGAGAAATTTTAATAGATCCATGCTAAATTTAATTGAATCTAAGTACATATATCATGTCTGCAGCCTTTTTCCAATTTACCAGACTAATTTTTCATTCAAACCAGTAAATGAAATTTTACTGGGAAGAAGATGGGGTTTTTTGTTTATTTCCCTAAAGCTATGATGACTGTTACAGATGGATTTTTTTTCTTTTGAAGCACTTAAAAATAATCATTCTAATGATGTGTTATTGAATTTTCCCAGGATTGCAAGTCAAGAACACTAGTCTATATGTTTTAGACTCTATTCTCTTCACTTTTTGAAAATGGGTACAAAATAATCCTTTTATCCTAAATTTGGCATTCTGCACTAGTATCACCTTTCCTCTCTATCAACACCTTTCAAAAGTTACAAATGGTGGTTCAGAAATTACATCAACCTATTTTTCCCTAGCACCTTAGATTACTTTTTTTTTTTTGGGGGGGGTGTTTTGTTTTGTTTTTTATTTGGACCTGATTATGTGAACTCATTAAGGGCAGCTTAGATGTTATTTCATTTTTTCTTCACTTACATTGTTTTTCCACTGCCAAACTGGTTATATTCTTCCTATTGCAATAATCTTTCTTAGAATAGAATAGAGAAGTAAAAAAAAAGAATGGAGTAGTTCAGTCTTCTCATTAATGCCCTATTTTCATGCTATCCATCCCAAGCAATATATTTTCTTTGATTCTCCTTTTGCTCTAAATATAACTAAGAACAAACAATAAAACACCCATTTCTTTGGTATTTTGGAAGCATTAAGAAGATTTTACAAGGGTTCTGAAACAGGCATTATTTGAGTTTAGTGTTAGGGGTATAGGAGTGAATCAAAAAGGAGTGAGGCATTTTTCCTTTTACCAGCATATCTGGTAGATCTTCATTTGGATGAAAGCCAGACATCACAGGAGTTTAGCAACATTAAATAAGCTGACACAAAGTGAATATCTAGAAGATTAGAAGTCAGAGTTTATGTAGTCCATTATTGCAGTTAGGAATATGAAATTAGCCACCTGGAAAGACTGGCCAGGGAAAGATAGGGTAGACTATAAAAGTGGATAGGAAGTGATAATTAAAGGCAGAGTAGAGACATCATGTACTAGAAAAAAAAATAAAAAAAAAACAAACAACAATGATTGGGTTAAAATCATGACTCTCAGCCTTACTATCTGTGTGACCTTTGTCAAGTTAATCTCTGTAGACCCCAGTTTCTTCATATATGAAAAATTAGGGTTGGAAAAGATTACCTCCAAGATTTCTTTTAGCTTTAAATATATATCTGAGCAGTCTTTCTATACACTAGATTAGTTCCAGAGTTGAAAATGAGACTTAATCTGCACATGTAACCCAGTGGCCCATAATACAGGGAAACCAATGGCATACAAGTTTCTTAAGGAAGGGGGCTCTTTTGTCTCTAACTTTGCATCACAAAAACTTAGCTCAATTATTTAATGCAGAAAATGATCAGTAAGTGTATTGTGAATTGAATTTTAAACTCATTGGTTATTGCCTTCTATTAGTTGTGGATAAAATGCTAGACTTTGAGCCAGGAATTTTGAGTTCAAATGTTACCTTATATACATATTGGCTATATGAATCTGGGCAAGCCATTAATTCTGCTTAAATTTCAGTTTCCTCATTTGAGAAACAGGAATAACATCCATGTCACAAGGTGGTAAAAATCAAGCAAAATACTTAAAGCACTTTGCAAAACAAAATGCTATATAGTAACCATTATTTATTATCTTATATGAGCTTCAACTGGGGGGTGCAGTATGAATTGTTAAACTCTTTGTACTGGTTACTTTAAGAAAATTGTATTTATTGTTGGCGTAGAACAAATAAATGTAATCATCATCCATTAAGTAATAATGACAGCTAACATTTATGTAGCACATTTAGGGTTATAAAGAACTACATATTTTAAATTATCAGATCCTCATCACAACACTGTAACATAGAAGCTATTATCATCCTCATTTTGCCCATGAGGTAGAGATATTTGACATCTTGCAAATCAGTCCATTTTCTCATGGAATAGTAGAATGGTACTGTGGCATAGCTGACGGAGAACTGGCCTCAGAGCACAGATGACCTGGGCTCATGACCTACCTCTAACACTTACCTGTTATGTGATTCTGGGGGATGCCTTATCCCCTAAACCTATAATATGAGAAACAAGCTAGATCAAGAAACAAGAAGATATGTTCTAGCACACATCCTTATACAAAATAGTTATGTGACCCTCAGTAAATCCTTTTTGCCTTTGTGTGTTTCATTTTCTTTGCCTGAAACAAATGACAGGACTCAATTGCATGATGGCATCTTTCATCTCCGTCATGTAAATTCCATGTTGTTAATTGCTATGCAGAAATACATTTGAAAAGCAAGTAGTTTATTGCTCCGTCTATCCATACAAATAAAACTGAACTAATCAATTATTAAGTTACCATGAATATACAGATTGTGAATGCGGTTTCCCAGTAAGTAACCAGCCATTTTAAATGCCACAGTAATAGTACAGACAGAGTCCAACTCTACCTGGTGTGACTTATGTTAAAAAAAAAATTCCCTTCCTTACATTTGTATCATGAACCTCTTATGAATTTCAGTGTGTGAGAGTCTCAAATAAGTGAGTCACAAATAAGGGCAGAATTATAACATTTGTTTTAGGTTTATAAATATAGTCAAGGGCTCAATAAGGTCCATGTACCTATTTATTTTCCAATAAATATATGGCCTTAAGGAAAAGCATTAAAATCAAGATGTAATAACAAGAGAAAAGAACTATAAAGAGATTTTATGTGCAGATGGTGCCTTGCTATTTATCACTGAGCCACAAACAATTATCCTGGAAATATTGAGATTAATAGGCCTATTTAGTAAAAGAGCTAATTGTAAGATTCAGTGGGATAAATCTGAGCTATTTTCCATATCCAAAGTTTTCTCTAGGGAGATCCACATTTCCTATAGAGTTGTTACCAGCCCAGGATGTCAGGAGAACAGCCTCCCTTAACTTCATCTTTTTTGGCTCTTCAGGTATCTCTGCACATTCATTCAGACAAGATACCAGTATGTGAATTACAGCGCTTGTTGAGCAACCAAAAGGTTAACAGCATCCATGGACAGCACTCAAATACATTCTTTATTTGAAATACATGGACATTTTCTTCCTCAGATTAATTTGCACTCTGGATAAAAACTTTGGGCTTCAAGGCATAATCAAAATATTGCATGTTGTAGAAGTGATTTGTCAACTCAGCCTGGAAAAGTGAGTGTAGATAAATACCAATGAACAATCATTTGGTATTTCAAATATGTTCTTGATGAAAGGAGAGAAAAATACATAATTTATTCAAGGTATAGCTGAAAAAGTCAGTGCATCAGTGCATCTTTGTAACTAGTTAGAGGATGTGGGAAATCTTTCTAAAATGGATTAAGTTATGAGACTTACTTGAAAAATGGTCTGTTAATTAGACACTACATGAAGATGTACTTAGAATTAGATAACACATCTTGACAACTAAGTGGAAAGAAAACTTGATGGATTCATTGCTCAAATTAGAAATGAGTCCTGCTAATAAAGTGGTATGTATGTTTAAATATTATCTTTTGGCTCAGGAATGGTGTCCTTTTTCTTTATTCTCAAATTTAGATATCAAATCAGTTCATTACTGAGGAAGCCTGAAGGTTTAGTAAATAGAGTGATTGACATGGAGTCAATAAAATCTTGATTCAAATTGACCTCAATTTCAAAATGTGTAACCAAAGACAATTCTCGAGTGATCTGAGCTTTATTTTTCTCATCTGTAATGTCAGGATTAAAAAAAAAAAACTATAGTATCTATTACATGGATTATTTATTTAATCCAATAAAATAGGTCTTAAATTTAGTGTCTTATATAAATGGTATTTGTCATCATTTTCTCTTAGTAAAACGTGAGTGGAATTAGATACAATCCGAAACTGAGAGTTTTAGAAGGAGTTTTCTTCTTTAAAGTGCTTAAGTCCTAGATTTGAATGAGTTTGGAGGAAGACCCTCTGATCAAAGGAGAAATTCTAGTGATGAGCAAATATTCATTTTTTAGAAAGACATTTTGAAACCAATAAGGACTTATTAACCTTAAATTCTATTATTTTAACAGTCATTAATATAAGAATATGACTGAAAATTTTTAAGTTGCAAGACTTGAAGAAATATTTTGAGGAGGTCTATTCTATAGTACTAACCACTAAAAAATGTTCCAGTAACATATCGATTTCAAGTAAAATTATCAATTCATTGGGAAAATGATGAGAGTAAGGAATGTGAGGTAGAATTGAACATGGAGTCAATAGTGAAATGGATTATTGTCTAAGTTCAGCAAATATCTCTCTGGATAAACTTGACAAGATTATTCATCCCTCTGGGTCTGGTTTTCCGATCCATAAATGAAGTGAATTGGAACAAATATTCTCTAAGATCTAGGTCAGTTCTAACACTCACTTAGAGGATAGTAGATTTACAGTTTGAAAGGGGCCTTGGAATTCCTCTAATATAAATCTGTCCTTTTATAGACACAGAAATTGAAACCCTAAAAGAAAAATGACTCATCCAAAGTCATGAAATTAGTAAGAATCAAAGTCAGAATATTTGAACCTAATCACAAAACCAATATTCTTTTTTTTATTAGTCTAGGAAATAAAAGTTTTGGCATTGGACAAATATATGTGTGTCTATCTATCTATCTATCTATCTATCTATCTATCTATCTCTCTATCTATCTATCTATCTATGTGTATGTTAGATATAGACATGTGTATATATGTTATATACATACCTATTAATTTATGCATATATATGTGTGTGACTACGTGCATACACTCATGCATACACATATATAGATCAAATGGGGGTATGTAATGTGAAGATAAAAAATACAAATTTGTATACATGCATGCATGGATTTATGTAATTATATTTATTTCACGAGTGTGTAATATGTGTTCATATTTATGTGTGTAAATATATAGCTATACTTAGGAGGGGACATATATTATTTCTTCACATTTATCATTTTTGTATTAGTTCATAAGCAGTTTTTCTTTGTTTAGTCCTTAGTGATCATTTGTATTTACCATTTTGTATCCTCTTCATTCTCATGTTTCAAATTCAAAGCTCTTGTGCCACTCTAGTCTTTTCATCAGGGAATGCTTAGAATCCATTTCATTACATGTCTTTTTTCTTTTGTACTCTGACTCCTGTTAAGATCATCAGGACTATAAATGCATATCCTTTATCTTCTTGAATATCACAATCCAAACTATTTTAATATATGGAGGTGGCTAGTAAAAAATTGGTGATCCAGATTTCCTTCTGGCTGCTTGTAGTATTTCTTTCATTTTTAAAAATTTTTAATCTGAGAGCCCAAGACTTTGGTTATAACGTTCCGGGGAGTTTTCATTTTGGCTTTTCTCTCAGGATGAATTATTTTTATTTCCATTTTGCAGTCTATTTCTAAAAGTTCCATGCAGTTTCAAGACTTCTTAAAAGATGATATAAGCTCTATTCCTTTTGGGGAAGGAGAGTGGCATATCATGGCTTTAGGTACTTCAATGATTCTTTTGTTAAAATTCTATTTATTTTTTGTGCATTTATTTATTTTTAGTTTTCAACATTCATTTCCATAAGATTTTGAAATAGAAATTTCCACCCCCATCTTTCCCCTACCACCCATCCCAAATGGCAAGTATACTGATTATCTTTTCCCCCAGTCTGTCCTTTTGTCTATCCCCCCATTACCACCTTACCACTTACTTTCTTGTAGGGCAAGATGGATTTCTATTCCCCATTGCCTGTATATCTTATTTCCCAGTTGTATATAAAAACATTTTTTGACATTTTTTTAAAAAACCTTGAGTTCCAGTTCTCTCCCTCCTCCTTCCTCACCCCGCCCCCCCTTGAGAAGACAAGCAATTCAATATAGGTTATACATGTGTAGTTATGTAAACCATTTCCATAGTAAACATATTGTGAAAGATTAACAATATCTTCCTCCACCCTATTCCACCTCCCATTTATTCTATTTTCACCTTTGACCCTGTATCTTTTCAAAAGAGTATGCTTCTGATTATCCCCTCCTCCAGCCTACTCTCCCTTCTATCAGCCCCTGTTTTTATACCATCTCCCCCTATTTTTCTGTAGGGCAAGATACCCAATTGATTGGGTATGTTATTCTCTTCATAAACCAAATCCAATGAAAGTAAGGTTGTCTCATTCCCTTTCACTTCCCTGCTCTTCCTTTCCACTATAACTGCTTTCTCTTGACTCTTTAATGTGAGATAATTTCCCCTATTTTACCTCTCCCTTTGTCCTTCTCCCAATATATTTTATTCTCAACCCTTAATTTATTTTTTTAGATATCCTTCCTTCATATTCAACCCACCCTGTGCCCTCTGTACATATCTACACACACACACACACACACACACACACACACACACATACACACACACATATAGATATAGATAGAGATAGAGATACACACACACATATATTTATATATATATATATATGCATAAATATGAATAAACACAAGTCAGACTGTAGAATCTTTCTTTGGTGACAAAGAAGAGCTAATCATACAACTACAAGAAGACAACAAAGTCAAAACTCCTCCAAGAGAAGTATGAAATGGTCACAGGCCATTGAGCAGTAAAAAGGGTTCTGAAAATCAAGTAAGAGAAGTAGAGGAAAAATTGGGAAGAGAAATAAAAATGACACAAGAATATCATGAAAAATGAGTCAACAATCTGCTATTCTATTAACATCAACATTGTATTTTATATTGCACTCTGCAAAGTTGGGGAAGGGTATCTTTTTATACCTCACTTTGCCTTGCAGAGGTCCATGGTCTAAGGGAAAATTCCTCGGGTAACATTCCAGATATCTAAACAGAATTATAATAAAGTAGCAAGCGGAGGAGCCAAGATGGCGGAAAGGAAGCAGTAACCTCGCTGAGCTCCTTGGTCATTAAGGTTCAAAGGGTGAATCTGAGTGGAATCCAGAGTGACAGAGCCCACTGGAAGACGAAGTGTGGCAGAGTCCAGCCCAGGAGGTTGCCCAGTGTGTCCAGGCTGGTCAAGCACAGAGTGTGTGGGGTCTGCACAGCCCAGACCTAAGAGCAGACAAGCAGACTACACCAGAGAGAGCAAAAGCCCCAGCCTGCAGACTTACCGAGGAAGAATCACAGATCACAGTCATCTCTCAGACTGGTAGGGTCATTCAAGCCAGGTAGGAGAGTTGGGCCCTCAGTGGAAAGAGAGGCTTCTCTAGCTGCATTCCGCCCCCAGGCTGGAAGTTTAGAGACCACCTGTCTGTATAATACAGGGGCTGGAATGGCAAAGTGATCCCCCCATCCCGCCTTCATGAAGTAGAAAACCCAAAGATAAGTCTTCCACCCAGATTGAAATCCCAAGTTAATGGAAATAGCCCCAGGATTGAGAGTCTCCAAGAAGGGGTGTAACTCAGACAGCCAGGAGTCTGAAGAGAAGAGAGGGTGGGGTCCCAACAAGCCCCACCTCTCCTCACCAACAAAAGCCTACTTATAGCCCAGGGGTATAAAGGCAGAAATATGAAGTGGTCAGACTCACCCATACCTACTCATCTACATCCCTCATTGACTTCCCTGACTTAGCCATAAACTAGCGACCCAGAGGTATTCAAAGTCAAGGATCAGGCCCTAAACTCATAGCCTGATAAACTAAGAAACAGGAAGTCAGAATGGGAAAAAAAGAAGCTGAGAAGGAGAAGGGAAAGGCAAAAAAGTCTATTTCGAGCATACTATGCAGGGCAAGAACAACAAAATACACAGGACAATATAGACTCTCTACCCACACCTGAGACCACAGAAGGAAACATGATCTGGTCTCAAGCCCAAATAGCATTGCTGGAGGAGCTTAAGAAAAATTTCAAAGACCAAATCAAGGAGGCAGTGACCAACTTAGAAAAACGTCTCAGTGAAGTAATTGGAGAAAATACCTCCCTAAAAAAGGAACTTCAAAAAATAACTGAAGACCGTAATTCGATAAAAATTAGAAACAATCAAATTGAAGCTCAGAACTCTATGATGCAGCAAGAGTCCATCAAACAGAACAAGACAATCGAAAAATTGCAAGAAAATGCAAAATATCTCACTGGAAAAATAACTGACCTAGAGAACAGATCCAGGAGAGACAACCTAAGAATACTGGTCTACCAGAAAGCCATGATGAAAAAAGCAGCCTAAACAACATCCTCCAAGAGATTGTCAAATAAAACTGTCCTGAGGTCCTGGAATCAGAAGATAAAATAACTATCGACAGAATTCACCGGACTCCTCCTGAGAGAGATCCCAAACTGAAAACTCCAAGAAATATAGTAGCCAAATTCCAGAATTATAAGATTAAAGAAAAAATTCTACAAGCAGCCAAAAAGAAACAATTCAAATATCGAGGAACTACAGTTAGGATCACACAGGACCTAGCAGCTTCTACATTAAAAGAGTGGAGGGACTGGAGTTGGATATTTCATAGGGCAAGAGAGCTAGGACTATAAGCAAGGATTAACTACCCGGCAAAACTGAGCATAATCTTTCAGGCAAGGAGATGGACATTTAATGAAAAAGAGACTTCCAGACTTTCCTGACGAGAAAGCCAGAGCTCAATGGAAAATTTGATCTCCAATTACAAGACTCCAGAAAGATATAAAAAGGTAAACAAGGGAAACACAGACTCACACATGCATAAGTGCACACACACACACCCACAAACACACGCTTATTACTTGGGATGCAAAAAGAGCAAAATGTTCACATCCATATATGTGGAGATGATAACTGTCAATATTCAAAATCTTTATGATTATCATGACCTTCAAAATGGTTATACTTAGATAGAGGGTGTGGGTATGAATGCACTAACCTGATGTCTAAAAATAAAAAAAAAAACTATTAAGGGGATCAAAGAGACTGTAATGGGAAAAAGGAAAGGATTAGATAGGAAAAGGTAAAATATGCCATCTGAAGAGACATTAAAATACACTATAGAAGAGGGGAAAGAAAGAGGGAGAGGAACATCATTTAAACACTATTCTCACTGGTTCTGGTTCAAAGAGGGATCAACTTAAATCAGTGAAGTTTAAGATTTTAGTGTGAATAGACACATAAATTCATTAAATAGCAGAAAAGGAGGGAGGGAGAGGAGCAATGTTTGAAATTTACTCTCATTGGTTTGGAATCAAACGGGGAGTAATTCACTCTGATAAGTATAAAAACTTATTACGTCCTATAAAAAGAGGAAGGGTAAGGGGGGTGAAAAAGAGGAGACTAAAGGGGGGATTAGAAGGGAGGGAAACAGTAATAAGGGCAGAGGGTAGGTTAAGAAGGAGGGGGGGTCACTAAGTGGGAATGGTGTGGGAGGGCGCAGTCAAAAGGGCAAACTTCAAGGAGGGGAAGGGAGAAGGAAGAAACAAAAACATAAACAGGGGAGGGAATAGGATGGAGGGGAAGAGACAGATAGTCATTATTACAGTGAATGTGAATGGGATGAACTCTCCCATAAAACAGAGGCAGTTAGCAGAATGGATTAAAAACCATAATCCTACAATATGCTGTCTACAAGAAACACATCTGAAACAAAGGGATACCCACAGGGTTAGGGTAAAAAGTTGGAGTAAAATTTATTATGCCTCAGCTAAAGTAAAAAAAGCAGGGGTAGCAATACTTATCTCAGATAAAGCAAAAGCAAAAATAGATCTAATTAAAAGAGATAAGGAAGGAAATTATATCCTACTAAAAGGCACCATTGAGAATGAAGCAATATCACTACTTAATATATATGCACCAAGTGGTATGGCATCCAAATTCCTAGAGGAGAAGTTAAAGGAATTAGAGGAAGAAATAGATAGCAAAACTATACTAGTGGGGGACCTTAACCTCCCCCTCTCTGAACTCAATAAATCTAACCTCAAAATAAACAAGAAAGAAGTTAAGGAGGTGAATATAATCTTAGAGAGACTAGAAATGATGGATCTCTGGAGAAAACTAAATGGGGATAAAAAGGAATTTACCTTCTTTTCAGCAGTGCATGGTACATACTCAAAAATAGACATGTACTAGGGCATGAAAACCTCACAATCCAGTGCAGAAAGGCAGAAATATTAAATGCATCATTCTCAGATCATGATTCAATAAAAATTATATGCAATAAAGGGCCATGGAAAGATAGACTAAAAACTAATTGGAAATTAAACAATTTAATCCTAAAAAATTGGTGGGTCAAACAAGAAATTATAGAAACAATCAATAATTTCATTCAAGAGAATGATAATAATGAGACAACATACCAAAATCTTTGGGATGCACTAAAGGCAGTTCTCAGGGGAAGTTTTATATCCCTGAGTGCATACTTAATTAAAGCAGAGAGAAGGGAGGTCAATGAATTGGACATGCAACTGAAAAAGCTAGAAAAAGAATAATTGAAAATCCCCAATTTAGTACTAAATTAGAAATATTGAAAACCAAGGGAGAGATTAATAAAATTGACATTAAGAAAACTATTGAATTAATAAATAAAACTAAGAGCTGGTTTTATGAAAAAATCAACAAAATTGATAGACCCTTAGTCAATATGATAAAAAAAAAAGAAAGAAGGAAACCAAATTATGAGTATCAAAAATAAAAAGGGTGAATCTACCTCTAATGAAGAGGAAATAAAAAAAAATAATGAGGAATTATTTTTCCCAATTGTATGCACATAAATATGAAAATCTTAGTGAAATGGATAAATATTTACAAAATCACAAGTTGCCCAGATTAACTGAAGAGGAAGTGAATTACCTAAATAACCCCATCTCAGAAAAAGAAATCAAACAAGCCATCAATGAACTCCCTAGGAAAAAATCTCCGGGGCCAGATGGGTTCACTAGTGAATTCTATCAAACATTTAAAGAACAATTGATTCTAATACTTTACAAACTATTTGGGAAAATTAGTGAAGAAGGAGTCCTACCAAACTCTTTCTATGACACAAATATAGTACTGATTCCTAAATCAGGAAGAGATAAAACAGAGAAAGAAAATTATAGACCAATTTCCCTCATTAATTTTGATGCAAAAATTCTAAATAAAATATTAGCCAAAAGACTCCAACAACTTATCACAAAAATAATACACTCTGATCAGGTAGGATTCATTCCAGGAATGCAAGGATGGTTGCATTAGGAAAACCATCAGTATAATTGAGCACATCAACAATAAAACTAGCAGAAACCACATGATCATCTCAATAAGTGCAGAAAAGGCTGTTGACAAAGTACAACACCCATTCCTATTAAAGACACTAGAAAGTATAGGAATAAATGGAGCCTTCCTTAAAATAGCTGATAGCATCTATTTAAAACCATCAGCAAGTATTATATGCAATGGGGATAAACTAGAAGCCTTTCCAGTAAGATCAGGAGTGAAACAAGGGTGTCCACTATCACCCTTCTTATTCAATCTGGTACTAGAAACACTAGCAGTAGCAATTAGAGAAGAAAAAGAAATCAAAGGAATCAAATTAGGTAAAGAAGTGACCAAGCTATCACTCTTTGCAGATGATATGATGATATGCTTAGAGAATCCTAGAGAATCAAGTAAAAAACTACTTGAGACAATAAATAAATTTGGCAAAGTTGCAGGATATAAAATTAACCCACATAAATCCTAAGCATTCCTGTACATCTCTAATGAAACTCAACAGCAAGAGATAGAAAGAGAAATCCCATTTAAAGTCACTGTAGACATTATAAAATGTTTGGGAATCTACTTGCCAAAACAGACCCAGAATCTATATGATCACAACTAAAAAACACTTCTCACACAAATAAAAGCAGATCTAAATAGTTGGAAAAATATCAATTGCTCATGGCTGGGTCGAGCTAATATAATAAAAATGACAATTTTACCCAAACTAAACTATATATTTAGTGCCATACCAATCAATTTACCAAAAAACTACTTTCTAGAGTTAGACAAAATAATAAGAATATTTATTTGGAAAAACAAACGGTCTAGAATATCAAGGGAATTAATGAAAAGAAATGCTAGGGAAGGTGGACTAGCTATGCAGATCTTAATCTGTATTATACAGCAGCAGTCATCAAAACTGCTTGGTACTGGCAGAGGAGTAGAGTAGTGGATCAATGGAATAGATTAGGTGCAGGAGACCCAGCAGTTAATGAATATAGCAATCTATTGTTCGATAAACCCAAAGACCCTAGTTTTGGGGATAAGAATGCACTATTTGACAAAAACTGCTGGGAAAACTGGAATACAGTATGGTAAAAACTGGGCATAGATCATTATCTAACACCATATACCAAAATCAAGTCCAAATGGGTGCATGATCTAGGTGTAAAGGATGAAACTGTAAGCAATTTGGGAAAGCAAGGAATAGTTTACCTGAAAGATCTGTGGAGAGGGGAAGACTTTAGGACCAAACAAGAATTAGAGAGCATTATAAAATACAAAATGGATAATTTTGATTACATTAAATTGAAAAGCTTCTGCACAAACAAAGCCAATGTAACCAAGATCAAGAGGGAGGTGGGAAATTGGGAAAGAATTTTTACAACTTGTATCTCTGATAAAGGACTCATCCCTAAAATTTATAGAGAATTGAGCCAAATTTATATGAATACAAGTCATTCCCCAATTGATAAGTGGTCAAAGGATATGAACAGGAAGTTTTCAGAGAAAGTAATTAAAGATATCTATAAGCATATGAAGAAATGCTCTAAATCACTATTAATTAGAGAAATGCAAATCAAAACAACTCTGAGATACCACATCCCTCCAGTCAGATTGGCTAAGATGACAAAACAAGAAAGTGAAAATGCTGGAGAGGATGTGGACAAATTGGAACACTAATACATTGCTGGTGGAGTTGTGAACTTATCCAACCATTCTGGAGAGCAATCTGGAATTATGCCCAAAGGATTATAAATGATTGCATACCCTTTGACCCAGCCATACCACTTCTAGGGTTATATCCCAAAGAGATTATAGAAGTGGGAGGAAGACCCATATGTACAAAAATATTTTTAGCAGCCCTTTTTGTGGTTGCAAAGAATTGGACACTAAAGGCATGCCCATCAATTGGGGAATGGCTAAACAAGTTGTGGTATATGAATGTAATGGAATATTATTGTGCTATAAGAAACGAAGAGGTGACAGATTTCATAATTACCTGGAGAGACTTATACAAACTGATGCTGAGCGAGAAGGGTAGAATCATAAGAAATTTGTATACAATCACAGACATACCATATCTGTGATGACCAACTATGACAGACTGGACTCTTTTCAGCAATGCAGTGATATAAGTTAATCCCGAAAGACTCAAGAAAGTGAGAAATGCACCATCCAGAGATACAACTAGAAAGAACTGAGCCTGAATCCTGATGGAAGCAAACTAAATGATCTTGTTCTTTTCATTGTTTGGTTTTATTTCTTCCTTACCATCTTTCATCCCACCTAGTACAATATGCCTTTGTAATTGGAATAATGTCTAATATGAATGCATTTGCAGATCCTATACTGGACTATATGCTGTCGTGTGGGGAGGGGGGAGGGAAGTAAAGGAAATTTGAAAATCAAAAAAAAAAAAGAAATTAACAAAGAAAAAAATACACGGATAAGTGCATAGATCATTTCATAAAAAAAATCATAGATATGTAAAAGTATGTATATGGGTCAATATTTTTCATTATTTTGTAGGTTAATTTTTTTGGTAATAAGGTCAATGATTTTTTTTCAAAGCATTTAGTATCCTTTACACTTTCAGACATCCTGAATAGCAATCCCTTAGCATACTCAAAATTGTGTTACCACCAGCACATTCAGCCTTAATGAAGATTCCATTGAGTCAAGCTATTTTTTGCCTTTTTTGTTTTTCTTCAGTGACATTTTTAGTTCCTCATGTGGCACATGTGGAACAGTGGTGTTGATTCCAAATTAGCAATGCCACTTTCATCAACGGATAACAGGGTTATAGATATTATAACAGACATTTATCATTTGTTTTATGTCCTTCTTCCAGTTTCATATTTAAATGCTCTCAAGATGATCTGGTTTAGTTGGTTATCTTGCTAGGCTTTCTCTGTTTCACCTCCCCCACCTATTCATTGCTCTATGAGGTGATAATTTTCATAATCTTTCTTTATATCCCTCTAAGAGATTTTATAAATGAGTTTATATTCTAAACTAGTTGATGATCTAAACTATGCTCTTGTCATCCATGCTTCTTTGTCAAGAAGCTCAATGTTGTCTTGCTGAGGCAGTTCTTGAAACTCTCTTGGTTTCCTTATAAAAACTGATTTATATTGGTTAGATTTCCTTAGGGAATGACAACTATCTATACTTGTTCCTTCATTCCCTCATTTTTTGCTCCTGAATTATGTTTTCCAACATATTTTTCTCCATAATCCTTAAATCCACCTTTGCTCTGAAATCTTTGGTAATTAAAGTATATACTGGATTTATTTGAAGTGTCTTTTCTATTTTGTTATAGAATTCCTCTACTTCCTCATTCTCTACAACTAAGGTTGGCACATAAGCTATAATTACTTTTATGATGGTCTTTTCACAAATCCTAGTCATGAGCATGGAAATATGAATTGCCCGAATGTCCTTTGAAATGATGTTCTCATTGCCTTTGAATTCATGATAAAACCATTCCACCAAATCCTTTCTTTGTCTCTCCAAGGAGAACCCATGAGTCATCCTTCTAATCTGTTGCCACTTCCTTTTGTCTTCTGGTATCATTTATAACAAGAATGTTAAGACTGATATGATTCACTTCCTGTACTCATCAGTCTCTGGACAAGAACCTCACATTTAGAGTACCAACAGCTAAATCAATGCTTATGATTGATCTAAAACCTGTGTGACTGTTAGCATCCTTTGTTTTCTTTTCTGACTCTCCCATAAGACCTGCAGAAATGGAAAGAGGCAACACAGGACTGGAGGCCATTTTTAATTTCCTTTTCTTAATATTTGGGACAAAGAATTCATCACCAGATAGCCAGTTTGTTGATGATCTTCAGAAAGCAGACACAGATTGCCATTGGAAAATTCTCAAAACTTTAACATGATTGAACTTACTAGAATTATCATCCCACTAGAATAGCCTTCAAAAACCCAGAATCACCTTCATGCAATATTGAGGCAAAAAATAGAAGTTTATAGAGGTTTTGTATTTATTAAATGTATTATTTAAACAGATGCCAAATGGGAAAAATGTCAGGAACAAAACTTATAAATTTAAATGTCTATATGTATTTGTACAAAATGTGAATAATTAAAATTAACTCAAATTTTTAACACCAAAAAAAATAAATAAATAAACAAAGTATCAAAGACTTAGTAACCTGGGATGGGAGCCTGGGAACCTTGCCTTACTTCCCTGATCATAAATTGAAATTTTTGCTAAGCTTAACTAAGCATAGGTGGGGAAGCCCAGACCTGCAAATTTAACCACAGGACCAAATGTTCGAGACTTGTTTCCACCAACCATCATCTAACCTGTACAAATATAAAATTGGAAATCCTGTTGCAGAATTCCAGGCATGTCACCATGTCCTAAAATCCCCATGATTCTTAAAATATTGTTTGTTTTCATATCTATATCGATATTGTTAGAATATTTATCTACTGCTTTCATATCTAAGTTGATCCTGATGACATATTTTTTTCTGTTTTCATGTTCACTAGACATGTACCTTCTGCTTTTTGATATTACTGACATTTCCATCTGCAAATACCAGCAGATTTTTGTGGTTAAGATTGTGTACCTCAGTTCCTAATTAATGGGAACAGGACAGGACAAAGTGGGGAGATAAGGGGTAGTCTTTTGGATATATAACCAAACTTTGCATTTTGTATTTTGCCTCTCTTACTAGACTGCCTCTAGTAGCAAGACTGCCCTTCTTGCAAGAGGAAATAATTAAATAAATCCATTCTGTCTCTACGTGTAGACATCTCTACTTATTTTATTTTGGGCAAGGGTCATTCTTGTCTCACACAATTTAATGATAAAAAAATAACTAAAGGGTAAAAAAAGGACTGTACTGGGAGAAGAGGAAAGGAAGAGAAGGAAAAGGATAAATTATATCACATAAAATGGCACAAAACCTGTTACAGTAGAGGGAAAGAAGGGAGGGTGTGAGCATTGTTTGAATCTTATTCTCATCATACATGGCTCTAAAGGAGAATAAGAAATACACTCACTTGGGTATAGATATCTTTCTTACCTTGTATGAAGTAGGAGGGGAAAGGGGGAAAAAGAGGGGTGTAGAAAATGGAGGGGAGAAGGTAAAAGAAGAAAGAGTATGGGAAAGGGGAGAGAAAAAGGAGGGGGCTGAGAGAAGGGAGGACAGATGCAGGGAGGCAGTGGTCAGAAGCAAAATACTGGGAAGTGAAAGGGAGATGGGAGAGAGAAAAATAGGGAAAATAGGACAGTGAGAAAGACACAGTTAGAAATTATAACTGTAAATATAAATGGGATAAATGCTCCCATAAAAGGGAAACACATAGCAGAGTAGATTAAAATCCAGAATTCTACAATGTGTTTTTTACAAGAAGCACATTTGAAGCTTAGAGTTACACACAGAGTAAAGGTAAAAGGCTAGAGCAGAATATGTTATGCTTCAGCTAAAGTAAAATAAACAAACAAATAAACAAACAAACAAAAAGTGGTAGCAATTCTGATCTCAGACAAAGCAAAAACAAAAATAGATCTAATTAAAAGAGATAAGGAAGGAAACTACATCCTGTTAAAAGGTACCATAGACAATGAAGTAATGTCAATACTAAATATATATGTACCTAATGGTATGACATCCAAATTCTTAGAGGAGAAGTTAAGTGAGTTAAAGGAAGAAAAAGCAAAACTATCCTAATGAGGGACCTTACCCCCCCCCCCCCCAGGACTAGATAAATCTAATCAGAAAATAAACAAGAAAGAAGTTAAGGGGGTGAATACAAAGTTTTACAAAAGTTAGATATGGGAGACTTATAAAGAAAATTGAATAAGGATAGAAAGTAACCATACCATTTTCTCAGGAGCACATTGCACCTACATTAAACTTGATCAGGTGCTAGAGGAAGAAAAGCTCATAATCAGATGGAGAAAAGTAAAAATATTAAATTTATCCTTTTCAGATCATGATGCAAAAAATTTATATGTAATAGAAGGTCATGGAAAGATAAACGAAGTTAATTAGCAGCTAAATAATCCTAAAAATTTAGAGGGTCAAACAACAATCCATAGAAACAACCAATAACTTAATCCAAGAGAATGATAATAATGAAAAAAAAAGAAACATCCCAAAACTTATGGGATGTAGCAAAAGCAATTCTTATGGGAAATTATATAACTTTCCATGCTTACATGAATAAAATAAAGAGGATATCAATGAATTAAGCATGCAAATAAAAAGCTAGAAAAGAACAACTTAAAAATCCACAATTAAACAACAAACTAGGAATTCTGAAAATCAAAGGAAATTATAATAAAAATGAAATTAAGAAAACTATTAAACAAATTAAACTAAGAGCTGTTTTTTAAAGTAAAAATAAAATAGATAAGCCTTTGATTAATTTGATTAAATAGAAGAAAGATGAAAACCAAATTACCGGTATCAAAAATGAAGAGTGAATTCACCATCAATGAAGTGAAAATTAAAACAATAATTAAGAGTTATTTTGCCCAACTATATGCCAATAATTCTGACAAACTTATTGAAATGAATGGACATTTACAAAAATACAAATTGCTCCTATTAATTGAAGAGAAAATAAAATACTTAAATTAGTCATTTCAAAAAATAAATTGAACAACTTTCCAAAGAATTCCCTAAGAAAAAAATCTACGTGGTCAGATGGATTGCCAAATGGGTTCTGCCAAACATTTAAAGAATAAATTCCAGAGGGTGGAGCCAAAATAGCAGAGTAAAAGCAGGAACTTACTTAAACTGGTGCTCCAATGAGCTCCAATACCTGTAAAAAATTACTCTAAATAAATTTTAGTGCTACAGAAGCCACAAAGTGACAGAGAGAAACAAATCTCCCACTGACGGCAGCCCTGAAGGCCAACAGGAAGGGGTCTATCACACCAGTCAGGGAGCAAAGCAAAGTTTCATGTAAGCAATGCAGGCCCATACCAGAGGCACAGATGGCCAGAAAAGATTTCAGGGGACTGATTCACTGTTAGCTGTGGTTAGTTTTCAGACTTCTCAACCCATAAACACCAAAGACAATGTAAAAGTTCCTTGGGGAACTCTGTTGAACCTGGGTGAGAAATGATTGTGGTCTCCCCCCTGCCCTTGGTGTGGTGGAGGTGGCTCAGCTGTGGTGGCAACTGCACCTGCTACCACAGTGGATTTCTCCTGAGCTCCAGGATTACAAACCATGTGGGGATAAAGTAACTATACAGTAGGTAATTGCTCTTGCTTTGACCTGCTTGGATCTTGGTCACAATCTTGGGTGGTAGTCTTGGGGTGTACACTGGGGAGGCAGAACTTATTGAGAATGTGAAGAGGCAGTCATCCTCAAAGTTTTGAGGCAGGGCCCTAGAACACGTTCTGACAATAGCTACAGAAAACCCAAAATATTTGAGATCTAGCACTCTCCACTCTGGAAGCAGAGTTCTACTGTGGGAAAGAGGTCAAAAGTCAAGTAATTGGTTGGCAAGATGAGCAAACAGAGGAAGCAAAATCAAACAATGGAATCCTTTTTTGGTGACAAAGACAATCAAAACATAGAACTAGAAAAAGACAGCAAAGTCAAAACTATTGCATGAAATCCCTCCAAGAAAAATATGAACTGGATGGAGGTCATAGAGAAGCTCAAGAAGGATTTTGAAAACCAAGTAAGAGAAGTAGAAGAAAAATTGAGAAGATAAATTAGAATGACATAAGAATATCATGAAAAGCAAGTCAACAGCCTGCTAAAGGAGACCCACAAAAATACTGAAGAAAATAATACCTTAAAAAATAGACTAACTGAAATGGCAAAAGAGGCCCAAAAAGCCAATGAGAAGAAGAATGTCATAAAAAAAAATTAGCCAGATAGAAAAGGACTTTGCAAAAATTACTGAAGAAAATAATTCTATCAAAATTAGATTGGAGCAAATGGAAGCTAATGACTTTAAGAGAAATCAAGATACTATAAAACAGATCCCAACTAAATTTATTCTCATTTTATATCACCCATCAGTCTAGTGTGTTGTTTGAGAATCCTAAATCTGCCATTTAACTTACATTATACTATATATTCCACTTTTTGCTTAGCTTCAGGTCCACTACATTCATTTAAAAATATTTTTCAACATGGCAACCTCCAAATAACTGCTTGGTGACTGATTAATTTATGATAATTTAGTAAGTTTAAGAATGAGAAAGCATATAAATATTGAAAATAAAACAGATGTTACCATCACACTAAGGTTACAAATAACTTGAACTAAGATGCAGAATGACTAAAGAAGAGGAGGGAGGAAATAATTTTAAGTTATGGGAGTTCTTCTCAAGAGTATCACATTATGACCAAAACTTTAACAATGTCCCCTTGCATGGTGTTTGATGTTAATTGATATTGGTGGTAATGACTGTCTTGAATGATCCATGACCTGTCACATCCTTGACAATATAATATTGTACCAAAGGTATTGCCTTTTCATTTTGACTTTTTTGGTAGTACAAATTAAATAGTTCTTTAGTTTTCGAAGCATGATTGTTGTATTAAAAAAAAAAAAATCCTGGATAGTGAGTTAGGTTCTATTACCATGGTGACCATGAAATTTTAAATTACCTGTCCAAACCTATATTTTCAAACGAATAAATGAGGGGCTTGGAAAGATGACTTCTAAGATTCTAACTCTTAGTGTGATGATTGATGATGATGATGATGATGATACTAACATTTATATAGCATTTACTAGGTGTTAAGTACTGTGCTAAACATTTTTCAAATATTATCTCATTTGGTCCCCACAACAGCCCTGGGAGGTAGTTACTTTTATTACTGCCATTTTAGAGTTGAGCACACTGAAGGAAGCAGAGGTTGAGGGACTCACCCAAAAACACACAGATAGTAAATGTTTGAGGACAGATCACAACTCAGACCTTCATGTCTTCAGGTCAGGGACCCTATCCATTGTGCAACCTAGCTGTTGAATAATTCAATGATTTTAAATTGGTTATATTCAAGTAATAAGTCCAATAAAATGCCAACTTTCTTTATAATAGGATAATGGGAATTTAAGACCTAGAAGAGGCCTAAATAGTCATCTCCTGGAAATCTTTCATTTTACAGATGATGAACAGAGATCTCCCAATCCCAAGAGATCAAATTGTTTAGGTGACCACAAATACACAAAAATATCACAGCAGAGACTAACTTTAATTTAATCTAGTCTAAGACTCATCAGTGAGGATGTTTGTTTTGTTCTTAATTGTTATTTTTTTTCCTTCTTTTGTTGTTGTTTTGTGCTGGAGAAAATCACTCCCCAGATGTCTGTCTGTGGAGATGCTAGAGAACCTCTCAGAGAAATAGAAGAGGCATTAGCATATAATTCTGTATTCTGTACTGTATTTCAAAGAAGCCATTTTGTTTCATAGTTATTATCTGTCACTGTCCTCTGTCACATTCACCCACAACAGAGAGATCTAACAGAGAAGCAAGGAGGTCACTGCCTTTATTTATTAACACTATGCTCCATAATCTCTACATTCCAACCAAACTGACCCAATTGTTCTTCCTCAAAGTCTCTATTCTATTTCACTCCTTCATGCTTTTGATTTTTTTTGGGGGGGAGTGGGGTTGGGGGCTGAGGTGCTGATACTTGGAATTCCTTTCACACCTCTCTGCATTATATACTTTACCTTCCTTTCAAAGTTCATTTTCAACACTTGATTGCTAATAAGATTTGGAGATTTGGATTGAATCATATTAAAGTCCCTTGCCAGTCTAATGTTTTATGATCCTAGGATAACCTTTCACTATCCCCTGCCTGAATAGTGGAAATTGCTTCTCATTGGACCCTTGTCTCTTATGGAAACTCCTTTTAAATCCCTCAAGTTCTGAGTGTTCAATAATTACTCAAATTATACAGTATTTATTTGTTCATTTAAATGATAAACCTCTTTGGCCCTTATGTATTCTAAGACAACCTTAATCAAATTACTACTCTCATAGATAAATTGGATACCCATACATTACTAGTTAAACTTCCCTCTCAGGGTCATAGTAGTATTTCTGGTAGATCAGAGGTAATTTCTAAATGCAATTTGCTCAAATATCCACCAATGTCCTTCCTCCTATAAGTATCAGATCAGAAGAATTTTAGTCAACTAGCCTAAAGTACTTTTTAGAAAGGCCTATTTCCTATGGTGATATAGTAAAAGGAGGAGGAAAAAGAAGAGGAAGAGGAGGAATTATCATAATAATAACAGTTAGAGTAATAATAACAGCTAACATTAAACATAGTGTTTTCTATGTGCCAGGTACTGTGCTAAGCTCTTTATAATTCTTATCTCATTTGATCTTCCCAACAACTCTGGGAATCACATGCTATTAGTACCACCTAACAGAGAAGGAAACTGAGGCATAAAGAAATTTGATCTTATTAAAACAACTACTGAAATACTTATTCAAGGTATTTTACATAAATGTGAGTTCGGTGATTTGCTCTGGAAAGTACAATAAAAGGACTGCATTTGGCCTTCTAGGCAAGTAGCCAATTTAGCAGGCTCCTTCCCTCATTTGCTTTTCATTAGGTATTATTTAAACAGGTAGTAGGAAAGGGGAGGGGAAGCTTTTTTCAATGTTACATACGCATATACCTATGCATATATACATGCTGGTATGTGTGTATACACATATGCAGTACATACAGGTGTATACAGCACACACAGTTATCTATATACATACATACATACATAGCATTAGGTTTGGCTGTCCTTTTTTGATAACTGAGATATTAATATATATTATGTAAAACAATGTGTTGACTAGGAATAGAGCAGATGATTAGATATCTGTTGCACGCCTCACACCTTCCAGCAGTTGCCTGGGTAACTGGAAGCCTGGCAGGTACAGACATTGGTATGTTCCTTCTCTGTACCTTACCACACAGTAATGAGGAAATTCCCACTGAAGTGAACTGATAGAAGAATGACTAGGAAGGTAAAGGGTAAACTCTCTGAGTTAGGGAATTTCCTTGCTTCAATAATCATGCTTATCCTTCCAGAGCAGCTGCGACAGCATAGTGATGTGGTTCATACATTCCTGTGATAAAATATGTACAAATTGGGTTTGACTTCCATTTGCAGGTTTCTTAAGTGGTTCTAAAAAGAGGCTACTCATTTTCCTTGTTACTGAGGGGGATGGGGAGGGGAAAAGCTCCAAAAGGGACCTGATTAGTGAGATCCCTCAGTTCTGAGTCACATATGATGACACATTTTCTGTCCTTGAAAAAGGATGTGATATGGTAGAAATAATACTGGTTTAGAGGGCTCAACTTCTGAGATTTGACTTCTATATCATTAGGTAAGGCACTTAAATGTTCTAATCCTCAGTTTCCTCGTCTATGAAATTGAGTGGGACCAAATGCCCTCTTAGATCCCAGATCAAAATTTATTATTCATTTCTTTCACTTTTTCTTTTTTTCTTTCTTGCCATTCAGTGTCTGAAAATATTCTGATCTCTCAATGCCTGTGTCCCACTGTGATATTTCTTATTTCTATATCACTTTTTCCCCATGGCCTCCTATTTCAATGTTATATTAGCTTCTGCTTTAGGATCTCTTGCCTAATTGACCCTCCTTCATTTCTGATATGTGAATACTAAGTCCTAGGCAACTTCTACTACCTGATAATTCCAGTTTTCGTTCAGGGTTAGAGACTTATGTGCTAACATAATCCAATACAAACATAGGATACAGTAGATGTTCTTAATCAGGTTGCTGTTGAAGCTGACTGAATATCTATGATCCTATTTGGCCCTTGTTTATGACCCATGCTATTCACCATAGCAACCATGCTATTTTTCCCCTCTCCTCTTTCTCTTCAACCCAACCATACAATAGATGACCTAGCCTTCTAGTTTACTGAGAAGATTGAATTCTCTTGATATGGACTACACTATTCTCTTTTCTCCATCTTTCAAAATTATCTAATATTGCTCACATTCGCCTTTATTTTTCCTCTGATCATAAAATTATCCCTATTTCTAATAAAGCTACTCTCTCTACCTGTACCCTTAATACCATGGGCTACTTTAAATGATTCAATGTACATACAGCATATTAAAAATATAAAATACTATAGAAATAACAGCCAGCCTAAATTATTATTATTATTATTATTATTATTATTATTATTATTATTATTATTATTATTATTCCTACTGCCTTTTCCAGTATCTTACTAAAGCAATCATTTCTTCTGTAACTTTCCCATGGGTTTCCAACCCCTTTCCATTGGATCATTTTCAAATGCTAATAAATGTACTGGCCTTTTAAAAACTAAAACCAAACAACAAAAAAGAAAAAAAATACCTCAAAATATAAATACCAAAAGCTTTTTGCCTTGTCTCTTCTACTCTATAAGCTACTACGGAATCTTATTTCTTACCCCTTACTACTAAAATGCATGATTTTTTTTTCCTGTATCCAATTATTCACTATCTACTCTCTCAGTCCCTTGCAACCTGGTTTATTCACCACCAACTTCTGCTCTTTCAATGAGCAAATCTATTTGTTTTTTCAGTCTTTAACTTTATCTTGTACAGCACAGTAGAAAGAGCACCTGTCCTGGACTCAAGATTTGTGTTCAAATCCAGCCTCAAATACTTACTACTTGCATGACCTTCAATAAGTAAACTCTCTGCTTCAGATTCTTCCATTGTACAATGGTGATAATAATCATACCTGCCAGGGATATTGTGAAGATCAAATCAGATATCTGTAAAGCACATAGTATAGTTTCTGGTACATAGTAGTAGATTAATAAATGTTTGTTCCTGACTCCTTCTAAATATCTATTCTTGCCTTGGCTTAAGAGATACCATTCTCCTATTTCCTCCCCATCTCTATAACCATACTTTCTCTTTCACTGGAACTTCATCCAATTCTTCAGTTCTTGTCTCCACAATAAATGTGAGTTAATAAGTCTCTCTCTCTCTCTCTCTCTCTCTCTCTCTCTCTCTCTCTCTCTCTCCTTCTCTCTCCTCTTTTCTCTCCCTCCTCCCCTCTTCCATGAAGCTTTCCACATATTTTCCCTAAAACTATTAACTAAAGGGCTTTAAAAAAGAGCTTAGGAATTACTTACTTCAATCTTTCCATTTTATATTTGAGGAACAGGAGTGCCAGATATTTTCAATAATTTATCCAAGGTCACAGATGTAGCAAGGCAGGATTAAGTACCAAAGGCAGGATTAAATCAAGAACTTTTGACCTCTTGCAGATCCCTGGTATATTTATTATGTAACAATGTATAAGCAAAAGACAAAGGGCTTATCCTGTCTGTATGGATAAGGCAAAGATATCAGATTGAATATTAAAAAAAGATGCAAAAGCAAAATCAATGTCAAGTTCTTGTGATTAATATACTAGGGGACCAAGGACAATACGTCTTGGGTTTGATTCCTGGTTTTCTCACTTATTCCTAGTGTGACCAAGAGCAAATTAATCTCCTTGAGCCTTAGTCTTCTCCTTCACAAAATGAGTCAGACGTTTGAAATTGTGTCTAATCTCATGATTCAAAGATAGAGTAATATCACAGATAGATATGAAGATAATATATTTTCTTTAAGCCCTCAAAAATGTCTTGCTCAATTTTAGATGGGGAGAAAGTTGTAGGAATTGTAGCAGGGGGTATGGGTGGAATGGCCTTTCTCTTCCTCCAGTCTCTTTGATTAGACTCTTTGGCATAGTATCCCTGTATCATACTTTTTTTGAATAGGAGGCAGCTGTGTTAGGATCTACAGAGATCCTGCTCTCATCAAAATTGTTGGGTTTGCTGATATTTACTATAGTTATTTTGTTCTTTTCTCTCTAATGCTAATAAGCCCTTCCCATTAGGAATCTCAGACCAAAATGACCCTAATGAATACTAATGAGTAATGCCTTGTGGCTTTAAAAATAACCAAGGGTAGCTTTAGAGTAGAAAGATTAGATTTAGACCCACCCTTATTTACCAGATGCTCCTTTATTTCCTCATTCACAATGAAGTCTAGGATTCATTTAACTATTAAAAGAGAAGTATGATGGTGATCTGCCCTAGTTATTTCACAATTACTGTCCTTCCTACAGGTTATCTTTTCGCTATTAGTGTGCTAGGGAAATGGGCTCTGTGATGTTTCTTTCCTCTTCCCCCTCTCTAGTGAGAATGTATTTATTTAAAATTCATCCCTTTACTCTGTCTGCGATCTTTATGATTTATTTTTAACTAGGTAAAAGAGGCCATTCTTTACCTCCTTTTTTACCTAGCCTTAATCATTGAATGGGCCTTGCCTCAATCAAACTGAGACTTGGGACAGACCTAAAGTAAAAAAGGCCAAGATCTCCAACTGTATCTGGGGACATCTTCAGTCATACTGATCTATATCTCACCACTAAACCCAGATAGTTACAAAAGAGTGAGGCGTGTGGCTTTGCACAGCCCTGCCCCACTTAAACATAATTCATTTGCAAGTCCTGGCATCACCTTCCTGATGTCATGGTATTTTTAGAGAATGAAGGACAAACAAGTGACAACAAGAACACTAGCAGGACTTCAAGAAAAGAAAGAGAACAAAGCTTGTAGACCTGTAAAACAAACAATGATATATTAATAAAAAAGTATATTTATAGGCAGTTTTATAGGTTGAAAAATGTGTGTATTCATATATATATATACATATATATACATATGTACGTTTGTATGTATATATACATACATATATACACACATAAATAGATATAGAGATTCTCATTAATAGTAGAAAGAACACCAAATTAGGAGGAAAGAACTTGTATTTTAATGTTGAATCTATCAACAACTATGTGCATGATCTTAGAAAAGTCTTCCTTACTTCTCTTGTTCTGTCAAGAAAACTGTTCTTCTTCCCATTACCATAGTTTAAAATTTAGTAGTCATCCCACAGTCTTCTCTTGTTTAACTTCCCTCAATCACCATCCTAAAAAGTGGACAAAACTTATGTTTCTCCACAGTAGCTCCCATATCTGTACCCTTCTTTCTAGACATCAAGACCCCCTTTATTTTGGATCTCATCATCTTTCACCTGAATTACTGCAATAGCCACCTGACTGCCTTATCTTTTCCCCATTCCAATACAACTGACAAAACTCCCAAATTGATATTTCTTTTTTGTTTTGTTTTGTTGCTTTTTGGAGGGCAATTGGGTTAAGGAACTTGCCCAAGGTCACACGTCTAGTTTTTGTGTTAAGTGTCTGAGGTTGGATTTGGACTCAGGTCCTCCTGACTCCAGGGCAGGTGCTCTATTTACTACTGCACCACCTTGCCACCCCCAAATTGATATTCCTAAAAAAAAATTTTGACCATGTCTGTCATATATGGAACTCTTTGAGCATAGGGCCAATTCAAGCACTTCTGACTTCCAGCTTCAAGAAAAAAGATGGAAGGAGTCAATCCATTTGAGGTTGCTGAAGGAACTTATTCTCAGAAACCATGAGAGGAGCTGGAAGCCTCCATTGTTTCACCAATCCCAGTTTACCATTCTAAAGACTGGAGTTTACCCTTGGTTGAGATCTAGAACACTCTCTTGACTGAGCTGAGTTGTCTCACTCCTAATAAGAATTGTTTCACATTTTATTATATGGCATACATTCCTCTATGAATACCTTCTCTCATTTCTGCTCTGCTAAATTTGGATAAATGGGTATTTGCTATTCACTATGTGTGAACTGGAATTAGGTGAAAAAAGGGTCACATCTTAAATATAGAGCTTGGGGGTCCCCATTCCCCAAATAATTATGACTCAACAGTCAGAAGTTAAGTTGAAAGTAATCAAACTCCCTAGTCTAACAATATATAAGGAAGCAGATAGATATAATTCTAGCCCTGTATCTCCTCTCTCTGAAAATGGCAGAGTGTAATGGAAATGCAGATTTGAAGATCTTCCCTGCCCCTAGGCCCTTTGATTGGTTTAAGAGACTTTGATTGACTTAAGTGACTCAGAGAACCTTCTTTAATTTTAAAGTATACTCTGCCCCCTAATAGGCTGAACGTGGTCACATGGAGCCTGTGGTAGGAGGCTTGGTTTTCAGGAATGACCACACCTTGATGCTGTGTGATTGGGCAGTGGGTCAAGAGGGTGGTTACATTCTCTGAGCCACGAGAAGACTATATAATCCCTGATTTGAGGCTTTGCTTTGGGGCTCACTTTGAGAAGTGTTGTGTGATTTAACCAGATGAGACTATGGGCAGCTGTTGAGAGCCCCCCAGTTTTGAAAACCCAGATGTTGATGCTTCCCTCTCTGGTAACTGTGATTTGGTATTGATATAATGGTTGGACAGTTTGGAAGCCTGTCTATTTGATCTGTCTGTATACTCTGAAGATTGGGGTGCTGACCTTTTTCCCCCTGAACTAGGCAATATATGTTTGTTTGATTAAAGTAAGCTTGTTAACCCATTTTGAGTTGCTTTCCTTTACAAAAGCAGATCTAAGACCCTGTGTTGGCAGCCACTCTGGGAATGCTGGGGTGCTTGCTGCTACACAGAGTTGCCTCTGGACCCACCCTATGGATTCCCCCACTTGGCAGGAATTAATGTTTCCCTTCAAGAAGAATTGGGGGAGAAGAGGACTAGAGACATCTTTTCTGCCCCCTTTGAGCCGCATGATGACACCTCTATACTATAGGTGAGGGAAGGGTCCTTGGAACCAATGGTATCTCTCCTTACAAATATTTTATATTTACTTGTCTTGTGTACATGTCTTTTCATCTCAATGGAATTTAAAATCTGTGAGCTAGGAAGGAAAGAAGCATTAATATTAAGCACCTATTATATGCCAAGCACTTTACAAATATCTCATTCTGCATCACAATAACCCTCAAATATAGGTGCTATAATTAACCTCAATTTATAATTGAGAATATGAAAGAACTCGAAGGTTAAATGATTTGCTCAAGGATCACACATCTAATAAAAAGTCAATTACAAAATGAAACTGGATTTAAACTCAGCTATTCCTGACACCAAGGCTAACACTCTATTCACTTGACCAGCTGCCTCTCTTAGGGCAAAAACTCTATAATAGGTATTTAAATACTCATTGAATTGCACTGAAACAAATTGGTATTTGTTTTCCATTCATAGAATGTATGGGTTAGATCATTTGGTCTCTAGGGACCCTTCTAATTTGTTTGCTTTATTTTTATTTAGTATTTTATTTTTCCCCATTTACATATAAAAAGTATTTTAACATTCTTTTTAAAACTCTGAGTTCCAAATTGTCTCCCCCCTCCCCAATTGAGAAGGCAAGCAATTCAATAAAGTTATATATGTGTGGTCATACAAACCTATTTGTAATAGTCAAAAACCTCAAGAATAATAAAGTTAAAAAAAAGTCTGCTTCAATATGTATTCAGATTCCATCACTTCTTTTTCTGGGGATAGATACCATTTTTCATCATAAGTCCTTTAAAGTTACCTTGGATTATGGCATTGCTGAAAAAGCTAAGTCATTCATAGCTGGTCATCTCACAATACTGCTATTACTTTGTACACAGTACATTTCACTTTGCATCATCTCACACAAGCCTTTCCAGGTTTTTCTGGGAGCATCCTGCTCATATTTTTTTTATAGTACAAAAGTATTCTATCACAATCACATACCACAACCTGTTCAGTCATTCCCCAACTGATAGGCATTCCCTTACACCCAGAAAAGAGCTGCTATAAATATTTTTGTACATATAAGTCCTTTTCCTTTTTGTTTTGTTTTTTTTTTCTTTTGGAATACAAATCTAGTAGTGGTATCACTAAGTCAAATATGGATGCATACATGATTTTAAAGCACTTTTGGAATACTTCCAAATTGTTATACAGAAAGGTTAAATCAATTAATAACTCTACCAACAATGCATTAAAGTCTCATTTTCCCCACATCTCCTCCAACATTTGTCATTTACCTTTTCTGACATATTAACCAATCTAATAGGTATGAGGTAGCACTCAGAACTGTTTTAATGTGCATTTCTCCAATAAATAAGGAGTGAGAGTATTTTATATGGCTATAAATAGCTTTGCTTATTACATTTGAAAATTGATCATATATTTTGATAGTTTATCAATTGGGAAATGACTCTTATTTTTTATAAATTCGACTCAGTTCCCTAAATACTTGAGAAATGAGGGCTTTATCAAATAAACTTGCTTCAACACTTTTTTTCACATTTACTATTGTCAACCTCATTTCCCTCATATTCCCATCCATTTATCTATTTTCTTTCTTTTCATCCTGTCCATCCTCAAAACTGTTTTGCTTCTGTCTACTGATTCTTCCAGTCTTCTATCTCTTTTATCACCTCTTCTCTCACAATTCTCTTATCCTCTTCACCTCCTAATTTTCTGTAGGGAAAGTAAGACAGCATTTGAATGTGTATGTTATTCCCTCTTTGAGTCAATTCTGATGAGAGCAAGGCTCACTCACTCCTCCTTACCTACCCCTTCCCCTTTGCTGTATTATCTTGAGGAAGAGTTAAAGTGAGTCCCTGCCTTTACTCTACCATCTTGGCTCTGCCCCATTCTGCTATAGTTAAAAAAACTACATGATTATATGTCATATAAAATAAACCCTGACTTAATTTACACTACATTCTAGGCAGAAACAATATGGGAAAAAGTAACCAGGAAGTTGCTTGAGCTCTCCCCATTTTCCCTCAGAAATAACATTAAATAAAACCTCTAAATAGATTTTGGAGTGAGAGAACCTACAAAAAAGACAGAGTAAAACAATTTTCCAGCTTAAGATAACTTAGAAGGACTTCTGGAAAGGTCAGTCTCACTTCAGTAAAAAGGGAGTGCAGCACTACTCAGCACAACAGCAGCCCTTCTCTCTCCACAGTGGTCAGCTAAGACCCTCAACTCCCCAGCAACCCTTTTGGCATTGCAGTTGGCATTGATCTTGGTACCACTTACTCCGGTATGAGAGTCTTCCAACATGGGAAAGTATAGATCATTACTAATGACCAAGGAAACAGAACCACCCCAAGCTACACCACCTTCATCAAAACAGAACATTTAATGGGTGATGCTGCAAAGAATCAAGTTGCAATGAACCCCACCAACAGTTTTTGATGCCAAATGTCTGACTGGTCACAGATTTGACGATACAGTTGTACAATCAGACATGAAGCATTGGCCTTTTACAGTGGCGAATGACCAGGCAGGCCTAAGTCCAAGTGGAGTACAAAGGGGAGACCAAAAGTTTCTATCCAGAGGAAGTATCTTCTATGTTCTTGACCAAAATGAAAGAAATTGCTGAAGCTTACCTTGGGAAGATGGTCACAAATACTGTGGTCACAGTACCAGCTTATTTCAACAATTCCTAATCTCAGGCCACCAATTGCTGGAACTATAGCTGATCTCAATGTGTCCCAAATCATCAATGAGCCAACTGCTGCTGCTATTGCTTATGGCTTGGACAAAATGGTTGGTGCTGAGAGAAATGTATTGATCTTTGACCTTGGAGGTGGTACTTTCGACGTATTCATTGTTACCATTGAAGATGGCATCTTTGAGGTCAGGTCCATAGCTGGGGACACCCACTTGGGTAGGGAGGACTTTGCCAACTGAATGGTCAACCATTTCATTGCCAAGTTCAAGGAAAAACACAAGAAGAAGATCAGTGAGAACCAGAGGGCTGTTTGCCATCTTCTCATTGCTTATGAACATGCAAAGCGTACCCTCTCTTCCAGTATCCTGGCCAGTATTGAGATTGACTCCCACTATGAAGGTATCGACTTCTATACATCAATCACCCGGGCCCGTTTCAAAGAGTTGAATGCTGATCGCTTCCATGGTACACTGGGCCCTGTGGAGAAGGCCTTAAAAGACGCCAAGTTAGATAAGTCTCAGATTCATGACATTTTCCTGGTGGGTGGTTCTACTCAAATCCCCCAAAACCAGAAGCTTCTGCAAGACTTCTTCAATGGCAAGATCTCAACAATAGTATCAATCCTGATGAAGTTGTTGCTTATGGTGCACCTGTCCAGGCTGCCATTTTGCCTGGAGATAAATATGAGAATGTGCAGGACTTGCTGTTGTTGGATGTCACTCCTCTTTCCCATGGAATTGAAACTGCTTGTGGAGTTATGACTGTTCTGATCAAACGTAATACCACTATCCCCACCAAGCAGACACAGAACTTTACCACCTATTCAGACAACCAGCCTGGTGTGCTTATTCAGGTTTATGAAGGTGAGAGAGCAATGACAAAGGATAACAACCTGCTTGGCAAATTTAAGCTCATAGGAATTCCTCCAGCACCCAGGGGTGTTCCTCAGATCGAAGTAACATTTGACATTGATGCAAATGGTATCCTCAGTGTTTCTGCTGTGGATAAGAGCACAGGCAAGGAGAACAAGATCACCATCACCAATGATTAAGGACGTCTGAGCAAAGAAGACATTGAGCATATGGTCCAGAAGGCTGAGAAATACAAGGCTGAGGATCAAAAGCAGAGAGACAAGGTGTCTTCCAAGAATTGTCTTGAATCTTATGCTTTCAACATGAAAGCAACAGTAGAGGGTGAAAAACTGCAAGGCAAAATTGGTGATGAAGACAAACAGAACATCTTTGACAAATGTTAATGAAATAATCAATGGCTGGATAAGAACCAGACAGCTGAGAAGGAAAAATTTGAGCATCAGCAGAAAGAAATAGAGAAGGTCAGCAACCCCATTATTACTAAGCTGTACCAGAGTACAGGGGCATGTCGGGGGGCATGCCTGGTGGTTCCCAGGGGGTAGAGCAGCCCCATCTAGAGGTGCTTCTACTAGACCCACCATTGAAGAGGAATATGATATTATGGAAGGCAAAGGAGTTTGAATTATGAGTAATCAACTATGCAGCAAAATTGAGTATAAGCATTCAGGGGAAAAGATGGACATTCAATAAAATAGTGGACTTTCAATCATTCCTTTTTTTTCTTCTTTTTTAATTATTATTTTACATCATTCATTTCCACAAGATTTTGAGTTACAAATTTTCTCCACATTTTCCCCCTACCCACCACTCCAAAACAGCAATCCCACTGAATGTCCCCCACCCCAATCTGCTCTCTCCCATATCTTAGCACATCCCCCCTCCAAATTTACAGTAGGGCATGGTGGATCTCTATGCCCCAGTGCCTGTATACATTATTTCCAAGTTACATGCAAAATAATAATAATAATAATAATAATAACTATAATTATTATTACTATTATATTTTAAATTTTAAATATTTTATTTTAAATCTTTGAATTCCAGATTCTTTCCCTACCTTCCTTGTCACCCATGCTTACAAGGAAGATAAGCAATTCAATATAGGTTGTACATGTATAGCTATGAAAAATATTTCCATAGTGGATATATTGTGAAAGACTTACTATATACCCCTCCATTCTGTCCCACCCCCACTTCTTCTATTCTCTATTTTGATCTTAGCCCTTTTCAAATTGTGTGCTTCCAACTTCCTTCCCCCCAAGCCTGCCCTCCCTTTCATCATCCCCCCTCACATGCCCTTTCCCCCACTCTCCTGTAGTGTGAGATACCCTATTTAGTGTGTATGCCCTTCCCTCCCTAAGCCAAATTTATTGAGAATAAGGTCGACTCATTCCCTTTTGCCTTCCTGTTCTTCCCCTCCATTGTAACAGTTTTCCCTTGTCTCTTCTATGTCAGATAATTTACCCCATTCTATCTCTCCCCAACACTTCTCTTTATATTCACCTCTTAACTCTTACTTTTACTTTTTAAGTATCATCCCTTCCTATTCAACTGGTCCTGTACCCTCTGTCTATGTATACCTGTACACATATATACAAAAACTCGCATATGTATTCATATATCCATATACCCTCCTATATAGACATATACATGTACGTGTATACATAAGCACACACACACACACACACACACACACACACACACACACACCACATTTCTATTCCCTTCAACTATTCTTATACTGAGAAAATTTTCATAAGTTATAATTATTATTTTTCAATGTAGGAATGTAAGTAGTTCAACTTTGATATGTTCCTTATGATTACTTTTCCTTGTTTACCTTCTCATGCTTCTCTTGCTTCTTATATCTTGAATGTTAAATTTTCTGTTCAGTTCTGATTTTTTCATGAAGAATGCTTGAAAGTCCTCTATTCTATTGAATGACCATATTTTCCCCTGAAATATGATACTCAGTTTTGCTGGGTAGGTGATTCTTGGTTTTAATCCTGGGTCATTTGACCTCTGGAAAATCATATTTCAACCCTTTGATCCCACAGTGTAGAAGCTGCCAGACCCTGTGTTATCCTGATTGTGTTTCTACAGTATTCAAATTGTTTCTTCCTGGCTGCTTGTAATATTTTCTCCTTGATCTGGAAACTCCAGAACTTTGCTATAATATTCCTAGGAGTTTTCCTTTGGGGATCTTATTCAGGAGGTGATTGGTGGATTCCTTCACCTCTATTTTGCCCTCTGGTTCTAAAACATCAGGGCAATTTGCCTTGAACATTTCTTGGAGTGTGATTTCTAGGTTCTTTTTTTGATCATGGACTTTAGGTAATCCAATAATTTTTAAATTATCGCTCCTGGATCTATTTTCCAGGTCAGTGATTTTTCCCGTGAGATATTTCACATTGGCTTCTATTCTTTCATTTATTTGGATCTGTTTAACAGCATCTTGATTTCTAATAATGTCACTAGCTTCCATTTGCTCCAATCTAATTCTAAAGCAATTATTATCTTCAGTGAGCTTTCGATATTCTTTTTCTATCAGGCAAGTTAGGCATCTTAAGGCATTCTTCTCATTGGCTTTTTGAGCTTCTTTTGCCATTTGAGTTAGTTATTTTTTAAGGTGTTATTTTCTTTAGTCAGGTTGTAGACTCTCTTTTCATGATTTTCTTGCATCATTCTCATTTCTCTTCCCAATTTTTCCACTTCTTCTCTTATTTGGTTTTCAAAATCCTCCTTAAGCTGCTCTATGGCTTGTGAGCAACTTATTCTTTTCTTGGAAGCTTCAGGTGCAGGAGTTCTGACTGCAATGTCTTACTCCTTTTCCATGCTTTCATCCCTTTTGTCCCCAAAAGGATCGGACCACTGTGCTTGCCTTTTTTCCCTCGTTTGCTCATGTTGCCACTCAATTACTTGACTTTTGAGCTTTTTTGCCACAGTAGAACTCTGCTACCAGAGGGGGGAATTTTGTCCCAAACTGCTGGAGTTTCCTCAGCTGCTGGAACTATTAATTGAGTTCCCTCTCTTAAGCCTCCACATGCTCTAGAAAACTGGTCATGCACCCCAGGACCTCTGCCCTAGACAGCGATCTAGATCCAAGCAGATTAAGGAGGAGTGATTGCCCCTCAGACTGATTGATTGATCCCCTACAATCTGCAGACTAGGAGCTCTGAAGCAGCCACATGGCAACAGCTGCATGGCCACAGTCCCTCAGCCACTTCTCCCTCTGGGGTTAAAGGCCTGACTGCAGTCCCAAAGTCCTGGTTGACAAAGTCCACACTGGAGTGACCTCTCACTTTGTCCTTAGCATCTATGGATTGATAATTCTGGAAACCACCACAGCTGCTGTTGATCTGAAGTCCTTCCAGCTGGTGGCTCTTCTTAGCCACCCTGAGGCTAAAACCTTTGCAAAGTGCTGGGCTTGGTTCACAACATGCTGTGATAGCCACTTACTGCCAGCCTGCCAGGCTGTCCTCAGTGGGTAGTTAGCTTCTCTGTGTCATTTTGTGGGTTCTGTACCTCCAAAGTTTGTTCAGAGTCACCTTTTACATGAATTGGAGGAGGTGGGAGCAGAAGACCCATAGAAGTCCTATTTCTAGTCTGCCATTTTGACTCTGTCCCCCACTTTCAATCATTCTTGATAAAAAAAAAAAAAACAGAGTTGAACAGAAATTCAATCTTCAAATTCATGACTCAAGGGAAGCATAAAAAATGAAACAAGAAAGAAAAAATTTAATTTAATGAGGTTAAAATATTTGCATTCCTACAGGGGAAGATGATACTTTTAACTCTTGAGAACTGTTTCTTTATTAAGGTAGTTAGAAGTGGTGTACATAGACAAAGGGTGTGGGTATAAAATTTGACTTTGATGTGAAGATATAAGTATTTAATTGACATAAATAAAAAGAATTATAGTGGCAGAAAAAGAAAGGAAGAGACAAATCAGGGTAAATCACATCACATGAAAAATTACAGAATACCTATTACAGAAGAGGGAAAGAATGATGTATGGGAGTGTGTGAATATTGTTTGAACTTTACTCTCATCAGGTTTGACTCAAAGACGGAATAAGTCATACATTCAGTTGACTATAGAATTCTATTTTACTGCTTAAGGAAGTAGGAAATGAAAGGGGAAAGAAAAGAGAGTAGGGCTTATAGAAGGGAGGAAAGATTGAGGGAGGCATTAGCCAGAAGCAAAACTCTGGTGAGGAGGAAAAGGGTGAATGGAGAAAGAAAAGCATAAACAGAAGGAAATATGATGTAGAGAAAGAAACTGTGATTGTTAATGGGATGAACTCTAACATAAAGAGGAAGATAACAGAGTGGACTAAAAACCATGATCTTACATTATGGTGTTTATAAGAAACGCATTTCAAGCAGAGAGATATACATAGAATAAAAGTAAAAGGCTAGAGTACAATGTATATTATATTTCAGTTAAAGGTGAAAAAAAAGCAGGGGTGGCAATCCTGATTTCAGACAAAGCAAAAACAAAAATTGATTTAATTGAAAGAGATAAAGAAGGAAACTACATTTGTTAAAAGGTACCATAGACAATGAAGTAATATGCATACCAAACATATATGTACCAAGTGGTATAGCATCCAAATTCTTAGAGGAGAAGTTAAGTGTGTTACAGGAAGAAAGAGAGAGCAAAACTACATACTAATTAGGGGCATCAATTCCCCCCTTTCAAAATGAGGCAACGAGCCACAAAATAAGCAAAAATGATGGTAAGGAGATAAATATAATTTTAGAAAAGTTAGATATAGTAGACCTTGATAGAAAATTGAATGGAAAAAGGAAGGAATATGCCTTTTTCTCAGCAATACACAAAAATTGACTCTGCATTATGGCATCAAAACTTCACAGTCCAATGCAAAAAGGTAGAGAGATTAAATACATCTTTTTCAGACTATGATGCAATAAAAACAGTATTAATAAAGGGCCATGGAAAGATAAACTAAAAATTTAATTGGAAACTGAATAATATAATCTTAAAGAATGAGTGGTTCAAAGAAGAAATTTTTAAAAATCAATAATTTCATCAAGGAGAACTACAATAATGAGAAAATTTATATATTTTTCTCTTTTATTTCTCTTTTAATTCCTTTGATAATCTTCACCTTTTGTTCTTTAGATAAATTTTGTTATCATTTTTTCTAGCTCTATCAAACAAGTTTTTAGTAATATGATTGGAACAATATTTGTAATATAAAAAGAATTTGGTAGGACTCATTCATTGCTTATTTTTCCAAATAGTTTTTTGTTTGTTTGTTTGTTTTTAGTATTAGAATTAATTGTTCTTTAAATGTTTTGTAGAATTCATTAAGAAACTTCTCTGGTCCTGGAGATTGTTTTCCTATTGAATTCCTTGATGGCTTCTTCAATTTCTTTTCTTTTCTTTTTTTTGGAAATGAGTTTAAGTATTTTATTTCCTTTTCTCTTAATCTGGGCAATTTGTATCTTTGTAAATATCTATCCATTTCACTTAAATTGTCAGATTTATTGAAAGAGTTGGGCAAAATAGCTTGTGATTATTATTTTAATTTCTACTATCTTGGTGGTGATTTCACCTTCTCATTTTTGATATTGGTAATTTGATTTTCTTCTTTTTTTACTCAAATTAATGAGATTTATCTATTTTATTGTTTTAATTGACCTATCTCTTTTTTATTTTTTGAACAACCTCTTAAATTTATTTTTTTATTTCAGTAATTTTTTTTAATTTCACTTTTATTAATCTCTCCTTTGATTTCTAGAATTTCTAATTGGGTCTTTAAATGGGGATTTTAAATTTGTTCTATTTCTAGCTTTTTCAGTTGCATAGGCAATAATTAATTGATGTCTTCTTTCTCTATTTTATTCACATAAGCATTTAAAGATATAAAATTTCCCAAATAAATGCTTTGACTGCACCTCATATTTATGGCAGCTTTTTTTTTTTTTTATGGTGACCAAGATTTGGAAATTGAGAGGATGCTCATCAATTGGGGAATAGCTGAACAAGTTGTGGTATATGAATGTTATGGAACACTGTTGTGCTATGAAATGATCAGCAGGAAGATTTCAGAAAAAACTTGGAAAGACTTGGGTGAACTGATGCTGAATGAAGTGGACAGATATAGAAGAACCTGGTACACAGTAACAGCAACATGTGCAATGACCAACTTTGTTTGACTTTGCCCATAGCAATACAATGATCTAAGACAATTCTAAAAGAAACTTATTATAGACAACGCTACCCACATCAAGAGAAATGAAATATGGAGTTTGCAGATTGAAGCATACTATTTTATATTTTTTCTCTTTCTCATGGACTTTCCATTTTCTTCTGATTCTTCTTTCAGAACATGACTAATGTGGACATAATGTTTATAGGCTATCAGATTGCTTGTACTCTTAGGGAGGGAGGGAATGGAGGGAAGGAGAAAAAAATTTGGAACTCCAAAACTTATAAAAGTGAATGTTGTAAACTATCTTATATATAATTGGAAATATCAAATGCTGTTAAGAATAAAACACACAAAAAATACTATATTCTAACCTATTTAGCTCTCTAGTCTCTGATAATTATTTAATCTTTTGGTGTCAACTGTAATTAAGCTTGGTTAATCTTTATTTCCTTTTTAAAAGTTTCTTAGACATTGTGTTATGGAGCAAGTAATTTTCCTTTTTGCGGGGGAGGGGTCTAATTCTGTGAAATATTGTGTGAGACAACTTCACTTTATCTCAAATTTATCTGAGGTATAATTTTCCCACTTTCTTATCTCTGGAACTTCTTGTACAAGGATTCTCTGTTGAGATATTAAATATTCCGGAATTCTGCAGCATAGAGATGCTGGCAAATGGTTCTTTAGTTCCTCAAAAGTGAAAAAAAAATTCTTGGAAATCCTGTATTTTCTAAGGTAAAATTCTTGCTTTCTCTCCTTTATTCCCTTCCACTACCCCCATCATGTTACAAGAAAATGCCAAATTGCTTGGGAAGTAGTGGAAAGCTTTTAAAGAGAAAGACTACTTAGATTTCTGTTAATCCCAAAACTGGGAACATTGCCTTGCACTGTGCCCCCATGATATCCGTATTTTTGGAAGAATATAGTTATTTAAAGATGGCAAAGAAGTCAATATCTACAAAATGAAGTTATTTTCACATTAAAAAATACCTTTTCCTTCCAATGATATTCCTTAGTTTAGTGTTTTGTTTTGTTTTTTTAACATCTCACAGGTGCACTCATTTCTTAGGGTGTTACTCTAAATGCTTATGGATCATCTTGGAGTAAAGTTTATTAATAAAAATAGCTGTCATTTTAAAATTTACATAACACTTTGCATATAATATTCCAATTGATACTTCTGATAGACCATTGGAGTAGATGCTATTACTATTCTCATTTTTTTCATATGAGGAAATGAAGGCTACAAGGGGCTAAATTACTAGTTCACAGTCACACAACTAGTAAGTGGCACTAATAGATGCCAAGGTCAGGGCTTCCTTAATTCAAGGTCCATATTCTTTTCCCCTGAGTCACCATGAGAGCATATTAATTTTATAACATGTATGACAATGTTACCTTATCTGCAATTTTTGCATTTTATACATCAATAATAACATCTACCATTCTGTTTTTGAGCTCTGAGACTATTTGTACACAGAACCAAGATAAATTGGTGTGTAGTACCTATGTGTTTGCATTATGACCTATTAGATATTTTAAAGAATCAACAATAATAAGAGACTCTGATTAGTTGAAATTACCTATTTAATTATCTTCATCATGATTGTAAGTCATTTTCCTCCTCTTGCTAAAAATATTGTGTAAATGATTATAGACTGCTATGTATATTATCAACATGCTTCCTTTGTTGGTATGTGTCCTTCTAGAGCTTTTCACTGTTACATGGGAGGGTTCAGTGTGGAGTCATCAGGAACAATCCATGCCGAAAAAGACCAAAGATAACAATAAAACTGGGGAAAAAAGGGGGGGGGTTTACATAATTCAAAGGAACAAAAACCTATATTTCTGGAAAAAACTTTTTTGGAATAATTTGATTGTTGACTGATTTCAGGAAGGCCAATGAAGGAGTCTGCAAACATATTTTTTATAGTCAATCTGAAGAAATTTCTGCAATTACCTGGTTCAAAAAATTATCCGTTCAGTTGATTATGAAAAAAAAAAAGTTTCATTCTGCACTCCAATATATATTCTGAATCTTTTACCTTTCTATCAGAAGGTGGGTAGAATGTTTTATTATTAGTTCTCTGGAATCACAGTTGATCATTTTGCTAATAAGGAGCTTTAATTCTTCGAAAGGTATTTGTATTTACCACATTACCATATAATCATCATTATATAACTTGTTCAACTGGGCCATTCACTTCACTATGTATTAGATTCTACAATTTTTCATAGGTTTCTCTGAATCAATTCCCTTTATCTTTTCTTATAACGCAATACTACTCTATCACCTTTACATACCATAATTTATTCAGACATTCCCCAGTTTATGGGAATTCTTTCAAATTCTTATTTTTAGCCACTTCAAAAAGAGATACACATATTTATGTACATCTTTAGAATCTGTTTTGCTTAGGACTAATCACTCCCTTAATCTTCAGTTTAATTCTTCCTTCCACCTCTTTTTCCCCTTTCTTTCCTCTTTTCTAGCTTAGACTCACTCTGTTTCAGATGATTCTTGCCCACTTGTCCAGTACAAGAGTGACAGATACCAAAAAATTTATTTCTGTGACCAGTTTTGGTGAGTGTGTGTTTGTGGTGGGGGGTTGGGAGTGGGTGTATATATATTCTTCCTTCTTTTGACCAGTTCAGATGAGAGAGATTTTTGGTAACTGCTGCTTGTAGCCTATTTTTTTTCTTATTTATATAGATTTCTGCTTGTATACCGCAATTATATAATTTTCCCTAATCTTTCTTTCCCTCATCACCATTCCCTAGTGTATTCCTCTTCCCCTCTGTTCATCTCTTAAGATAATTACAACATAACAGAACTATTCCCCAGACTTTCCTCAATTAGATTACTTCTGTGACTCCTGAAGTTGATAGGGATCGGGGGAAACACATGATGAGGTTCAGTTTCTGGGAACCCCCTTGAACTCTGATTGAATCTTCCCATTTGAGGAGGCACTTGACTGAGGCCAAAAGACTTTCACTGTGTCTCAATTCAAATCTCTATTACTAGCCTAGCCCTCCTTTTTCCACCCTTTATCCTCCCAAAATATCTATACATCCTTAAACTAGCCTAGCCCTCCATTGTCTCATCTCCAAGTAGCCTCCAGCTATTTCCTTAATCTCTCTTAATATCAGTCTGATCTCATTTGACTGCTCCTGAAGACCCTCCCCAAATTCCTCCTCTAGAAAATGGTGAGGTCAGGCAACCATAAAATGTTGATGTTTAGAGTTATGGGGTGCTCCAGACCCCAGAATACCAATACACCTGTCCTACCGAATGAATCTGACTCAAGTCCTCTCTTCCCAAAGTAAAGCAAATTTTATTAAAGGTTAGACATATTGGGTAGATTCTTAAGGAGCCTTTTCTATCTCTGATTCTTGTACTGAACAAGTGGGCCATAATCATCTAATACAGAGTGAGTCTGCACTAGAAAATTCTCAGCCTTCTCTCCTCTCATGAAGGCAAGATGGGTCTTATATACAGAAAGGTTGTGGGAGGAATCTAACAGTGGTCTGGAGGAATCATTTGGGGAGGGTCTTCAGGAGGAATCAAATGAGGTGAAATTCCAGTGATACAAGGGTGAGAAGTAGCTAGAAGCTGCCTGGAGATGAGACAATGGCAGACTTGGCTAGTTCAAGGGTGTATAGATATTTGGGGAAGATCAAGGGAAGTAGCTAGACAAAGGAGGGCTAGGCTAGTAATAGAGATTTGGGTTGAGCCACAATGAAAGGCTAATGGACTGAGGCGAATGCCTCATCAAATGGAAAGATTCAATCAGAGTTCAAGGTGGTTCTAGAGCCTGTACCTCATTCATATATTATCTCTCCATATTTGAACAAAAGTTTACTCCTGTTTGATTTTTAGTGATTTTTCATTCATGTTTACCTTTCAATGTTTCTCTTCCTAAGAGACTTTGTTCTTTTCATTAACAATAATTGAAAGTTTTCTATTTCATTAAAATTCCATTTTTCCCTCAGCAAAATTACACTGATTTACTGGTCAAATTAGTTTCAATTGCAAACCTATATTTTGTAACTTCTGGAATACTGTTTTGTGTCATGCCTTCTCGGTACTTGAATTATATTTTTTCCTAGCTCTCTCTCTCTCCCCATGAAGTATGGGCTCTGGGGGCTCCCTTAAGCTCCTTGAGTCCTTGACATACAAGTTCTGGGAACCCCCCTTGAACTCTGATTAAATTGTCTCATTTGATGAGGCATTTGCATAAGGCAACTCTGTTACAAGACTTCCCACCCTGAACCTATCAAAATATCAATTCACCCTTGTACTGGCCTAGCCCACCATTGTCTGTAGTCTCTAGGTGGCCTCCCATCCTTAATCACCCATTGACCTCATTAACTCTTCCTGAAGACCCTCTTCAAACTCCTCCTCTAGACCACCCCTAGATTCCTCCCACAACCTTCTATATATAAGACCCCATCTTGGCTTCAGGTTTTTGAGAGCACTATAGAATAGTGACAACACCATAGAATGGTCAGAGCACAGTAGAATTACCTAGCATAGGCTTACTCTGTCCAATAAAACGAACTTTTAATAAACTTTACTTTTCTTTGGCTGAGAGAAGATTTAAGTTGAATTCATTTGGCAGGACCTGGCATATTGGTATTTTGGGGTCTCCAGAGCAACCCTAATGCTCTTCATGGGTAACCTCTTCAACACACGAATACACACACACATTTCACTTGAAAAATGGTATTTTATCTATTATGTTCTTGGAAATTTTAACTTGGGGGTTTCTTTGAGGAGTTAACCAATACATTATTTTTAATTCTATTTTGTCCTCTGATTAAAAAAAAAGAAGAAGAACTGAGTAGTTTTCATGAGGTGCAGGCTCTGGGAACCCCCTTGAGCTCTCCTTGAATCTTTGAGGTACAGGCTCTGGGAAGCCCCTTGAACTCTGATTAAAATGTCCCATTTTGATGAGGCATTTGCATGAGGCCATAAGCCTTACATTGTGGCAAGGCTCAGACTTCTGTTACTAGCCTAGTCCTCCATTGTCCATCTAATTCCCACCTTTGAGCCTATCAAAATATCAATCCACCCTTTAACTGGCCTAGCCCACCATTGTCTGTAGGCTCCAGGTATCCGCCAGCAACTTCCCACCCTTAATCACTCATTGACCTCATATGACTTCTCCTGAAGACTGTCCCCAAACTCCTACTCTAGACCACCCTTAGATTCTTCCCACAACCTTCTGTATATAAGACCCCATCTCACACCATGTGGTGTGAACAAGCAAACTTTTAATAAACTTTGCTTTTCTTTGGCTAAGAAAAGACTTGAGTCGAATTCATTTGGCAGGACCTGGTGTGTTGGTATTTTGGTATCTCAAGCACCCCTAACATCACCATTTTATGGTGACCCTCTTCATTTTTATTTTTAAATTTGAGATAAGTTGTTTATGCTAGTTTTTTTTTTTAAATCATTGTATTCTGATAGTTCAATGATTATTAATTCTCTCTCCTACATCTGTTTTCTAGGGAAATTGCTTTTGGTTTGTAGTCTGCTTTCTTTCTTTCTTTTCTTTTTTTTTTTTTTTTTTGATATATGAAATACCTTATCTTGTCTCTATTTTCAGCCTTTTGACTGTTTTGACTGTTTTAAAATTTTCATGTTGCTTCCTGGAGTTCTTGTCTTCTTTTTGGTTCTGATTTTCAAAGGGTTTGTTGCTTGGGCAAAGTTCAATCTCAATCTTTTTCTGAGTCATTGAAGTCCAGTGCTAGAAAAAAATCAAGATGACTGGTAATGGTTCAAGATGCATTAGATAACCTTGGTATCTTTGATATCTGACCAAGTTCTAAGTGCTCCATATCAAATGCTTCAGCTGCCTTCCTGGCCTTTGGTACAAATTGTTTTTATTCATCCATTGCACCAAAGGAAGTCTTCACATGCTTGGGATGGACATCCTCCTAACACATATGGAAGTCTGTCAGTTATGCTAAACCTGGTTTACCTCTTATGCTGAGATGGTATTACCAGGATGTGACCCTGCACGTGTTACAGCTTTTTGGATCCACAGGTTGAAAGTTGGTTGAAAGCTAGACAACAAAGGTGGATGAGCATCTCTGGAAAGAGCTTGGCAGTCCTCACAGGAGAAGTGCTAGACCTCCAGGAACGCCCCATGCATATCTTCAATGTCTTTACTGAATGTGTGACCTGGACAAGGCATCATCAGTTACCTTATCTCTAAAATTGGACTAATAATAGTACCTGCCTCACAGGGTTGTTATGAGAGCCAAATGAGAACATATATCATTACAAAATTTAAAGATATACAAATGCAAGCTATTATTATTTCTAGGCAGCAAATTTAATAAGAATGCTAAAACTGGAATCAGTAAGACCTGAATTCAAATTCAGCTTCATATACTTAGTAGCTATTTGATCTTGGCCAAGTAGCTTAACATTTTTTGCATGAGTTTCTTCTTTGGTAAAATGATAATAATAATAGCACCAGTCTCTCAGGGTTGCTGCAAGGATAAAATTAGGTGCTTTGCAAATTGTAAAGTACTTTATGCATGCAAGATTACTACTAAAACAGCTGCTGCTGCTGCTATTACTGACAGGGTTCAGGCTCTGGGAAGCCCCTTGAATCTACCCCTTTAAATTTTCCCACTTGATGAGGTATTTGCCTGACTCCATAAGACTTTCATTGTAGTTAGGCCCAAATCTCTGTTACTCTTAACTAGCCTAACTCTCTATTGTCTGTCATCTCCAGGTAGCCTTGAGCTATTTCTCACCCTTAATCCCATTCCTGGAGTCAGACCTCAGTTTTTCAAGATTCTCCTTAGACTCGTCCTCAAGACCCTCCCCAAACCCTTCCTCTAGATTACCCCTAGAGCCCTCCTACAGTCTTTCTGTATATAAAATTCATCTTGCCTCCATGAAGGTAAGGAGATTAATCTAGCACAGACTCACTTTGTTTCAGATTATTCTGGCCCACTTGTCAACACAAACATCACAAATACTTAAGACTCCTTAAGATTATATCTATTGAGGGCCAGTTTCTGACCTAGTCCATAAATGTAAGAGTTTGGTACAGAATTTCTCCCATGCCAGCTCCCCGGGAAGGTTATATTATGTCTTAAAATTGGCTCACCATCTCTTCCTGATTTGCAGGAGTTAAGGATGTGATAACTGAGCAGTAACATTAAACATTCTTTCATGGGAATCTAAGAGATAATTGCTTACATTCATTATATAAACCCTGCTCTCTGATCAATAAATTGGAATTGCTATGATAGAACCTGTCTGGCTCTTCTTGCATCATTCCACACTCTTCGGTGCAACCCATGCCCATTTTGACATAGGCATCATCTACTGATTATGGTGAATCCTTAATAAACTTTGCTTTACTTTGGCTGAGAGAAGACTTGAGTTGAATTCATTTAGCAGTACCTGGAATGTTGGTATTTTGGGGTCTCAAGCACCCCTAAACTGCAACACTACTGCTACTACTACTACATTGAGACTCCCATACTAATGAAATTACAATTCTACAAAATACAATATATGTTGCCACAAAGATCTTGCTGATACTATGGGAATCCGATTAACTTCAGTGCTTCAAATTAAGCTGATAACAATTATTTATGATATTCAGGAAATTAAAAACAAAATGTTTTTCCCACCCAGTTAGTAGAAAAGTGACCACTGATAACTGTGAGCAGAACAGGCCCAGTATTATTTTGAATTTTTCTCAAAATTTGACCAAAACCAGCTTCATTTTAGGCCCAAATTACTTTTATTTAGGCTCTTCTGAGGCTGTGATAATTTTCATTACAATGTTACTTCAAACAATAAAACAGAATTGTAACCACTCCCTGCTGGTGAGCAAATTAAACAGGGGTAAGGCAGATGATTGCCCAAGGAAGCCAGCAGAGACCAGAGATTTCTGAAAAGAAATAAAACATTTCACCTTCATTCTTTCCAAAGAGTATCACAGAAGTTTGTGCACATTTGAATTTATATCAAGTTCAATGTTTTTGTTTATAAATATGTACTTTACATATGCACTTTCCATTGTTTAAAAAAAAAAGTTATTCTTCAATTTCCAGTCATTTAATTCACAATCACAGAATTATATTTTGAGAGTTATTTTGCATCCCAGAAGACAGTACCAAACATTAATTTGAGGCACTGCCTCAGAATTTATCATTTAAAAATAAAAATATGTGCTTGTGATGAAGTAAGAGGATAGGGGTGCTCGAGACCCCAAAATACCAACACACCAGGTCCTGCTGAATAAATTACTCAAGTCTTCTCTAATCCAAAGAAAAGCAAATTTTATTAAAAATTTGACATATTGGGTAGACTCTTAAGAAGCCTCAGTGTCTGTGATGCTTGATCTAGGCAAGTGGGCCAGAATCATCTGACACACTAAGTCTGCACTAGATCATTCTCCAGCACTTTCACACCTCATGGAGGCAAGATGGGGTCTTATATACAGAAAGGTTGTTGGAGCAATCTAGGCCTGGTCTAGGGGAGGAGTATGGTGAGGGTCTTTAGGAGGAGTCAAATGAGGACAGACTCCAGAGATGAGAGATTAAGGGTGGGAAGTAGCTGGAGGTTACTTGGAGATGAGAGAATGGAGGGTTTGGGAGGATCAAGGGTGGGAGCCAGCTGGACAAAGAAGGGCTAGGCTAGTAACAGAGGTTAGGGCAAGCCACAATGAAAGGTTTATGTCCTCTGGTAAATGCCTCATCAAGTAGGAAGTTTCAATCAGAGTTCAAGGGGTTCCCAAAGCCTGTACCACATTTTGTGGTCAAGGGAAAATTTCCTCAGAAATAAAAGTTTTGCAGTTGGATCACGGTCCTGGCACCAGAGTTTGAGTCTCTGTTAAACAGAATTGTTCAATATTTAAATAAATCAAGACTATGTCACCAAAGAAAGTGTGCACATTAGCTTCAGAAAGTACATTAGCCAAATAAATTTCGTTGAATAAAAAGAAAAGTGGAGGAGAGAGAAGAGGAAAAGGGACAGGGAGAAGGAAAGGGGAAGAGAGAGGGGATATAGAGAGACAGACAACAGACAGAAACATTCAGGCAGGTAGGTAAGCAAAGGCAGACAAACAGAAGAATGGGGAGGCAGGCATTCAAGCAGACAAGAGAAAAGTCAGACCTCCAAATAAAAATGCAAAGAGACAGAGAAGAGAGATGAAGAGATAGAGAAAAAGAACACATAAGCCAAGATTTTTATGTCAGGAATATATTTCTAGTTAACTTAACACAAAGGCATTATGGTGAAGTGAAAATAGCTCTGTACTTGGAATCAAGTTGAATTTAATTAAAAAATATTCCCCTGTGTTTGATACTCAGATTATGAATACTCAATCTAAATAGCCCTTGCCATCTAGGTCTTTCAGATTACTAGGAAATATACCATGCAATTAGGATCTATAATATCAGGAAAAATCAAATAAGAAAGTTAAATGGAGAGAATCAGGGAAGACTTATCAAAGGAGGTAACACCTGAGTAAACCTTGAAGGAATTCAAGGATTCTGAGAATCATTGATTAGAATGAACTACAATTATTCATGAGTATCATTTTGTGTAAATGCATGGAGACAAGTGATTGACTATTGAGTTCAAGGAATGACTAATAGTCTAGCTACTGTGGGACACTGAGTGATAGAAGAGTAGTAATGTGAAATAAAGGACTGAAAAGGTAGGTTGGAGACAGGATAAGAAGTTTTTTATTTAACATATTGGCCATGGAGATTCACTGAGCTGGGGAGTAATGTGGTAAATATACAGTCAGATTAATATGGGAGCTAAAAGGAGAATGGTTAAGAAAGAAGAAAGGCTGGCAGTAGGAAGTCCCATTAAAAAGCTACCACACTATTTCCTGGAAGAAGTGAAGAAAATCTGAAGTAGCCTAATTGTTGCAGGAGTACAGAAAATTTTTGATGCAAGAGATATTGCAGGGTAAGAACTAATAATCAGCCAATTAAAAAAAAATCATTTATTAAGTGATTACCATGTGTCAAGAACTGTACTAAGGACTAGGTACAGGAAGAAATATAAAACCACTTCCAGCCCTCAAGGAGCTCATACTTTAAAAAAGGAATCTGCATGTAAATAACTATATATATATATATATATATATATATATATATATATATATATATATATAATCAAAGGTAATCTCAGAGGAGAAGGCTATAGCATTGGGGAGAGCTAAGAAAGGGCTCTTTTTAAAAGTTAAAATTTAGGTAAATCTGCAAGAAAACTGTTAGACTAAGGGAAGATGAGCCTGGAGACCATTTCAGGCACGGGAATAGCCAGGTAAAAAGCAAAGCCAGTGCAAAAGCAAAGAAAAAGTAGAATGTCTTATTGTAGCAGCAAGCACCCCAACATCCCCAGGGTGGCTGCCAACATAGGTTCTTAAATCTGCTTTGCTAAAGGAAAGCAACTCAAAATGGGTTAACAAGCTTACTTATATCATTTACCCAGTTCAGGGGAAAAAGGTCAGCATCCCGAACTTCAAAGTATACAGACAGAACTTACAAGACAGAGAAACAAAGAGATCAAGTAGGCAGGCTTCCAAACTGCCCAACCATTACATCAATACCAAATCACAGTTACCAGAGAGGGAAGCATCAACATCTGGGTTTTCAAAGCAGGGTCTCTCAATGGCTGCCCAGAGTCTCATCTGGTCAAATCACACAGCACTTCTCAAAGTGAGTCCCAAAGGAAAGCCTCACATCAGGGATTATATAGCCTTCTCCTGGGTCAGAGAAGGTAACAACCCTCTTGACCCACAGCCCAATCACACAGCATCAAGGTATGGGCATTTCTGAAAACCCAGCCTCTTTCCACAGGCTCCATGTGACCACATTCAGCCTATTTATTAGGAGGCAGAATATATTTTCAAATCAAGGAAGATTCTCAGAGTCTCTTAAGCCTATCAAAGGGCCTAGGGGCAGGGAAGATCTTTAAATTTGCATTCCCATTCACTTATGCAAGGAACTATGGGTAGATAGGTCATTATAGCTGAATAGCAATACTTCTGCCAGTTCAGAAGGGTTTAATTATAAGAATACTAGTGATGAGGTATGGGCTCTGGGAGCCCCATTGAGCTCTCCTTGAATCTTTTGAGGTATGGGCTCTGGGAACTGAAACGTGGAGTGGAATAATAGACAAACCGAGACCACTGAGGCAAGAAAAAGAAAAAAATTTATTACGAGTTCGAATCCGGGTCCCACCATACATTTTAGATGGAGGACTGTTCTGAATGGGCAGAACTAGTCTGAATAAAGTTTTCATCCAATCTCCTCCTTTCTACATACAGTAATCAATTACAATTTTAGGTTTTAACATTGAAACAGTAGCCAAAATAACTTAATTAACAATCTTACAAGTTTTAAACAGTCTTAACTGAAATTTCCTTTTAAACAAAGACAGACTTGGAAGCTTATGATTTCCCAAATTACAATACTCTGAGACTTTAAAAAAAAGCTGCTTCTTATACAGCATAGATAATACAACTTTTTACCAGTAACAATGTCATAAACAATTATCATGTTCTTAAATTTGAACTTTGAAATAAAAACAAAGAATTACCAATCTGGTGACCTTAAAAATCAAGTTTTTGAAGTTACACAGAACTAAAATTTTCTTCTTGCCACACACCTGATCAACTTATCACTAAAAATTAATTACATTCTGGAATCTCACATAGATGCTGAATGTGGTGATCCATAAACCTTCAAATTATCATAAATACATTCTTAGATGAAGCAAGCTTGAAAACCACATCTCTATATTTTTTTCCCCAAGTTTCTCATTTGCTCAATAAGAATTCTACAAAATGCCTTTCCAATTCCCTGTGTACGTTCACTTCATCATTAGTAATGTGGAAACTATAACTTTTGTCACTGCATATTTCTAAAATATCCAAAAAGTTAAATGAACAACCAGCTATCACAATAAATATCAGCAGCATTATTACTACCTATTTGTATCCCAAATATAACAGCTTTAAATTGTCAAATCTTATAACATAAAAAATCCAATTCACATAAAATAAACAGAAGACAAAATTAGCAAAACTGATAAAATACCATAGCTGTTTTACAAAACTTTCCTCCATCTTTTAGTTTCAACAAAATTCAGAATGAAAATTGCTTTATCTAACATTTCTGGCTCACAATGGTCACTCAAACTTTTACAGTATAAGAGGATTTTACAATTTAGAGATACCATAATAACACAATGACATTATGACATTAATTGCATTTCCAATTCATCACATACAAAAATTACTGATAGAAAAATTGGGCTTACCAAGTACAGAGGCTGGGGTGTTGCAGGAACCCCACCTTGAACTCTGATTAAATCATAAGAGGAATTTCCACATTTACATTGTGGCTGGGCCCAGACCTCTCTTACTAGCCTAGACCTCCATTGTCCATCTACTTGCTATTCTTGAGCCTATCAAAATACCAATCTACCCTTGAACTGGCCTAGCCCACCATTGTCTGCATTCTCCAGGTAGCCTCCAGCAACATCCCACCTTTAATCACTCAATGACCTCATCTAACTTCTCCTGAAGAACCTCCCTAAACTCTCCTCTAGACCAGTCCTAGATTCCTCCCAAAACTTTCTATATATAAGATCCTATCTTTCCTCCATGTATGTGAGAACACTGTAGAATGACCTAGCACAGACTTACTCTGTGTCTAATATAAGTGAACTTTCAATAAACTTTTCTTTGGCTAAGAACACAAACAAAATGACAAAACAAAAACAAACCAAAAAACTTCACTTCCAAGATACAAGGGAAAGACAGAGGCTTCAATACCTTCCAGTCCCATCTAGAGAAGAGCTTGAGATTAGCAGTGTTGCTGGTATCAGGGAACCATAAAAATGAAGAGGTTACCATAAAGATGGTTAGGGTTGCTCTGGAAACCCCAAAATACCAATATGCTGGGTCCTGCCAAATAAATTCAACTCAAGTCTTCTCAGTCAAAGAAAAGTAAAGTTTATTAAATGTTTGCTTGTATTGGACACAGAGTAAGTCTGTGTTAGGTCATTCTATGGTGCCCTCACATACATGGTGGGAAGATAGGATCTTATATACAGAAAGTTGTGGGAGGAATGTAGGGGTGGTCTAGAGGAGGAGTTTTGGGGAGGGACTTCAGGAGGAGTTAATGAGGTCAATGAGTGATTAAGGGTGGCAAGTTGCTGGAGGCTACCTAGAGATTTAAGACAATGGTGGTCTAAGCCACCTCAAAGGTGGATTGATATTTTGATAGGCTCAAGGGTGGGTAGTAGATGGACAATGGAGGTCTAGGCTAGTAACAGAGGTCTGGGCCAGCCACAATGTAATAATGCTTATTGCCTCATGCACATGCCTCATATGATTTAATCAGAGTTCAAGGTGTCTTCCCAGAGCCTGTACCTCAAAGTTTCAAGGAGAGCTCAAAGGGGCTCCCAGAGCCCATACCTCATCACTAGAAAAGAAAGGGTTAGGCAAGGAAGAGATTTAAATGTCAAAGAGAAGAATATATATTTTACACTGAAATAGGAAGTCACTGGATTTTAATGAGTAGTGATGAGGGAAGAATGGTCAAATTTCTACCTATAGCCACCCTAGACTACTAAACCAACCCTAGATCTCTCCCACAGTCTTTCTGTATATAAGATCCATCTTGTCTCCATGAAGCTGCTCAGATACAATCTAGATGAGATTCAATTTGGTCTGCTTGTCAACACAAGTGTCATAAACACTTAGACTCCTTAAGGGTCTACCCAATATGACAAATCTTTAATAAACTTTGTTTTACTTTGGCTGAAAGAAGACTTGGGTCCAGTTCATTCAGCAGGATCCATCATTTCAGTATTTTAGGGCCCCAAAGACCCCTAAACCTAAACTCCAACAATAACATTCTCTATCTCTTGAAGATGTACTGACCAGATGCATTTCCAGATGGTGATGAGGTTGATCACTCTATCCTAATGGGATTTCCTCGTTTATATATTTGCTATTTATGAACATAGTAAATTGCCTCCTTTGCTCACATTTTCTTGTTAGGTTCCCATAGTGCTAGCTCCTACACAAAGCCTCTCACAAGGCCCCTCAGGGGGCCCCTAGCTTAAAGGTAGGACCTTTGTGAAACCTTGCCCTGCCCCATTAGCTTGCAGCTGCCCCTTTAGTTTACATCTCTATGTAGCAACAGTTGCCTTGCTGACCACTGTTTGTTTCAGGAAGTAGTTTTTACTGTATAAAAGCTTGCTGGACAGACTGCTCAGGGCTGCCTTCCCTTTTGGGAGACAATTGCCTGCTTAATAAAAGCACTTCCCAAAGTACTAATTGGCTATGCTGTCCTAGTCCTGTATCTGTCTCAATTGTCCATTACATTAGTGCCTCATTTAGTCTCAACGTTGAACCTGAATTAAGAAAGCTCTCTCTGGCTTTAGAGTATTGCCTAAAATATTTGGTGCATCCCTGGCAGGTGGGGTTGAGATGTTCTCATAGTTTATATGAGGAAGATACCCCCCCCATTCAGAAAAAGAGGAGTGTGGTGTGAGTACCTAAAGGGATATGCTATCTGGCTCTCAGTCCCTCCTTGTTGGACCAGCAACAACCCATGGATCAGGCAAAGGGATTAGTTTGATGGGTGCTGAAGAAGGCTCCCATAGAAGATAAAGCATCAACACCAACATACCTGCATGTTCTTGACTGTTTCACAAAACCTGAATTTCCAGAACAATCAGATTGAGAGTAAAGTGGGCTTCTGTATACAGCAGCTGGGTTCAGAGCTCTGGGCTTCCAGGGACCCTGAAGCAGAGCTGAGGAGTAGCTTATATTGCTGATGATGGCTAGTATCTAGAGGATACTCCTAACAGGGGCAGGGAATGAAGGACACAGGTAAAGGAGTGAGGGACCCCAACCAGGAACCCACCTCATGGCCTCTAACCCTGAGGCTCTTGTTCCTGTTGAGAGGGGAACCTTGAGTCTGGAGAAGGTGAATAGATTTAAGGCAGAGACTAGGGAATTACCACCCAGATTTAATAAGCCCCAGATTTATCCTATCAGTGCTCTCCAGAGAGAAACAATGACTCCTTGACCAGAGGATATATATCTATGGATCAGCCCTCTCTTCCAAAGAGAAGTGGTGGTTGCTGGAGAAGTTTAAACTGAAACCTAGTTAAGTCTCTGGAACACTGGCTCTTGAAAGTGTGTTCTGATGAAGCCTGTGCTGAAAGGCTCCCTGATTTAGCTTACCATGTCCTAAAGGAACTCTCAGAAAACTTTATTTTATAGAACCAAACATATGTGTTAAAGCTTTCCCTTTATCCATTTTTGGGTGGCTGAGATGGGGAGTTACTTGTATTTGGCCTGGTAAAGATGAATTTCCCTTTATAGCCATCTCACAAATGGGAACTTACAAAGGCTGGTAGAGTGAAGTTCATAAAGGAAATGGATTTGATAGATTTGATTTATTTACACACATATCCCATCCTCCAAGGCCTGTTACTTCCTCTAAGTATATCCTGTCTCTGGGGGAATTACATCACACTTTCTGCCTTCAGACCTTAGCTATGGCTCTCCCACAACATGCAACCATAAAAGTGCAACTGTTTAACCTCTGAAATAAGCAGGATGGCAGAACATTAATGGCCTGTGCCAATATTACTCTTAGGGCAAATAGTCACTCTGGGAATAGGGAAGCAATCACAGACCTGGCCGCCACCCTTTGAAGTTAGCAGAGGGTAAAGACACTATCTGTAGGAGCAAGTTCTGAGGTTGTTGATGAAAGAGTAATTTTGGCCATAACAAAGGCATGCTTGTAAAATTGTACCAGGACATCAAGTATCAGGGCATTAGGGGTCCTTTAATCTCATCCAAACCTGAACTATTCTCCAAAGCTCCTGCTCCATTTGAATCATTTAGAGGAAGCTCCAGAAGACATTCTATGGAGGGAAAGGGTACTATGGGCTCAGTATTTGTGCATACTCTTTCTGTAACTTCTAGATATGTTACTGTGTGTAGGGCCAACTAGAAACATTTATATTTACCTGAACTATGCCATATAGCTAACATTATGAAATATAGGGTACCCAAGGGGTGAAAAAACATTTCTTCCCTAGTCAATAAGATGAAAGAAGTTAGAATACTTCATTAAGCCACATCCCTGTAATTTTACAGCCAATAACCTCATAATAGAGGATACCTTAGAGAGCAGAGGTGCCAACAAGTCCTTCTGTATTGAAATAATCCTGATGAAAGTGGGTTTCAAACATTGCCTGCAACCGTCCCATTTCCCTCTCCACTGTAAAAGCTCTTCTCTATGTACTCCTTTTATGTGAGATACTTTTCCATTTTTCCTCTCCCTTCCACCTTCTAGTGTTAGGAGTGCCTGAGCCAGGACTCAGATAATTACCTTGATAGCAGTGGACCCGGATATCAAAGACCTCTTTGAGAAGAGACTTTTCTTCAATTTAGCTCCTGAGTTCTTTGTTATGGGTTACACTTACAAGGATGTTGTTTGAGTTCTGAGATCAATAGGCTCTACCCCAAGATTTTATATATTGAGAGCCAAAATATTTGATTCAACACTCAGGTATCTTCAGGTGGTCAGCTCTAAACATGATGTCTTTTGAGGACTGAGCTTTGGCTTTGAAGTTTGCTCTCAATTGTATCCCTTTGTGACTTTGACTACATTAGCAGGTACCTGAGGTCTAGATCAAAGGTCTTGCCCTAAGACTTTAGTCTCCTTGATAACAAATCCTTATCAAATTATCTAATCTGTGTTAACTCCAGGATATAACAGGCTAAGGTAATGATTAGAAAACTTGAGTCCCCTTCCTTTGTCTCTTTTGCTCTATAAAAACCTTGTCCTGAGAATAAATAAATGGAGTTCATCATTCTTCCTTGAACTACCCGCATGGCCTGGTCATTTCTTATTCACAGCTCCAAATCATGCTAAGTGCTGGACACTGAGAAGCCCACAGCATCCTAGTAAATCCCTCTTTTGAACCCTTTCCTTTTTTTTTTTTTTAGGATCATTCCAAGATCATCAATTTGCTTTCATGCCCCCTATTTATGCAGAAGCCTTATAACTGCCCTAATAAAGTTAAAATTCTTAGGAGTTACATATATCATCTTTATGATGGAATACTAATAAAGCTGCCCCTAATTCCAATATTCTAACTTCATTACAGGCCTGGACCCACGGAACAGCAGTCCCATTGCACCTACCAAATCTGGCCCATCCCTCCCCCAATGTTCTAATTTCTTCACATCTGCCTCACTGGTCAATGGACCAACATGGTGTGTCCCTGAATTCTTGCTTTCCATAGTCACAGCATGTGTGTCCATATGAGGGAAACTTAGCTACTGCCTCTACCTGGTCACTGCCCCCGAACCATTCCCACAGAAACAGGTGTGTTCTTCTATTCAATCACAATCATATCATCCATCTAGTCCAAAACAGGGTCACAATACCTAACTATTTAATCTTAGCCAGACAGGACCACAATAGCTAGAAAGCCGGAGGGCAGAATGACCAGAATGTTTAACCCCTGAACCATAAATGGGAACCCTTTTACATTACCTAATCCCTTAACAGACTCCTCATGCCTTTTTCATATTCCTCTATTCTATGTAAATTTTGATTATGTAATTATTTCTTTAACCTATAAAATTCCGTCTTGCTTTCTCTAAACTTGCTGGTTTCTCTTGGAACTTAGCCAGCTTCATAAGAGGCATCAACCTCAATAAATGCAAATACTTGGGTCAGAGGTAGTCTGACTCTGAATTCTTTGAGACACTTCCACCACAAGACATCATGAAACCGCAACAGTTTTTAGATGGGCAAAGCCCCTCCTCAACAGTTTTTGGTGTCCCTGGGTTTCAACCACAGCAGCTTTTTGATGTCCCTGGAGTTCAAACTGCAACATTCCCATATAGGGTACTAATGAAAAATACTTATACCTCTTATCTAATAGCAAAATGTTACATGTAGTGTTTGTTATTCAAAACAAATGGGATGAAAAAAATAACACTTTAAAAATCTTCTCTTTTCTTTCTAACTATGCATTTTAATGTTTTGACTATCTACTGCCCTCACTCTTTCTTTTTTAAAAATATATTTTGGTTTTTTTATTTCCCTATTATATATAGAATGTTAAAATCTTTTAATTGTGGATTCCAAATTCTCTCCTTCCCTCCCACCCATGCCTTAAGAATAGAAGTGATATGTTGATTACACATGTGAAGAAATGTAAACCATATTTCAATATTAGCCATATTGCAAAAGAAAACACAAAAAGAAAACAAGAAAATTAGTTTAAAAAATGTGATTCAGGGGCCGCCAGGTGGCGCAGTGAGTAGAGTGCCTGTCCTGGAGTCAGAAGGACCTGAGTTCGGATTCGGCCTCAGACACTTAATGCAAACACACAAAAAAACCTAGCCGTGTGACCTTGGGCAAGTTACTTAACCCCAAATTGCCCTCCAAAAATGCAAAATTAAAAAAAAAAATGTGATTCAATCTGTACTCAGAGTTTATCAGTTTCCTCTCTGGAATTAGATAGACTTTTCATCATGGATCCTTTGGAATTGTCTCAGAATATTGCACTGATCAGTGTAGGTAAGTCTTTCACTGGTAAACGTTGTTAACAGTATTGTTATTACTATATACAACAGATTCTGCTCACTTAATTTTGTATCAGTTCATAGAAGACTTTACTAAACATTTTTCTGGAAACATCCAGCTCACCATTTCTTATAGTTCAATAATATTTTGTCACAATCATATACAACACTTGTTCAGTCAATACCCAACTGATAAGCATCTCCTCAATTTTCAATTCTTTGCCACCAAAAAAAAAAATAAAGGCTACTGTAAATAAAATGTGACTGTCTTAACAGAACCAATTTAATGCATACTTCAATGAGTAGAATGTGTGGACATACAGAATTTACTGCCACCTCAATTTTGTTGTACTTTCTATCCTTATGTCATATACCCAACCTCTATATCTTTAAATTTCCCCACCTGTATAATGAGAAACATAATTCACATCTTTTCTATGAGTCTTAATGGATGGATTTCAGCCTTTGTGTTTCTCATATTATGTGATCTTTATAAATTTAACTGATAGATTTTACCCAATACCCTAGGGACCCTCTATTCATCTATTTATTTATTGTTGCTGTTTTTATTTTCTACTATTATTTCATGAATACCAGTGCAGGACTTTGGTTGCCCATAATACTATGTTTTGGTACAGGTCTATTACCTTTTCTGATTACATGTATTCTCTTTCATTCCTCTTTCCTTACATGTCATAGTTGGTAATCCTACATCAGGATAAGCTGTAGTGGGCAGCTAGGTGGTCCAGAGGATAAACAACTGCGCCTGGAGTCAAGAAAATCTGAGTTCAAATCTGGCCTCAGATACTAGCTTTGTGAACCTGAGCAAGTAATTTAATCCTTTTTACTTCAATTTCCTCATCCAGAAAATGAGCTGGAGGAAGAAATGGCAAGCCACTCTGGTATTTTTTCCAAGAAAAATCCAAACAGGGTCACAAAGAGTTGGACATGATTGAACCTTTTAGACAACCACAGGGTAAATTCAGTTAAGGGAGAGAAAAATGGTGGTGGCAATAGTGGTGTGGATGATAGTATAACAGTTACTGAGGAGGGAATGTTACAGAGGACAATCTGACCCAGTTGTAGAGCCCTACAGTTGTTTCATTTTATCTCAATTTGTAATATACCTTACCATAAATTTTTTCATTCCCCTTTTAGTCAATTAAAATTTTTATTTTTCCCTAATACTGAGGTGAGATCCTCCATGATTTTCAGCCATCTCTAATCACCAAGAGAACATTTGTGTTAAAAAATAGATTCATGTGAAAGCAAGAAAATTAGAATCAGTATTGGTGATTCATCCCATCTGAATTTAATTTAATTTTAAAATTAATTTAAAAAATAAATGAGATAAATCATGCACTTAGAGAATGTTCTAGAAATATATTCTCATCAATGAAATTCCAAAAATCACTTTTAACTGGATATTAAAGAAGTACATAAAAATAATTGTCTACATATCAAGTTTAAGCCTGTATTCATGACCTTTATCATTCGGGCTTTGGTTTTAAGAAGATGACCTATTTTTAAAGGGAACTTAATGTAATCAATTATGTACGCGAAGCATGAAAAATGAATAAAACATCTACCACATTTGTATTTTTCTTGGATTTGCTATTGATCTGTGTATAGTTATAGGTTAATAAATATATAGAGTCTGAAAGCTAGAAATAATTACATATTAAGGGAGTAAAAATAGGGTAGTACTTGATCTTAATAGAACAAATATTGTCTACTTTTCATGAACTAGATATTGCCAAGATTCACTTCTAGTTTGAAGATATGTTAAAGACCTCCATGATATTGTCAGTGTACTGGGTTCCCAGTGAGAGGAGACAATTTAACAATATAGTTAATCTTAACTATTAAGTCATGGATGGGGGCAACTCACGTATGACTTGATAGTTAAGATTTTTCACTTTCAGGTCATAATTTAAGAGGCTGTATTGAAGAAGTTATCACTATGACATGTTCAAAATCATACAACTAGGGTGTATATGTTAGTAGGGAGGGGACCAAATCTGAATCTTATTGAGACCAACTTTTAATTCTCCCCAGATATTGACATTTTAAATGAACAATTCAACAGACCCCTGATGCTTACCTATTTGCCTTACACCTTATTCTAGACTCTACTTGATGTTTTCATAAAATTATTATCTATTGAATATCTTCTTGGATTATAAGTCATATATTGGAGAAGCCTCAGAATAACACAGAAGACAATGTGATTTGGTTTTGAGCAGTTCAGTTCCAAACTCCTTTTAATGGAATTTATTATCAAAATTGGTCAGTGGCATAATGATGAAGAAATCAGACTATTCTGATGAGGTATGGGCTCTGGGAGCCCCCTGGAGCTCTCGTTGAGTCCTTGAGGTACAGGCTCAGCAAACCCACCTTGAACTCTGATTAAATCATTTCATTTTATGAGGCATTTGCTTGAGGGCATAAGGCTTACATTGTGTCTGGGCCCAGATCTCTAGCCTAGTTACTAACTATTAACTACTAATTCTAGCCTAGTTACTAGCCTAGGCCTCCACTGATCTACTCCCCACAGGAACTGGCCTAGCCCACCATTGTTTGTGGTCTCCAGCAACTTCCCACCCTTAATCACTTATTGACCTCATTAACTCCTCCTGAAGACTCTCAGCAAACCTCTCCCCTAGACCACCCCTAGATTCCTCCCACAACCTTCTGTATACAAGACCCCATCCTGTCTTCATGTTTGTGGGAACGCCATACCATGACCTAGCACAGGCTTATTCTGTGTCTATTGCAAGCAAAGTTCTAATGAACTTTACTTTTCTTTGGCTGAGAGAAGACTTGAGTCTAATTCATCTGGCAGGAGCTGGCATTTTGGTATTTTGGGTCTCCAGAGCAAACCTACCCCTCTTAGTGGGTAACCTCTTCATTTTTATGTTTGCCTGACTGGGAAACACTGGTAATCTCGAGTTCTTCTAAAGCCAGGACAGGAAGGTACATAAGGTATGTAAGCCTCTTTCTTTCCCTAGTACCTTGGAAGTGCAATTTTTTTGTTTTGTTTTGTTTTTTGTGTGTGTGCATTTTTTTTGGGGGGGTGGGGGGCTGACCTCTCAGGTCCCATTAGATCAGACAGCTAGGAGGCTGTTTTGTTTTCTTCTGTACCCCAACCCTTTCCCCCTTGGTTCCCCTTCCCTTTTCCTCTAGCTCAACACCCCTCATTTCCTGTCTTCTACAGGATCCATATCTCCTAACCTGCATCTCCCAGCATGGCCTCTCCCCCCTCAGGCCTCTGTTGCCCCTCCCCCTGAGGCAACACCCACTCAGGCCTCAGGCCCTACCCCTGAGGCAGTCATAGAGGTATCCCCTCTTTGGACCACTTCCACTCCTCATGTGCCTGCTGACTTTCCCCCTTGCCAGACAGATCCCCCAGTCTTACAGTCTGATACAGCCAGCACTCCCCTGTCACTCACTCTCCACAGAAAGTAGGACTTACTCCCTTCCCAAACCTCTGTCCCCACACCACCTTCAGGGCTTTTTCCCTTAAGGGAAGCACCTCTCTTGTCCAGTGGGACAATTAGAGTCCACGTCCCATTCTCCATTGCAGATCTCAATCAAATTAAAGAAAAGTTGGGCAAATTCTTCAAAAACCCAACAAAGTTTACTGAAGGCTTTTGGGACTTATCCCTGCAATTTGACCTTTCTTGCGGTGATTTGCCTATCCTCTTCTCTACCTGTTGTTCCACTGAGGAGAAGAGGAGAATTTGGGTATGAGCCCCAAATTTTGGGGATCGTTTGGCTAGCAATAACCCCAGAAAATACTCCCCAGGAACAGCTGCTGTTCCCACAAGTGACCCAGGATGGGATTATCAAATCCAGGAGAATAGGGAGAAGGGAGACCATATGGTACTTTGCCTGTTAGAAGACCTAAGTACAGCATTTCAAAAGCAAGTAAATTAGCTGAAAGACAGAAAAATTTCTCAGACAAATCAAGAAAACCCCACCTTTTTCCTAGATAGACTTGTAGAAGCTGTTAAAAGGTATACAAATTTAAATCTTGACTGTATAGAAGGGACAGAAATCCTTAACATGTATTTTATTAGTCAGTCTGCCCCCGATATTAGGAGGAAACTGCAGAAAATGGCATTGGGACCCCAAACACCTAAGGCCCAATTACTGGAGGTGGCCTTTGGAGTCTTTGATAATAGAGACCTGGTTGCAGCAGAGGAGAAAGAATGTAGGGAACTAACCAGTGATAGAGATCATGCTCGATTCTTGGATGCTGCCATGGCCAGGAAAATCCCTTCTAGGGGACCCCCTTTGAGGAAGCCCATTACTTGGGCAGGGGGAAAACCTGCTTTTCATGCCACAAGGAGGGTCACTGGTCCAATGAGTGCCCCTCCAGGGCACCCCCCCCCAGAGGGAGCCCCAGGAACCAATGCCTCTATAACTGTGCCCATCTGAGCAGGAGGGACATTGGAGGAAGGATGGTCACCAAGGTAGTCTTCTCAAGAATTGGAATGACAGGGAAGCCTGGGGGTTGGCAGTGCTCCCACCTTCTCCATTTCCCTTGCTGAGACATGGGCAAGCATCGAGTTCAAATTTAAGGTTACCCACTTTATTTTGGCTGAGTCCTCTGCTCTAACCAATAGGTTTTACCCTCTCCTTGACGAGTCAGATCAGAGGCATGGAAGGGGAAACTTAAGGACATACCAAGTCCCCTGCGTACTTGAGTATCTCTTGTTTGAACACTACTTCCTTATGCTCTAGTCTTATCCTGTCCCCTTGTTGGGAAGGGACCTGTTGGTAAAATTGGGCATATAATTTTCTCTAGTTAAGCCTCCCAGATCTCCCCATGTTCCCTCCGAAGTGTGGGAGATAGTTGAGTCAATAGTTGGGATCAGGAAATTCCTGGGTGAGCTACTTCTGCCAGTATTTGTCTCCTAAGATCCTAAATTTTTCCCCCAGAGTGGTCTATATCCAATTAAACCCAAGTCCTGGGAGGGACGGCATTCATTAATTGCTACTCAAGGCCCAGACCATCAAGTAAAAGCTTTTGAAACTTTGAAAATTAAATTGACCACCACTCCAGCTTTATCCAATCTAGGAAAATAACCTTTTACTCTCAATGATGATGGAAGGAGAGAACTTTAGGAGTTATTGCCTGTTTTTGAAAACTATTAGATTCTGTGCTGCTATTACTTATGCTAAATGTCCATGGAGCAATTTGGAAAGGAAAGGGATATCTGATAGCATTAGGCCTTGCCATAGTCTTCTTTATTTCCAACCAGGAAAATTGTCCTTTATACCAGGGAAATTGTCTTTTCTCTCTTTTTTTTGGGGGGGGGTGGTGTGGTTCCTATTTGATCTTTGTTTGCTTAACCTCTTTGCCAGGTTTGCCTCCTCCAGGGTCAAAGCCATCAACCTCTGTATGACCACTACAGTTATGAAAATCTCTGACTGAATTCAAGTTCTCCAGTCCCCTGGACCTGGCATTATTCACATTCTGGAGTCTGACCCCTTGAATGTGAAGTCTGACCCCCTTGAACGGGACCCAAAGAGACAGGGACAGCTCTACACCCCTTGCCAGCAGGAAGCACTTTGAGAAGCTGAGACTTTCACCCTTTACCCCCCAAAAATTTGGGTCCCATTTATTTGAGGGGGGATGATGTGGTATGGGCTCTGGGAGCCCCCTTGAACTCTCCTTAAGTCCTTGAGCTACAGGTTCTGAAAACCCCCTTGAACTCTGATTAAATTGTCTCATTTGATGAGACATTTGCATGAGGCAATAAACTTTACATTGTGGCTGAGCCCAAGCCTCTGTTACTGGACTTCCCACCCTTGAGCCTATCAAAATATCAATTCACCATTGAACTGGCCTAGCCAACCATTGTCTGTAGCTTCCAGGTAGCCTCCAGCAGCTTCCCTTAATCACTCATTGACCTCATTAATTCCTCCTGAAGGCCCTCTCCAAACTCCTCCTCTAGACCACCCCTAGATTCCTCCCATAACCTTCTGTATATAAGACCCCACCTTGTCTCCACGTTTGTGACAGCACCATAGAATATGGAGAGCACAATAGAATAGGAGGAGTGCATTGAATAGTGTGAGTGCCATAGAACAGTGAGAGCACCATAGAATGACCTAGCACAGGCTTACTCTGTGTCTAATACAAGCAAACTTTTAGTAAACTTTAATTTTCTTTGGCTGAGAGAAGACTTGAGACAAATTCATTCGGCAGGACCCAGCTTGTTGATATTTTGGGGTCTCCAGAGCAAACCTAACCCTCTTTATGGGTAACCTCTTCAACAGCACTTCTACTGGGTTAAATGGAACCATTCCTATGTTAGATGGGTAGTCCCACATGGCTTAGAAGAATCTATACAAAATGACTTTTCCCCTAAACCTTCATGACCTTTTTAAGGTAAAGGAAAATAACATTATTTATAATTATAATTTATATATTTATGATGAGTTGAAACTAGATTCATATAACTAAAAAAAAGTCTAACCCAATGCTTTAAGGTAGAGTTCAGACCAACTTAAGAGACACTTCAGGGAAGCCAAATGGCGACATGGAATTCTTGATCCCACCCAGGCTTTGTTTTTAGTTCCAAAATTTTAATGTTTATACTTCCTTGCTGATGTATATCTCAATTTTTTCTGGCTCTCTCATTTTTCAAATAATCTGATGAAATCCTAAAATGATTTCAGGTTTTGGGGCTTATCAACGAACTATTAACAACAATGTTCAATATTCTAAATCTTGAATTCTTTTGGTAAATATGTAGCAAAATGAGAGTCAAATTCTCTAAGTTATTGGGGATGGGGTATCCATTTGAAATATAGATAACATATGGATATATACATTTGTATGTATATAATACACGTTATGTACATGAATATACATAGACACATAGATGGAGGATTCTAATTTGTATATAAATGTGTATGTATGTGTGTGTATGTATGTATGTGTGTATGTATGTATGTGTATGCATGTATACACACCCATTACCGTCTCTTTTCTGAACTAAAAGTCCGATTTGATCAACTGATCCTCATATGGTATGAACTGCAAGCCTTTAATTATTCTGATTGACCTCCTTTTGCTCTCTCCAGGTTTTCTCTGAAAGTTGTTGCCAAAAGGTTTAAGACCCTGGTAGTTTTGTGGGATTATCACCTTCAAAATCCTGAGTAATATGCTCCTTTTAATGTAGCTTAAAAAGCACTTTGGAGTGGGGGGTGGGGCAGAGGGCAGAGGCATCTATTAGATCACCTAGTTGTCTCTTATTGATCCTTTTTTTGTAGAAAACAAAATACTCCTGGGGGAGCCAAGATGGCAGAGTAAAAACAGGAACTTGTTTGAGCAAGTTTCCCAACCACCTCCAATACTTGTAAAAAAAAAAATTGCTCTAAACAAATTTTAGAGCTACAGAACCCACAAAATGATAGAATGAAATACACCTCCAGCTGAAGTCAGCCTGGCAAGCTGAAAGGAAGGGCATATCGCATGAGGCTAGGAGCAGAGCACAGTCTAACATAGGCTGTACCTGCAGAGACCAGCAGCACAGACTGGCTGGAGTAGACTACAGGGAACTGAAGTAGAGTCAGGTGTGGCAGTTTCTAGACTTCTCAACACATAGATGCCAAAGAGAAGGTAAAAGGTCAGTGGGGAAACTCTGTAAGTCCTGGGTGAGAGAAAGGTGCATTCTCGTCCCTGCCCTCAGGCTGGCAGTGATGGCTGCTGTGGAAGCAGGGTGGCTGCTTCCAGAGTTCCAGGCCCAAAGATGGTGGGGGAATGATGTGGCTGATCAAAGGGCAAAGGCAAGAATCTCTTTGCTTGTGATGAAGCAGGATTCTCTTGCCTTGCCCTGCTTGGATCTGAGTCTCAGTCTTGGGTGCTGTTCCTGGGGCGAGGAGTGCTGACCTGGCAGAGTTTGTGGAGGCTGTGAAGAAAACATCTTCTACACAGTTCTGGGGTAAGTGACTAGAAGAAGCTGTGACAATAGCTGCACAAAACCCCAGAAATATGGGACACAGCAATCTCTATTCTAGAAGCAGAGTTCTACTGTGGCAAAGAGATCAAAAGTCAAGTAAGTGGCTAGGAAAATGAGCAAACAGAGGAAGAGAAATCATACTATAGAATCACTCTTTGGTGACAAAGATGATCAAAACATAGAACCAGAAAAAGACAACAAAGTCAAAAGTCTGGCATCAAAAACCTCAAAGAAAAATATGAATTGGCTGCAGGCCATGGAGGACATCAAGAAGGATTTTGAAAATCAAGTAAGAGAAGTAGAGGAAAAATTGGGAAAAGAAATGAGCAGTGCAAGAAAATCATGAAAAATGAGTCAACAGTTTGTGAAAGGAGACCCAAAAGAATACTGAGGAAAATAACACCTTAAAAATAAACTTGAACTCAAATGACAAAAAAGGTCCAAAAAGGCAATGAGGAGAAGAATGCCTTAAAAAACAGAATTGACCAGATGTAAAAGGAAGTTCAAAAGCTCACTGAAGAAAATAACTCCTTCAAAATTAGTCTGGAGCAAATGGAAGCTAATGACTTTATGAGGCATCAAGATATAAAACAGATCCAAATGAATGAAAAAATGGAACACAATATGAAATATTTCATTGGAAAAAAAAACTGACCTGGAAAATAGATCCAGGAGAGATAGTTTAAAAATTATTGGACTACCTAAAAGCCATGACCATAAAAAGAGCATAGGCATCATCTTTCAATACATTATCAAGGAAAACTGCCTTAATATTCTAGAACCAGAGGGTAAAATAGAAATTGAAATAATTCACCAATAAAAATTGACAAACATGGTAAACAAGTCATTTAACAAGTCCTTTGGATTCTAACTTTTTATATATGACATATTAAAACAGTCTCCTGTTTCTTTTCCTTGCCTCACCTGTCTCCCCAGTACAATCTATCTTCCACTCAGCTGTCAAACTGGTCTTTATAAAATGCAGGTCCAGTTAATTACACTGACTCCCTATTACATCCAGGATTAAATATAAAATCATCTCTTTGGCATTAAAGCCTCTCATAATCTGATCCCTTTTAACTTCTTTAAGTCTTTTTAGACATCATTCTCCTTCATGTATTGTGCAATACAGTAAGAGTGGCCTCATTGCTTTTCTTCAAATAAGATAATTCATCTCATGACTGCATTTGCACTAGATATCCCTCATCCCTGGGACAGTCTCTCTCCTCCTTAAACCTCTTGGTTTTCTTCAAGTTTTAGCTTAAATCTTACTTCTACAAGAAGCCTTTCTAGATTCCCCCTTAATCCTAGTGTCATTCCTCTAAGATTATTCTCAATTCATTCTGTATCTTGTTTGTGATCATGTAAACAGAATCTCCTTCCTTAGAGTGTGAATTTTTTTGAAAGCAGAGAGTGGTTTTGGCCTTTCTTTGTTTCCTTGTTGTGTTAGGATAATGTCTGGTGCATAATAGAAACTTAACAAACTTTTCAACTTGATTTGAGGTAAACAGTTTAGGATTAAGTATAATTGGGGTACTTCACTAGAAACTTGATTCCAAGATAACACTGAACTATTAATCATTCAATTTATATTGACATACTATTGACCCAAATGTATGAATAAAATATGTGATGCGTTCTCCTTTTAAATTTATGTTAGAATTTTTTATTTTATTTACAGGAATGTAAGCAAGTGTTTCATTTTTACTGAAGACTGATAATGAACCTATTAAAAACCTCCAGGACAGTTGTTTTTGTTTTGTTTTTTTTTTTTGTAATGAGTACATTTATTGTATTTTTTAAAATTACTATCTTGATCATGCATAGAAAGAAATTACAATTTTCCAAAACAATGTAAAATTCAATTGATTGTGTTTGAGAAACAGGTAGCTCACTGCTGTTCTTATTACTGTTATACATAATCCTTCCAAATTACTATACTTCAGAAGTAAGATTATAGTTCTTGTAAAAGATTAGATAATTCTGTAATTTTTTCCCAGTGTCTTTCTTTTGCTTTATATGATCTTTTAATTAATGGTAAAATACTTTCTTTATCAAAGTGTCTACTACTGGGGGAGAAAATACATTTTCAGTTGTAGGTTGGTTACAAGAAAAAGTGGAAGGTTGCTACATAATTGAGGTTTCTAGACACATATCATCAATGTCCTAGGTATAAACAATTGGGAAGCCAATGGACCTGAGATTCTCACCCTGCTTATTCTTCTGAAGACTGAACTAGACATTAGAAATGAGCTCTCCTTTGCATATGGGGTCTCAGCCATTACTGCTGTTACTACTACTACTACTACTACTTTAACAGCCATCACTGCTGCTGCCTGTTTCTAAACAACCATCTTTTCCCATATACCTATGAGGTAACTTAGCTTCCATGCACAAGTTCTCTAGTCACTCTGCCTTGCATCTGGACCTCATAACTGAATAGTGACAGACAAAACTACCATTTTCCCCCTTTACCCTCTGCAGTGCCCCACTGTATTTTTAGGGTTACTCTGATATGGTTCTGAGACTTTCTCTTGCCTTGGTTTATATTCTTTGCTTTTTTTTTTTTGGAGGGGCAATTGGGGTTAATTGACTTGCCCATGGTCATATGGCTAGTAAGTGTTAAGTGTCTGAGGCCAGATTTGAGCTCAGGTACTCCAAGGCTGGTACTCTATTCACTGAGCCACCTAGCCACCCCAAGCTTGGTTTATATTCCCCCCCCCCCCGGGTGCTGGAGTACCCTGTGTCTGTGTCTATATATCATGTACCAAGGCCTCTCTATCTATCTCCCTATGCCTAATTAGACTGCAAAAAGGACTCACTTTGAATTTAACCACTAGTACTCGTTCTAGAGAATTTTCTAGATTAATTAGGAGGAGTTTATGAAAATAAGCTTAACTATATTGCTTCCAATTACTCTGCCATCTCGACTCTACTTTGCATGGGTCTGCGAGGGTTTTTCAATAGGGATTCTCTTCCTTTCTATACTGATCAAAAACATAAATAAAATAAAACAAAATAACAATTCAGATCCATTTGTAATATTGGATGGCAAATGGCCTCTTATGTATGCTTCACCATGAGATATGTGAAGGTGATATGAAGAAAGAAGATCAACTCAGGTTAGATGTAATTATAATCCTGGTTTCAAATCAGTTTACACTGCAGAGCATCTAAAGTTCAGATCTAGATCCATTATATTTAAAGGACCATTTTTTAAGAAATGGTACCATAGGATAAGTAAAAGGCAAATATTAATGCCCAGTTTTCAAAAACAGAATGAACAGAGATTGGAAAATGTGGGCCAATGAAATTGACTTTCATTCCTAAGAAAATCCTAGAATGGATCATTAGAGAAAATTGATTAATCTGGAAGAAGAAACACCAAAATAACCTCATTTCCTTGTCAGATAGGTTTACTAAAAATGTATGTAAGCAGAATGCTAAGGATGTTCTTTATTTAGATGTTGTCAGATTGCTAGATAAAGTATTGTGCAATATTCTTGTGGTAAAAGTGGAGCTGTATGTACTATGTTATAATGGCCAGACTCAAAGAGTAGTTGCTAATGACTCTATGTCTGTGTGGACGGAAGTCCTCAGGAGAATACTGCTAGAAGTTTAATCTTGGACCTGTGCTATCTAACATTTATCAGTGACTTGGATAAAGATCTTCATGACATTCTTACTAATTTCCATTTTACACAAAGCTGGTAAGAATAACTAACACAATGAAGAACAGAGTAAAGATCAAAAAGGACATTGCACTGATCCCAACAGGGATGTTTTTAAAGTTTTACAGTTTGTTAAATAATAATAATAATAAACAACTGCCTAAAGAGAAGATGAGTTAGTCATGAGTTAGGCAGGAGTAATTCTGAGGAGAAAAAGAAAAGATCTGGTGTTGTTAGTGGACTATGAACTCAATAATGGTCAGCAGTGTGTAGTAGAAACTAAAAAAAGTTAAAGTGTCTTTGGGCTTTATTAAGTGAGGTACAGCTTTTGAGAATAGAGTGGTGAAAGTCTCTCTTGGTTTCATGTCTTCTGGAGTACTATATTATATTATGGGGTCAATTGTTTAAAGAAATGCATACATATCCTGATGAATGCCCAGAGAAGAACAACTAGGATGAGGAAACCTTTTGAATTCATTTATTATGAGGACTATTTGAAGGAACTTTACATATTTAGCCTAGAGAAGAGAAAGCTTAAAGAGAACAGAAGAGATATGACAAAGTACTTGAAGAATTGTCAAATACAAGAGAGATGAGATTTATTCTGTTTGTCCTCAAGAAATAGAACCAATAGTGTATATATCGTATTGCATGTACATCATTGTATAATATATGAAAGGTACTAGATGTATTCTGATGTTTTCACAAAGTACAGTATCTTTTTGACCAGAAACAGTTTAGTCTATTAGGGAAAACTAATTATTATTGGGTGATACATTTCAATGCTATCCTAGTTAAGTGTATCTTCAGACTGTGAAGCGAAGACAATTTTACAGTACACATGAGAGTGTAACAATGGGGTGACTTATTTTTATTTTATAATACAACCTCTCCTGAAGCTTTTGGTTTTAGATTTTATGGGAATTGCTACGTATCTGTAAACTAAATATTTTTGTCCTTAGTTGATCTAACCAGGTCTTTGCTGAAGTCATCCACGAATATAAAGAATGATATTTGGCCAGCAAAGCATTCTGTATCACAGTTGTATATCTCCGAGATTCTTTTTCTCTGGCATGACCCTGAAATGGGTATAGCTGAGAGAGATGAGGCTCTATCAATATGACTGAATATCATTTTATTTGGTGAAGCAAACCATTTGCTATGTCAAACGTTTTTCTTACTTCAGTAGTGATGGGACTTTTAGAGACACAAATGGTTTTTCATATACCTTAGCAGATAAATTTCCATTTTTTACACCCATAATCAGACACAGCACATTGTCTCCTTATTACTCTTCTTCCTATGTATAGTTTCAAAAATGCTTTTGGACTTACCTTGAACATTTAGCCAGCCCTGTTTCTACGTCTGCCCAATATATATTGCTAACCTCCACATTTGTATGTGGAGGTTAGCAATTAATGTGTCTGATATTGTCGCTCTTCATGGATACAGGTGACATGGTAACATGATCACCATGGTATGAACTAATGAAAACTGCTAAATTTTGTTATCGCACCTGCTATTCACAACTGCCTATTAGTTCCAACTATATATTTCCATAATATATATATATATATATAATGGAATATATATATTATATATAAATATACATATATATTATATAGTGCTAACTATAATTTTACCAATGAGACATATAGGACAGTTCTTTTTTTTTCTTTTTTGTATTTTAATCAGACCAGTGATTTCAATGGTATCATACTTTTTTTTTCCAAATGCTTTATTAACTTCTGGTTTACATCATTCATTTCTGCCAGATTTTGAGTTACAATTTTTTCCCCATTTTTCCCCTACCCACCAGCTCAGAATAGCAGTCCCACATGATATCCCCTCATCCAATCTGCTCTCTCCCATATATTCTCCCATACCTTCTTCGACTTTTCCATTAGGGCAAGGTGAATCTCTGTACCCCAATGCCTGAACATCTTATATCCCAATTACATGCAGAATAGTATTAATAATAGTATTTATATATTTGAAGCATTTAATTTTAATTTTAATTAGAATTCCAGATCCATTCTGTTCATCCCTTGTCACCCACTCCCACTGGGAAGATAAGCAATTCAGTATGTGTTGTACATGTATAGCTATGCAAGACATTACCATAGTAGATATATTGTAAAAGACTGGCTATATTTCCCTCCCACCCATCCCAACACCCACATGGTGCATTCCCTACTTTGATACTGTCCCTCTTCAAAAGTGGGTGCCTCCAACCTCCCCTTTCCCCAGCATGTCCTCCCCTCCATCATGCCCCCTCTCATCCCCCTACCCCTTGCTCTCCTGCAGGGTGAGATATCTCATTTCGTATATATGTCATTCTCTCCTTGAGCCAAATTCAGCGAGAATGTGGTTTTGCCTATTTGATTTCCTGTTCTTCCTCTCACCTGCAACTACTTCCCCTTGCCTCTTCTAAATGAGATAGTTTACCCCCGCCCCTGTCTCTCCCCATCTCCTCTTGCCACATTACTCATTTATCTCTTAACTTCACCCCTTAAGTATCATCCCTTCCCACCAAATTCAACTTGTGCCCTCTATCCATGTATACCTGTGTAGTGGCAAGCACCCCAATATCCCCAGGGTAGCTGCCAATATAGGTTCTTAGATCTGCTTTTCAAAAGGAAAGCAACTCAAAATGGGTTAACAAGCTTACTTTAATCAAACAAACACACATTACCTAGTTCAGGGGAAAAAGGTCAGCACCCCAACTTCAGAGTTACAGAACTTACAGATCAAACAGACAGGCTTCCAAACTATCCAACCATTATATCAATACCAAATCACAGTTACCAGAGAGGGAAGCATCAACATCTGGGTTTTCAAAGCCGGGGGGCTCTCAACAACGGCTTCCCAGAGTCTCATCTGGTCAAATCACACAACACTTCTCAAAGTGAGCCCCAAAGCAAAGCCTCTCATCAGAGTTTATATAGCCTTCTCCTGGCTCAGAGATTTTAACAACCTCCTTGACCCACTGCCCAATCACAAAGTATCAAGGTGTGGGCTTTCCTGAAAAACAAGCCTCCCACCATAGGCTCCAGGTACACTTATGCTAGGGGCAGGGAAGATCTTTAAATTTGCATTTCCATTACAACCTGTAAACATATATACACGCATTCACATATGTATTCATATGCCCATATACCCTTCTTCAATTATTTTCATAATGAGGAAGGTTTCATCAGTCACAATTATTGTTTTTCCATGTAGGGATATAAATAGTCCAATTTTGATAAGTTCCTTTTGATTTATTTTCCCTGTTTACCTTCTCAAGCATCTCTTGCTTCTTGTGTCTGAATGTCAATTTTTATATTCAACTCTGTTTTTTTTTTCCTTAAGAATGCTTGAAAGTCCTCTATTCCATTCAAAGAGCATATTTTCCCCTTAAACAAGATATTCAGTTTTGCTGGTTATTGATTCTTGGTTTTAATCCCAGGTCTTTTGCCCTGCGGAATATTATGTTTCATGCCCTTCAGTCCCTCAATATAGAAGCTGCCAGGTCCTGTGCTATTCTCATTGTGTTTCCACAATACTGAAATTGTTTCTTCCTGGCTGCTTGTAACATTTTCTCCTTGATCTGGGAATTCTGCAACCTGGCTACAATATTCCTAGGAGTTTTCCTTTTGGGATCTTTTTCAAGAGTAGATCAGTGAATTATTTCAACCTCTATTTTGGCCTCTGGTTCTAAATCATCAGGACAATTTTCCTTGAGAATTTCTTGAAGGATGATTTCTAGGTTCTTTCTTTGATCATGGCTTTCAGGCAGTCCAATAATTTTGAAATTATCTCCCCTGGATCTATTTTCCAGGTCACTGGTTTTTCCCATGAGTTATTTCACATTGCCTTCTATTCTTTCAATTGCTTGGATCTGTTTAACCATCCCAACTTCTCATAAAGTCACTAGCTTCCATTTGCTCCAGTCTAATTCTGAAGGAATGAATATCCTCAGTGAGCTTTTGAGATTCTTTTTCCATCTGGCAAATTAGGATTTTTAAGGCATTCTTCTCATAATTGCCTTTTAGAGCCTCTTTTGCCATTTGAGTCAGTTTACTTTTTAAGGTGTTATTTTCCTCAGGCAGGCTATTAACTGTCATTTAATACTTTTCCTGTATCCTTCTCATTTCTCTTGATAATTTTTCCTCTACTTCTCTTATTTGGTTTTTAAAATCCTTCTTAAGGTCCTCTATGGCCTGTAAGCTGCTCATATTTTCTTTTGGGGCTTTTGGTGCAGGATTTCTGACCTCACAGTACCCCTCCTGTTCCATGCTTTGATCCTCTTTGCCCCCAAAATAGGAATCTAATGTTGGATTTTTCTATTTATTTTGTTTCCTTTGCCTAGGCATATTGCCACTTAATTACTTAACTTTTGGTCTTGTTGCCATAGTAGGACTCTGCCACCAGATAGGGGAGCTTTTGTCCCAAATGTTGGGGTCTTCTCAAGTGCTGGAGGTATTAGTTGGGTGCCCTCCCTGAAGCCCCCACACACTGTGGCAAGCTGTACACACACCCCAAGACTTCCATCCCAGACTGCCATCCAGATCCAGGGTGGTTAAAGCAAACACGATTATCCCCCAGACTGATCACCAGATCCCCCTACAGTCCACAGGCCAGGAGCTGAAACTGCAACTGAAGCTATAAAATGGTGGCTGTGCCATGGCTTCTCAGTGGCTTCTTGCCCCTAGGAGAAGAAGCTGACACCTTCCCAAACGGTGGTCCCAAAATCCATATGGCATTAACCTGTCACTTTGTCCTGGGCATCTATGTGTTGGTAAATCTGGAAAAGCCACAGCTGCTGGTGTTCTTGGGTCCCTCCAGTAGGCTGCTGGTCTGGTCACCCTGGGGCTAAAACCTCTGACTCACACAGTCCTGGGCTCGCCTCCCAGAGTGCTGTGCTGGTCACTCCCTGCTTCACTGCAGGGCTGCCCTCAGCAGGAGGTTAGCTTCTCTGTGTCATTTTGTGGGAGCTGGAGCTGCAGAGGTTGTTCAGAGTCCCACTTTTACATAATTTTGAAATAGTGAGGGCTGGAGTGCAGTGGAAGTACTGTTTCTACTCTGCCATCTTGGCTCAGTTCTCAGTATCATACTTTCAGTAAGGTAATTCTTCCTTCCAGTTAAGGGTAAAACTTAGCCTTCCAGAGGTGGAGCCAAGATGGTGGTGTAGAAGCAAGAAAACTCCATGTGCTCCCCACAAAACCACCTCACATACCTATAAAATATCACTAATTAACCTTTAGAGCTACAGAACCCACAAAGTGACAGAGAGAAACAAATCTTCCGCTGAAGGCAGAACCACAGGCAGGCAGAAAGGTACAGCTAAGTGTGTTGGGAGCAAAGCCCAGCCCTGTGAGAGCCCATGGTTTTAGCCCCAGTGTAGCCACAATGAGCTATGGCCAGAGGTACTTCAGTAGAGTGCATCACCAGCAACTTGGTGGTGTCCAAAATTATCAACCCATAAATGCCAAAAACAAAGTGAGAGGTCAGTGTGGACTTTGGGAACAGGGGTTCTGGGAGTATGCCCTGGCCTCTGCCCCCCAAAGGGAGAAGCGGATGAGGCCTGGGCCACTGCGGTGTGGCTGCTTCAGAGTTCCCTGCCTGCAGAGTAGGGGGACAAAGCAAACATTCTAAGGGGGTAATTGCTCTTTCTCTAACCTGCTTGGATCTGGATTGCTGTCTAGTGTGGAGGTCCCTGGATGTATGAACAGGTGCCAGAGCCAGTGGATGCTTTAAAGAGGTCACCCAAATAATAGCTCTAGCAGCTGCGAAAACCCCAGCTATTTGGGACAAAGCTCTCCTCTCTGGAAGCAGAATTCTACTATGGCAAAAAGTTCAAATGTCAACATGAGTAAGCCAAGGAAGCAAAGCAAGCACAGCAATCTTACTTCAGATTTCTTTTTTGGGGACAAAAGTATCAAAGCATGGAATAGGAGAAAGACAATTGAAGTCGTAATTCCTGCAACAAAAGTTTCCAAGAAAAATATTAACTGGATACAGGCCATAGAAGAGCCTAAGAAGGATTTGGAAAACCAAATAAGAGAAGTGCAGGAAATATTGCCTAGAGAAATGAGAATGATGGAAGAAAATCATGGAAAGAGAGTCAACAACCTGATTGAATAAGATAATGCCTTAAAAATAGAATAACTCAAATGTCAAAAGGGGTTAAAAAAGCAAATGAAGAGAAGAATGTCTTAAAAAGCCAAATTTGCCAGATAGAAATAGAATCTCAAAAGGTCACCGAAGAGAAAAATTCCTTCAGAATTAGACTGGAGCAAATGGAAGCTAATGACTTTATGAGAAATCGAGATACTATTAAATAGATCCAAACAAATGAAAAAACAGAAGTCAATGTGAAATATCTCATTGGAAAAATGACTGAGCTGGAAAATAGATCCAGGAGAGATAATTTAAAAATTATTGGATTATCTGAAAGCCATGATCAAAAAAAGAACCTAGAAATCATCCTCCACAGAATTCTCAAGGAAAATTACCCTGATGTTTTAGAACCAGAAGGCAAAATAGAGGTTGAAAGAATCCACTGATCACTTCCTGAAAAAAGATCCCAAAAGCAAAACTCCTAGGACTATTACAGCCAGATTCTGGAGGTCCCAGATCAAGGAGAAAATATTACAAGCAGCCAAGAAGAAACAATTTGAATATTGAAGAAACACAATCAGAATAACACAGAATCTGGCAGTTTCTACATTGAAGGATTGAAGGGGTTGGAATATGATATTCTGGAAGTGAAAAGATCTGGGATTAAAACCAAGAGTCACCTACCAAGCAAAACTGAGTATCATGTTTCATATGTGTGTGTGTGTATGCATATGTATATATGTATATATACATACATATACATATATACACACATGTATATATACATATAAATACATTTTTCTATATGAATGTATATATACATACATTTATATGTCTATATAGGAGTGTATATGAGTATATGAATAAATATATGATCATGTGTATATACATGTAAAGGTATACATAGACAGAAGGCACAGGACCAATTGTATACAAAGGAATGATACTTAAAAGATGAAATTCAGAGGTAAAAAAGTAATATAATGAGAGGAGATGGGGAGAGACAGAATGGGGTAAATTATCTCATATAGAAGAGGCAAGGGAAAATGGTTACAATTGAGGAGAAGAACAGGAAGGCAAAAGGGAATGGGTCAATCTTACTCTCATTCAATTTGGCTTATTATTTTTTACATGCAACTGGGAAATAAGGTATACAGGCACTGGGGTATGGAAATCCAACTTGTCATGCCAGAAAGTCAGAGGGGGAATGGGGGAAGATATAGGAGAGAGCAGATACATAGAGGGGTTATACAATGGGATTGCTGTTTTGGGGTAGTGAGTGTGTGTGTGTGTGTGTGTGTGTGTGTGTGTGTGTTATTTATATGTTTATGTATGATGATATTAATATATATTTATTTGTTCATTCATTCATTTGTTTTGCTTTATTTTTTATATTATCCACATTCTTTATGGATAATTGAGTAAAACAAATTAAAATTCTTTGAAGAAAGTACTGGTTATTTGTTTCTTTCTTTAATTACATTAGCTGTTATTAATTTTTAAACAACTAATTTTCTTAATTCATTGATTTTTTTCCTTGTCTCTTCTTGGGTTTTGAGAATTTTTATTTTTTTTAAATGTTTTCTTTAGGTTGTTTTTTTTTTTTAATTTTCTACTTTTCTAGTACTTTTAGTTACATGACAAATGTACTGATATATTCTTTCCTTTAATGTTTATGAAAATATTTAGTTACATAAATTTTAACTTGAAGACATTTTCCATTGCATTAGAAAAGTATGGTCATGTTTTCTCAGCTGTTATCACTTTATCATTATTTAGTTTCTCCCAAATTTATTTACCTTCCTATGTTTTTCTTGAAAATTATTTTTATATTTTTAGATATTCACTCAGCTCTGATCTTTTAATTTAGAAATCTATTTCATTAAAGGTCATTTTTCCCCATACAATATCATATCCAGTTGTGTTGGCTAAATTATTCTGGTCATAAACCCTTTTATTTTCTCTTAGGGACACTGCATTCCAAGCTTTCTCTTTTTTTATTTTTCTTACTGGTATCTCCCAGGGGCAAGTCACTAAACCCTGCCTGCTTTAGTTCCTCATCTGAAAAGTGAGCTGGAGAAGGAATTGGCAAACCACTTTAATATCTTTGCCAACAAAAACCCAAATGTGCTGATGAAAAGTTGGACATGACTGAAATTACAAAACAACAACAAATAAGGTCTTATGAGATACTGACTGTGACTTCTTTGTACCTGAACTCTTTCTTTTTAGCTGCTTACAGTATTTTTATTTTGGCCTAGAAGATTTAGTTTTTCCAGTGATGTTCTTGGAAGTTTTCTTTTGGGGTTACTTCTATAAGTTCTGAATTTATTCTATTTTTATTGTATCTGCTTTGCTTACCCATGAGCATGTTATATTTTTTCCAAATTTTTTTAGATCGACTTTGTGTGAAAAGCATTCTGTAATTGTGTTCACATATCTCTTGGGTTTGTACTGGCATGTAGACTTCCAAGTATTTTATACTGTTTACAGTTATTTTTAAATAGTTTTATTTTAATTTTTTTGGTCTTTATTAATTTGTTTGTTTACTTTTAGTTTACAAGATTCAGTTCCAAAATTCTTTGAATTTCAAATTTTCTTCCCCCCCCCCCGCCCATTGCAGCATACAATCAAGTACAGGATCTGCAAATACTTTCACATTAGACATTAGTCAATTTATAAAAAGTGATTGTAATAGATGGAATGAAAAATGAGAAAGAATAAACAAAACCAAACAAGAAAAAGAAAGAGAGAAGGTAGTATGCTTCAATCCGCATTCAATTCAAACTCTGTTCTTTCTAGTTCTTTCTCTCAGTGTAGACATCTTTCTCCATTATACATCTTTTGAAGTAGACTTATCACCCTGTGTTGCCAAGAAGAGTCCAGTCTATTGAAGTTGGTCATCATACATACATTATGTCTGTAATTGTGTACAAATTTCTCCTGGATCTGCTCTTCTCAATCAACATCAATTTGTATAAGCCTCTCCAGGCAAATATGAAGTCCATCTGCTCCTCATTTCTTATCGCACAAGAGTATGCCATTAGATTCATATACAACAACTAGTTTAGCCATTCCCCAATTGATGGGCATTGCCTTAATTTCCAATTCTTTGCCACCACAAATAGAGCTGCTAAAAATATTTTTGTATGTATGGATCTTCTTCCTACTTCTATGATCTCTTTGGGATACAACGCTGGAAGTGGTATTGCTGGGTCAAAGGGTACGAAATTATTTATAGCCCTTTGGGCATAGTTCCAGATTGCCCTCCAGAATGGTTGAATCAGTTGACCACTCCAACAGCAATGCATCAGTGTTCCAGTTTTTCCACATCCTCTCCAGCATTTGTTATTTTTCTGTTTTGTCATCTTAGCCAATCTGACTGGTGAGATGTGGTATATCAGAGTTGTTTTGATCTGCATTTCTCTAATCAATAGTGATTTAGAACATTGTTTCATATGCTTATAGATATCTTTAATTTCTTCCTCTGAAAACTGCCTGTTCATATCTTTGACCATTTATCAATTGGGGGATGACTTGTATTCTTATAGATTGGACTCAGTTTTCTGTATAATTTAGAAATGAGGGCTTTATCAGAGACACTGGTTGTAAAAAATTGTTTGCAAACAAAACCAGCAGGAAAAGACAGAAAGAGAAATTCCATTAAAATACTGCAAACAATATAAAAGTTTAGAGTTTTCCTGCCAAGATAAACCCAATCTATATTAAAATTATTACAAAACACTTTGGACAGAAATAAAGACAGATTTAAACAGTTGTAGAAATATTAATTGGTGAAAGGCGGGCAACGACAATATAATAAAAATGACAGTTCAACAAAAATTAATCTATTTATTCAGTGTCATACCAATCAAATTAGCAAAAATATTTTATAGAGCTGGAAAATATAAAAATGAAATTCGTTTGGAAGAACAAATGATCAAGAATCCCAAGGGAAATTTTTTTAAGTGAAAGTAGATGGCCTTACAGCACCAGATTTCAAACTGTATCACTATAATGGCAATCATGAAAACAATTTGATACTGGCTAAGAAATAGAATGGTGGATCCATGGAACAGATTAGATAGGCAATAACAGCAGTAAATTACTGTAGTAATATAGTGTTTGGTAAACCCAAAGATCTAAACTTTGGGGATCATCACTCACTATTTGACAAAAATTGTAGGAAAATTGGAGAGTGGTCTCCAGAAATTGGTATTGACCAATATCTCAGACTGAATACCAAGATAATGTCAATTCAAATATAAAAGGTGATATCATAAGCAAACTAGGGAAGCATGGAAAATTTTACCTGTTAGATCTATGGATAAGCAAAAAAAAAGTATTGCTGAACAAGAGATATAGAAAGAATCACAGTGAGTAAAATGGGTAATTTTGATTAAATTAAAAAGATTTTTCACAAAAGAAAAAATCCAATGCAACTAAGATTACCTAGGAAATTTTATAGAAAGTTTTGCTGATAAAGGCCTCATTTATTTTTTTTTTTTTAAAGCAATTGGGGTTAAGTAACTTGCTCAAGGTTACACGGCTAGTCATTTGATTTATGCGTGGGTGCTCATTTTATGAGGCCGGATCTGATCTCGGGTCATCCAAACTCCGAGGCCGGCGCTCTTACTCACTGCGCCACCTAGCCGCCCCTTTAGGTCAATTGGGGTTAAGTAACTTGCCCAAGGTTACACGGCTAGGTTTTTGTTTCTGCGGATTAGGTGTCGGAGGCCGGCTCTGAACTCAGGTCCTTCTGATTCCAGGGCCGGCGCTCTATTCACTGCGCCACCTAGCCGCCCCTAAGGCCTCATTTCTAAAAAACAATATAGAGAATTCAGTATGATGTATAAAAATTAAACCCAATTTTCCCCATTGATAAATGATCAAAAGATATGAAAAGACTATTTTCAGATGAAATAACACTTTTCAAGTGTCATTTTTTAGGGGGCAAGTGTAGCAGCAAGCACCCCAACATCCCCAGGGTGGCTGCCAACACAGGTCCTTAGATCTGCTTTTCTAAAGGAAAGCACCTAAAATGGGTTCACAAGCTTACTTTAATCAATCAAACATAAATTGTTTACCTAGTTCAGGGGAAAAAGTTCAGCACTCCAAACTTCACAGTATACAGACAGAACTTATAAGACAGAGAAACAAATAGATCAAGCAGATGGGCTTCCAAACTGTCCAACCATTACAGCAATACCAAATCACAGTTACCAGAGAGGTAAGCATCAACATCTGGGTTTTCAAAGCTGGGGAGTTCTCAACAGCTGCAAAAAAAGGCAAAAGCATATTCTCATTGAAGTTGGCTCAAGGAGAGAATCACATACATACTAAATGGGATATCTCACCCTGCAGGAGAGTAGGGGAAAGGGGGATGAGAGGGGGGATGATGGAGGGGAGGGCATTCTGGGGGGAGGGGAGGTTGGAAGTACCCACTATCAAAGAGGGACAGGATAAAAGTAGGGAATGGGACCGGGTGGGAGGTGAGATGGGTGGGAAGGAAATATAAGCAGTCTTTTACAATATATCTACTATGGTAATGCTTTGCATAGCTATACATGTACAACACATACTGAATTGCTTATCTTCTCAGAGGGAGTGGATGACAAGGGAGGAAGAGAATGGATCTGAAAATCGAAGTTTTAAAATTAAATGTTTCATAAGATGTCCAGGCATTGGGGCTCAGAGATTCACCCTGCCCCAATGGCAAAGTCGAAGGGGGTATGGGAGAAGATATGGGAGAGAGCAGATTGGATGAGGAGATATCTAGTGGGACTGCTATTCTGGGGTGTTGGGTAGGGAAAAAAATGGGGGAAAATTGTAACTCATAATCTGGTGGAAATGAATGATGTAAACCAGAAGTTAATAAAGCATTTGTTTAATTAAAAAAAAAAGATCTTCCCTGCCCCTTGGCCCTTTGATAGGCTTACGAAACTCTGAGAACCTTCCTTGATTTGAAAATATACTCTGCTCCCTAATAGGATGAATGTGGTCACATGGAACCTGTGGTAGGAGGCTTGGTTTTAAGGAATGCCCACACCTAGATTCTTTGTGACTGGACAGTGGGTCAAGAGGGCTGTGACATTCTCTGAGCCTGGAGAAGGCTATATAATCCCTGATGTGAGGCTTTGCTTTGGGGCTCACATTGAGAAGTGTCGTGTGATTTGACCAGATGAGACTCTGGGCAGCTGTTGATAGCCCCCAGCTTTGAAAACCCAGATGTTGATGCTTCCCTCTCTGGTAACAGTGATTTGCTATTGATGTAGTGGTTGGGCAGTTTGGAAGCCTGCCTGCTTGATCTGTTTGCTTCTCTGGCTTGTAAGTTCTGTCTGTATACTTTGAAGTTCGGGGTGCTGACCTTTTCCCCTTGAACTAGGTAAACGATATATGTTTGATTGATTAAAGTAAGCTTGTTAACCCATTTTGAGTTACTTTCCTTTAGAAAAGCAGATCTAAGAACCTGTGTTGGCAGCCATCCAGGGAATGTTGTGTGTTTGCTGCTATACCCTGGGTAAGCCACTTAACCTTGTTCATCTCAATTTCCTCAGCTGTAAAATGAGCAGGCAAAAGAAATGGCAAATCACTAGTAACTTTATTAAGAAAACCCTGACTGGGGTCATAAAGAGTTGGAAACAACTGAAATTACTGAACAACAAAATATTTGTACAAATATTGGATTTGATGAAATAGTTACATTATTGAAATCGGCACTTGTGTTTCTCTTTTTTTTTTCTGTTAAATGCTTTATTAACTTCTGGTTTACATAATTCATTTCCATCAAATTTTGAGTTACAATTTTCCCCCATTTTTTCCCTACCCAGTACCCCAGAATAGCAGTCCCACTAGATATCCCCTCATCCAATCTGCTCTCTCCCATTCCCTTCCTCCCTTGTCATCCACTCCCTCTGAGAAGATACGCAATTCAGTATGTGTTGTACATGTATAGCTATGCAAAACATTGCCATAGTAGATATATTGTAAAAGACTGCTTATATTTCTCCCCCACCAGTCTCACCTCCCACCTGGTCCATTCCCTACTTTGATCCAGTCCCTCTTTGATAGTGGTTACTTCCAACCTCCCCTTCCCCCAGAATGCCCTCCCCTCCATCATCCCCCCTCTCATCCCCCTTTCCCCTACTCTCCTGCAGAGGTTCAAATTCAGCCTCAGACATATATCTTTATCATCCTGTGCAAATCACTTAACCCTTTTTTGCTTCGGTTTCTGTATTTATAAAATGAGCTGGAGAAGGCAACAGCAACTCACTGTCTAGTATCTTTACCAAGAAATCCCCAAATGGGGTCAAGAAGAGTCAGACATGACTGAAACAACTGAACAACATGTGCAAGGCACTTTGCTAAGTGATGAAGATATAAATATGAAGGATTAAGAAATCTCAACTCTCAAATAACTTCTTTTCTTTTCTTTTTTTTGCCTAGTTGGAGGGCATTTGGGATTAAGTAACTTGCCCAAGGTCACATGGCCAAGTTTTTGTTCGTGTGTGCATTAAGTTTCTGAGGCCGGATCCGAATTCAGGTCCTTCTGACTCCAGGGACAACGCTCTACTCACTGCACCACCTAGCCACCCCCAAATAACTTATTTTCTAAGAGATAGAAAAATAAAGCTTACTCTCTTTTGAAGAGTTAGAGGACTATGTATGTAGACTATTCTATACAATCAGATTTAATGCATATCTTATTTTTCCCCAATTATATGTTAAAACAATTTTTAGTCATCTTATTTTTTAAGTTTTTAGTTGCAAATTCTATTCCTCCCTTTCCCACTCCCTGAGATGGCTAGTGACCAGATATAGGTAATACATATGCAATCATGTAAAACATTTCCATATAAGCCATTTTGTACAAGCAAATGAATAAAGAAAGTGAAAAAATGACAAGCTTCAATCTTTATTCAGACAATATAAGTTCTTTCCTGGAAGTGGACAGTATACTTCATAATTAGTCCTTTATGATTATCTTGGGTCATTGTATTACTGAAAATAGCTAAGTCATTCACAGTTGCACAACTACAATATCACTTTCTGTGCACAATGTTCTCCTAGTTCTGCTCACCTCACTTTGCATCAATTCATGTAAGTCTTTCTAGCTTTTTTTCTGAAATCATACTTGTCATTTCTTATAACATAATAATATTCAATCACAATCATTTACCACAGCTTGTTTAGCCATTCTCCAATTGATGGTCATCCCTTCAATTTCCAGTTTTTAGCTATCACAAAAAGAGCTACTATAAATATTTTTGTACAAATAGGTCCTATTTTTTTCCTTTTATGTCTTTGGGTTATAGACCTAGCTGTGGTATTGCACAATTTTATAGTTTTTTGGGCATAGTTCCAAACTACTCTCCAGAATGGTTAGATCAGTTTGCAACTACCAACAGTGCATTAGTGTCCCAGTTTTCCCACATTCCGTCCAACATTTATCATTTTCCTTTTTTGTCACATTAATGAAACTGACAGGTGTAAAGTGGCACTTCAGGGTTGCTTGAATTTGCATTTCTCCAATCAATAGTGATTTGGAGAATTATTTTTTCATATGAATATAGATAGCTTTGATTTCTTTGTCTGAAAACTGTCTGTTCATATCCTTTGACCATTTATCAGTTGGGGAATTATTTGTACTTTAAAAAAAAATGACTCAGTTCTCGATGTATTTGAGAAATGAGCCCTTTTTCAGAGGTGTTTGTTGAATTTTTCCCCAGCTTTCTCCTTTCATTTTAATTTTGGTTGCAGAAAAACTTTTTTTTTAAATTTTGTATAATAAAAAATCCTTTTTATTATATTTTGTAATGCCCTCTATACTTTTTTTGGTTCTAAATTCTTCCCTTATCCATACATCTGACAAATAAACTATCTATGCTCTCTTAATTTGCTTTAAAGCTAACAACTACCCCCCCCAAAAAAACCCTTCATCAGTATATTCTTATAATTCTGGGCAATTCATATTGCCCTGTTATCAAGTAAATAGTGTTTGAATATAAATCTCTGTTATGCCTGAACCAAATACGATAATTTTTAAAAAGACTTTTTTAACCTTGTATTGGATATCAGTGCCCATCTAGTCTAACCTCCCATTTCATTAGCTATTAATATTTCCATGTACTCCAGAACTGGTCATCTGACTTCTGATAGAACGTTTCTTATTTGTTAGTTTTCTGTTTTGTTTTTTTGTTTGTTTGTTTTTGTTGTTTTTTTGTTTTTTTGTTTTTTTTTTTTTTTTTGCAGAGGGGGAGGCAAGGCAATTGGGGTTAAATGACTTTCCTAAGGCCACACAGCTAGTAAGTGTGTTCAAATGTCTGAGGTCGGATTTGACTTCAGGTCCTCCTGATTCCAGGGCCCAGACTCTTTTCACTGCACCACCTAGCTGCCACTAGAACACTTCTAATATTAGTGAAGTCAATAAGTCAAAGCAGTCGATTATATTTTCTCCTTATTTTCTTCTAAAAGCTGCATCCTTGCCATCTTTGCTTTGTACTGTGCCATACAAAGTCAGATTGTACATTTTGAGAATCCCTTTTACAAAGGATCATTCTTCATATATTTAGTGATTCTCATTTCTTTTCTCCAGGCTGAAAATGCTTGGTTCCTTCTACTCATCCTCATATGACATGTTATAATAGTCTTTGAAATATTTTTTGAAGGTGATCTAATTTATCCATGTTCTTTCTGAAATCTGGTGCCTATTGCTGAATTTTATATTCCTGATGTTATCTGACCAACGCAAAGCATTTTGTTATTTTTACCTCCCTCCAAATGCTTCATTAATTAACATATGCTGGACACTTTTATCTTCTCAGTTTAAAATTAAGGGGAAGTACTTCTGGTCCATGTCTTCTGATATAAATTTTCGGGACAGTCATAACTACGTGTTACTACTAAGGAATTTTATTGCCTGTGATGCTTACTATGAGATAGGCATCTTTCATTTTAAAATACATTTGGCCTTTGCTATGATTCCCAACATTACACCACACTATTTTAACTTATAAGAACTCCTGCTTGTCAAAGGTGGTAAATGCATGCATATTTGCACATACACACATATGTATGTATATATATACACACGTATGTATATATACACATATATATGCATACATGCATGTATGTGAATATAATACCATTAGTAAAGCATATGATATAATAATTATATCAGAAAAAACAGCTAATAATATCAGATAAATGCATGGCTTTAACATCACAATTGTGGCATCTGGGGACCTGAAAATCACATGCAATGAGATAACACTAACTTCACCCTGGGAAAGCAAGAAACAGGAGCTATTAGTTAAAGGATAATGAGAAATTTTGGCCTGATTCCTGCTCCAGAGCTTTGATAAGCAAAATTACAGAATCAACACAATGGAAATAGCTCAGCTTCTCAGGATAGAAAAATCAAACTTTATTTCAGAAAAAGAAAATTCATGCTTTTTTATTTTCAATGAAAAAGAAGTAAGATAATATATTTTGACTGACTTCAACAGGCATCTGGCAGTGACCACAGGTGGTTTTCTTAAAATATTTGCTCCTACAGATAAGGATTTTTTTTTAAGTTGCATTTCTATTTTCCTTTTACACTAGAAAAATTTCACAATATTGTCTCCCGCCTCCTCTTTACTTTCCTTATAACAAAGAAAAACATTAAGGAAAATGAGTTGACATGACCACTTGGTTTGACAAGATATGAAGTATTTTTTTCCCAATATCCCATTTTACACCTGGGAAAGGTCCTTTTTTTTTTTTTAAAGGATTTAACAAATTATTCAACATTGCATAACTTCAAAAGAATGGAAAAATTATCATTGGGGAGAATAAATATTTCCTCAATTTATTGCATATTTCATCAGTATGTGAATTAGCTGTTTGTAAAACTTGAATTCTTGAAAACACAAGGTAATTCACAGAAAAACAAACTATACATATTTAAACAACCCAAACCTGAGCAAGAACAAGATAAGACAATGAAAATGTCTCTCCAGATGAAGATCAATAGAGAACAATAAGCAAGCACTGTTCGTGACCAAATCTATTTTCATTCTTTTATATTTGAACTGCCATTCCCTATCAGAATTTGCATCTACTTAAGAATCATGGTGTATGCAGCCCTTTAAGCATTAATCATGTGTGGGAGTCTATATATTCACAAGCAGAGCATTCATGAGTTAAAGATACACTGCTTTTAAATAAATGTCTACAATCTATTCATCTGGAATAGTTGCCTGAGTACTTCACTGTAAAATTTCCAGTGAGTTTATGATAACACAATTTTGTATTCCTGAAATTTCACTGGTCTGCTCTGTAGCCTCCAAATTTATTATAACATATCAGATACCATGGAGTGATAAGCTATGGAATAATCCAAATTGGAAATGAGTTGAAATCAGAGCTCAGAAATAATCAGCAGGGAAATTAACGGATAGAGATCCTAGAAGTGTTGTGGTTTAAACCCAGGAACGCCAAAAACTTCTGAGGTGGGGGCTTTGCCCCCCCAAAACTGTTGCAATTTCATAATGTGTTGTGGTGGAACTATCTCAAAGAATTCAGAGTCAGACCACCTCTAATCCAAGTTTAGGCATTTATTGAGATTGATTCCTCTCATGAAGTAGGCTAATTCCCAAGAGGAACCAGCAACTTGAGAGAAAGCAAGATGGATTTTGTAGGGTAAAGATGGAATTACATACATAGAATAGAGGAATATTGTTAATATTAAAAGGCAGGAAAAATTTGTTAAGGGATTAGGTAATGGAGGAGGTGTTTGTTGAGGGATTAAGAGGAGGGGTCCCATCTCTGGTTCATTGGTTAAACATTCTGGTCATTCTGCCCTCCAACTGGCTAGCTATTGTGGTCCTGTCTTGGGTTAAATGGATGATGTGATTGTGATTGAATATAATAACACAGTTGTTTCTGTGGGACTGGGACTGGTGGCAGTGACCAGGCAGAGTCAGCAGCTAGGTTCTCATCAAATGGGTACACCTGCTGTTTCTGGGGGGACTAAGAATTGAGGGACACACCTGCTGTTTCTGTGGGAACTAAGAGTTCAGGGACACACCTGTTGTTCCAATGAGCAGTGAGGCATATAGAAAGAAGTTAGGACATTGGTGGGGGGCTGGGTAGGACTAGGTAGGTGCAGTGGGCCTGCTGTTCACTAGGGCCAGGCCTATAATGAAATTTGAATATTGGGGCTTGGGGCATTTTTATTAGGATTCCACCAGAAGAATGTACCAAGAGGAAAGTCAGGAAAGTTAGCCTTGATTCAAATACAAAAATAAAATTCTAGCAATGAACCATGAGGCAATTCCAAAAATAATACTAATAAATATTGAGTCTACTACTTATTCTAGTAGGAACTCAACCCCAAAGGAAATGGCAAACTAGTTGGAAAAGAGACAGAGTCATGGGTTTGGGAGTTATGGGACCAAGACCAAGTTGAATTAAATGAACTAGTGTATGTGAACAAGTCATGTAACAATGCTGAATATCTGAATTATTGGTCTATAGCTCTTTAGATTCTTTTGGTCATATATAGAAGTATTTCTTTTTTTTAACAAATGCTTTATTAACTTCTGTTTTACATCATTTATTTATGCCAGATTTTGAGTTGTAATGTTTTTTCCCCATTTTTCCCCTACCCACCATCCCAGAATAGCAGTCCCACAAGATATCGCTTCCTCCAATCTGCTCTCTCCCATATCTTCTCCCATACCCCCTTTGACTCTTCCATTAGAGCAAGGTGAATCTCTGTGCCCCAATGCCTGCACATCTTATCTCCCAATTACATACAAAAGAGTATTAATAATAGTATTTATATATATTTGAAACATTTAATTTTAAGACCTCAAATTTCAGATCCATTCCCTTCCTCCCTTGTCACCCATTCCCTCGGGGAAGATAAGTAATTCAGTATATGTTGTAGAGGTCTAGCTATGCAAAACATTACCATAGTAGATATATTGTAAAAGGCTGCTTATAATTCCATCCCACCCCCCCACCTGGTCCATTCCCTACTTGATCCTGTCCCTCTTCTATAGTGGGTACTTCCAACCTCTCCCCCTCCGCCAAGAATGCCCTCCCATCCATCATCACTCCTCTCATACCCCTTCCCCCTATTCTAATACTGGTTGAGATATCTCATTTAGTATGTATGTCATTCTCTCCCTGAACCAAATTCAATGAGAATGTGGTTTTGCCTTTTTGCCTTCCTATTCTTCTCCTTCCCTGCAGCCACTTCCCCTTGCTTCGTTACATGAGATAGTTTACCCTACCCTCTCTCTCCCCATCTCCTCTTGACACTTTCCTCTCTCACCTCATAATTTCACCCTTTAAGTATCATCCCTTCCCAACAAATTCAACCTATGCCCTCTATCCATGTATAACTGTAAACATATATACACATATTCATATATGTATCCATATGACTGTAGCAGCAAGTACCCCAATATCCCCAGGTTGGCTGCCAACACAGGTTCTTAGATCTGCTTTTGTAAAGGAGAGCAACTCAGAATGGGTTAGAAGCTTACTTTAATCAAACAAACATATATTACCTAGTTCAGGGGAAAAAGGTCAGTACCCCGAACTTCAGAATATACAGACAGATCAAATAGACAGGCTTCCAAACTGTCCGACCATTATATCAATACAAAATCACAGTTAACAGAGAGCAAAGCATCAACATCTGGGTTTTCAAAGCCAGGGGGCTCTCAACAACGGCTTCCCAGAGTCTCATCTGGTCAAATCACACAACACTACTCAAAGTGAGCCCCAAAGCAAGGCCTCAAATCAGGGATTATATAGTTTTCTCGTGGCTCAGAGAATGTAACCACCCTCTTGACCCACTGCCCAATCACACAGCATCAAGGTGTGGTCATTCCTGAAAACCAATCCTCCTAACAGAGGCTCCATGAGATCACATTCAGCCTATTAGGAGGCAGAATATACTTTCAAATTAAAGAAGGTTCTCAGAGTCACTTAAGTCAATCAAAGTTTCTTAAGCCAATCAAAGGGCCTAGGGGCAGGGAAGATCTTCAAATCTTCATTTCCATTACAATGACCATACACCCTTCTTCTACTCTTTTCATACTGAGAAAGGTTTCATCAGTCACAGTTATTGTTTTTCCATATAGGAATGTAGATAGGTCAACTTTGATAAGTTCCTTTTGATTTCTTTTCCCTGATTACATTCTCAGGCACCTCTTGCTTCTCGTGTCTGGATGTCAAATTTTCTTTTCAACTCTGTTTTTTTTCCTCAAGAATGCTTGAAAATCCTCTATTCCACTGAATGATCATATTTTCTCCTGAAACAAAATACTCAGTTTTGCTGGGTAGGTGACCCTTGGGTTCAGGCCCAGCTCTTTTGGCCTCTGGGATATCATATTCCATGCCGTTCAATCCCTCAGTGTAGAAGCTGCCAGGTCCTGTGCTATTCTGATTGTTTCCACAATATTGAAATTGTTTCTTCCTGGCCACTTGTAGTATTTTCTCCTTGATCTGGGGATTCTGGAACCTGGCTATAATATTCCTGGGAGTTTTCTTTTTGGGATCTTTTTCAGGAGGTGATCGGTGGATTCTTTCAACCTCTATTTTGCCCTCTGGATCTAAAACATCAGGGCAGTTTTCCTTGAGAATTTCTTGAAGGGTGATTTCTAGGTTCTTTCCTTGATCATGGCTTTCAGGTAGTCCAATAATTTTTAAATTATCTCTCCTGGATCTATTTTCCAGGTCACTGGTTTTTCCCATGAGATATTTCACATTGCCTTCTAGTCTTTCATTTGTTTGGATCTGCTTAACAGCATCTTGATTTCTCATAAAGTCATTAGCTTCCATTTGCTCCAGTCTAACTGAAGGAATGAATCTCCTCATTGAGCTTTTGACATTCTTTTTTCCATCTGGCAAGTTTGGCTTTTTAAGGCATTCTTCTCCTCATTGCCATTTTGGGCCTCCTTTGCCATTTGAGTTAGTCTATTTTTTAAGGTGTTATTTTCCTCAGTCAGTCTGTTGACCCTCATTTCATACTTTTCCTGCATCCTTCTCATTTCTCTTTCCAATTTTTCCTCCACTTCTCTTATTTGATTTTTAAAGTCCTTCTTAAGGTCCTCTATGGCCTGTAACCCGCTCATATTTTCCTTTGGGGCTTTTGGAGCAGGATTTCTGACCTCACAGACCTCCTCCCACTCTATGCTTCTATCCTCTTTTCCCCCAAAATAGGAGTCTAATGTTTCATTTTTCTGTTTATTTTGTTTCCTTTGCCTTAGCGTATTTCCACTTAATTACTTGACTTTTGGGCTTGTTGCCACAGTAGGACTCTGCCACCAGACAGGGGACTTCCATCCCGAAAATGTGAGGCCTTCACAACTTCCATTTCTGTCAAGCTGGATAGCCATCCCCCGACCTCCACCCCAGATCACAATCCAGATCCAGGGAGGTTAAAGCAAGAGCAGTTACCCCCCAAGACTGATTGCTGGATCTCCCTATAGTTCGCAGGCCAGGAGCTGTAGCTGCCACTGAAAACTGCAAAATGGTGTGTCTCCTTAGCAGCTTCTAGCCCCCAGGGAAGGAAGCTGACGCATTCCCCAAATACTGGTCCCAAAGTCCATAGGGCCCTAACCTCTCACTTTGTCCTAGGCATGTCTGTGTTGATAATTCTGGACTCTCCACATCTGGGGTCCCTCCAGCAGGCTGCTGGCAGGGGCCACCCTGGGGCTAAAACTGAGACTCAGGCGGACCAGTGCTTGGCTCTCCACTTGCTGTGCTGGTTCTTCCTGCAGGTCTGCTGGGCTGTCCTCAGTGAGAGGTCAGCTTCTCTGGGTTGTTCTGTGGGTGCTGGGGCTCCAGAAGTTGTTCAGAGTCCCCTTATACATAGTTTGGAGGTGATCTGGGGGGAGAGTGCCTTGGACATGCTGTTTCTACTCTGCCATCTTGGCTCCGCCCCCCAGAATTATTTCTAAAACCTAAAACTTCAAGCATATATCAAGTGTTTTCACATGACAAGGAGAAGGGGATCAAAATAGTTAACTTTATATGGTGTTTCAGTATTTAATAAATTCTAACTCTAATTTGACAAATATCTCAAAACTTATTTCAGTTCATGACTCTCTGGAAACTTTTTGGGCCTGAACCCCAGCACCCATTGCTTCTATTTCTACAATTTTCCTCCTGTGATTAATGGGATCATTACTGACACCTGTACTCGAAGAAGGACTCCTACTCACTCCAAATCTGTTTCAACCAACCCTCTTTATGTTTATTCTGGACCATGCCTTGTTTTGAGTATTCATCTGCAAACTCCTAACCAACCGTCCTGCAACATTTTGGGTTCTCTCTTTTTGTTTGTGTGTGTTTGTTTGTTTTTGTCCTCCATTAGAATGTAAGTTTTTGAGGAGAGAAACTTTCTTTCATTTATATTTATATTTCCAGTGCTTAGCATAGTGCCTGGCATGTTATAGGAACATCATAAATTCTTTCTCTATCATCTCCCTATCCCTAGTAGCGTGTATTATGTGTCAGGAACTATATAAGGATTTTAAGATAAAAAAAATTAAAAAACAGTCCTGCCCTCAAGAAACTAATATTCATGGTGATACATGTAAACTGATAAATACATGCTCATTTAAAGCCAGAAGTTTAGATTACCATTTTGCACCTTGAAGAGATTTTCATTGTGGTCAGGAAACTAAGTCAATTATTTCAATCATTATTCAATATATAATCACTGTTTATTTGAAAATCTTTGAATTCATAATATAAACTTTCAGGTCACATTCTATCTATTAAGTATTTGCTCTTTGCCTAAAACAATATTAGTTGCTCTGTGGTGGAAAAGAAGGGTATGGTCTTTGTTTTAGCTATGATGAAGGGAGAAGATATCAAAGAAAGAGTAGTTTTATTTCTGGATTGAATAGGACTACAATAATAGTGACAAAAGAGAACGTAGAACTATTTAAAGCTGACTTTGCTGCTGTTTTCTGGCAAGGCTGATATAATCAGAAACCAAAAGGATCTGGATAAAGCAAAAATATTTTTCTTATTCTACCAACATGAAATGCTCTAGAGGAGAATGTTATCTTGAATTGGAAATTATAAAAGAAATCAACCTCATGAGTACAAGAAAGACAAGTTATTCTTAGACTACATCGTGTATGAAGAAGGTTTAGAGGGATTATTAAGACATTACACATGGTGTTTTAAAAGTCCAAGTGCACTTTTAAGCTGTAATTACCAAATCGAATGGCCTTTTGTCAGTTTCATTCTTTTTAGCCTCTCTTCAGCCTTTGATATTATTGAGCACCCTCTTGTCCTTTTTTTTTCTTCTGTCTCTCACTTTTTGACATGTTATTCTTTCCTGGTTCTCCTCCTACCTATCTGACCACTGCTTCTAACTGTGCTTTGCTGGATCATTATCCAGGCAGCTCCGTGGGGCAGTGGACATAGCACTGGGCCTGGAGTCAGAGAGATTGGACTTTCAGTCCAACTTCAGACACTTTCTAATTCTGTTACCTTAGACAAGTGACTTAATGCCTATTTGACTTATTTCCTTATCTGTAAAATGAGTACACACTGGAAAAGGAAATGACATTCCACTCCACTGTCTTTGCCAAGAAAAACCCATGGGCAACATCCATGGGGTCAAGTAGAGTCAGACACTGTGACTGAACTACAATCAGGAGGTCATACCTGCTAATTGTGAGAGTACTAAGGGGTTCTACCTTGGGCCCTATTCCCTCTACAACACTTCACTTGATGATCTCACAAGCTCCCATAGGTTCAATTATCTCCTTTATGTTGATAATTCTCAAATACAATTTTCTAACCCTAACCTCTCTGTTGACATACCTTCTTATACCTCCAGCTGCCTCAATATCTCAAATTGTATTTCCTATAGACATTTAGACATTTTCAATTCAATATATTTAAAACTAAAGTCATTGTCTTTTTCTTCAAACATTTTCCCCTTTGAAATTTTTCTATTATTGTACCACCAACCTTCCAGTCTCCCAGAATTGAAATCTAGAGGTCACCCTTAACTCCTCATCATCTTCCACCTTCTCCGTAATTCATATACAATTTTCAAATATGAAATACTGTGTTTGGCATTTAAAGCCCTTCATAACCTAGCCTTAATCTTCCTTTTTTCCTTACCTTCTTCCCCTTAACATACTGTTTGATCCAGTGACAGTAGAATCCTTCACACTCCCATTTCCCAGTTCCAGGTTGTGTTCAACTCTTTATGAATTTATTTAAAGTTTTCTTGGCAAAAAGCTGTAGTGTTTTGTCATTTCCTTCTCTAGCTCATTTTATAGATGTGGAAACTGGGGCAAACAGGGTTAAGTGCCTTGCCCAGAGTCCAAGGTCAGTTAGGTGTACAAGGTCACATTTGAACTTAGGAAGATGAATCTTCCTGACCTCCAAGCCCAGTGCTCTATCCACTGCACCACCAAAACGCCACCTAAAATCCCACCTTTTATAGGGAGTAAACAATCCCTCTCAATTCTAGCACCTTTTTTTCTGTTAATTAGATTCTATTTATTGTGTAAACAGCTAGTATTTGCATGTGTAATTGCATGTTGTCCTACCATGGCTTTAGATTGTGAGCTCCTCAAGGACAGGGGCTATACTTCACTTTCTGGTTTTCTTTTTTTTTATATACCAAGGACTTAATACAGTGCAGGGTACATAGTAGGAGCTTATTACATGTTTATTGACCCAATGACATGCACATGAGCACTATATAATATGTATACATACATGTAACATAAGACCATTTTTCTGGGAAGTCACATCTAATGTGAGAAATGAGATATGTAGATAAAAGACATATCAATTCAAGGTAGAGCATGCTAAGTGTTAAATGATTGGAATTGAATAGTGGACCCAGAATTTCGGAGCAAGGAATGATTATTGAGGGCAAGTAGCTAGTAAGATAAGGTTAGATGGAAGTATTGGGACCTAAGATGAGTCTTTGCAAAATCCTTCCTAAGTAAAACTAATATTTATTTAGAGTTTGCTATCTGGAAGGCACTATGTTAAGTCCTGGATTTAAAATATACAAAAGGAAAAATACTTCTGGCAAATACCTAGAGTAGATTATTTTTTAAATGATTACTAAATACATAGATAAGGAAGCTGTGTTTTGTAAAAAGCCTGTATTGTTTCATCCAAAAGAGGCCTTGCTATATTAATGATATTTACCTTTAATAAAAATAGTTACTAAATTAATTGAAGGCAATATGGTAGACTGCATTGTTCAGATTTTAGAAAATCATTTGAAAATTACCTCATACTATTCTTTTGGTAAAGATTGAGAAACATAGGCTAGGCAATATTGTAATTAGATGTATTTGGAACTGGGTGAAAGGCCAGACTCATAGTGTGACCTGTGTCTTGACCAAAGACCTCTTGTGGAATGCCTTGGGGATATGTACTTAGTACTAACCTGTTTAATAGTTTTATGAGTATCTTAGAGAAAAGGCATAGATGATATGCTTATCAAAAAGATTAGGTGAAATCTTTGCCAGGAATTGAATAAAATGAAATTCAACAGTAATATGTGTAAAGTCTTACACTTTGAAGTGAAATATCAGTAGAAAATGAAGAAATGGTACAGGACCAACATAACTCTAATTTCTTTCTGTTTTCCCAGTGTCTGAAGTCTCTCATTTCTTTCATCGTTTTAAAATTGGAATGTATATAAAAATAAGATTGTTTTTTAATTTTGTAACTGAAGGTGCTATTCTTTCCCCCTTTAAGGAGTATAAATTATTGATATTTCTACTTATAGAATGTGTGTGGATATACATATTCATACATTATCAGTATTAATAAATGAGACCTATAGCCCCTTGTTAGGGTCTTTGAGTTTAAGAAGTTTTTTTTTTTTTTCCTCCCTCACCTTTGGGAAGTAAGTTAACATTTCATAAGTAGCATCCTAAGATGGGGTAGGTGACAAGTGGACACAAGCACCTCTACAAGTCTTATGATCTCTAATTTGAGAAAATAATCCAAGGCTCTTCTCCTCGAATTTTCTAAGTAATTGACATCTAACCGCTGTATGCTAATTGTCCCTTTCTTTTTTGATTTTGCACATTAAAGCAACCAAGAAAGCCTTTTCCTTTCCCAGTAACATTTTAGTTAAATGTCCATTTGTGCCTAGAGGGAGTCATAGCACCTGGATACAGAATCTAAGACTTCCCCTCTCCTATGAGTAAACCAGCTCTACGGAAATTTTAAAATGAAAAACACCTGTGCATTCCCTCACTTTTAACCTTCAACAAATGAATATACTCAGATGTTCCAACATGTATATTTACAAGCAGTGTTAGAAAATAACTTCCAGTGCAGTGGATATATTGCTAGGCCTGTTGTTATGAAGACCTACACTGAAATCCAGACTCAGATACTTATGAGCTGTGTGACCCTTGGTTGGTCACTTCACCACTGTTTCTCTCCATTTCTTCATTTATAAGACAGGAATGATAATAGGATTTTCATTGCCAGTCTTTGTGAACATAAAGTGAGATATTAATTATAAAGTTCTAAGCACAGTGACTGGCACCTATTAAGTTCCAAATATATGTTAGCTATTACTATTGTTATAATCATTCAGGGTGCTGCAAAACTCTTTCCCCTCCCCCAACTCAAAAGTCAGAAGCATCTATGATAAGCATCAAAGATAAAATAATAGGAATTTTTTTTATCCAAAAATCAAAAGCTAGAAACTACTAATAACTCTGAACTGGAGGGAGGTTAGAAAATCTTCACACCCTTAGTCCTACTCCTAGCCAACTGTTAAGAATATCATTTAATAAATCTCCTTTGAAAGAGTAAGTGTACTGTATGACATTCTATTTCTCTTTCCTATAGGGAACAAAAGTTAAGTAAAATCTTATTCATTTTGAGAGGCATTTATTACCAAAGGAAAGGATTTAAATAGGTAGGAGAAATGTGATCAAGACTACTCATTTTCAACTCAAACTCCAGTCTTCATTCTAGTTTCTGCAAGGAGAGGCCCTAATTTAGAGACATGTGGCTACATAGGAGTTCGCCTGAAAAAAAATAATACATTTTACAACTTTAATAGATTGAAAGCTCAATATTAGTTGGCAGGGTGATGTAATAGCAAAGAAGATTATGTGATCTTGTCTACATTCAGAGAAGCAGAGATTCCAGAAACAGATATGTGATGGTCCCTCTACATTACATCTGCATCAGACATTTTCTGTCACATTGCATTCAATTCTGGATGCTATAATTAAAGAAAAACCAATTAATAAGTTGGAGAGTGTCCAAAAGAGGGAAAACCAACAGAGTAAATATTCTTATATGTGTATGTTATATTGGAATTCTTTAAAAATAAATTTAAGGAAGCTATCCAGGAAAAGAGTAGATTCGTGAAGACATGGTAGGTGTGTTCAAATACTTGAAGTACTATCATAGAAAAGACAGATTAGGCTTTTTATGTTTTGCCCCAGAGAGCAGAACCAGAGAAAATGAATGATTAGGAGTTTTTCAAAGAAATTACTTTTGGTTTTATGTCAGATAAAAGAAAATAATATCTGAATAATTATAGTTGTCCAAAAGTGGAATAGCCTGGAACTCTTCACTTAAAGGATAAATAATCACTTTGATACACACACACACACACACACACACACACACATCACATCACATCACATCACATAACACACACACACATATATATGTGTATATCTATATATATACTTGTATAAACATACATATATGCATATATATGCTTGTACAGATATGGACATGTGTATTATGTGTATGTATATGAATATTATATATGTAGGTATATAATAATGGGAATTACTTTCAGGTATGGGTTGACCTAGATGAGTATTAGGGCCCATTTAAACTAAAAAATCCTGCGACTTTTGCCCAAAAAAATATATATTCTGCTGAGGTAATGAAACATGTGAACACATTATTATAAACAGGATAATTTAATCAGAGAAAGAAGACTCATAACATAGTAGTCAGGAATGACTTCCTTTACACAGTATTAAGTTAATTGATCCTTGAAGAAATGTAGGATTTTAAGAAGCAGATTTTAAGGCACATTATAAGTAGTAGGGCAGCCTTACAAATGTACAAAAGTGGGATATGGGAGCAGATCCAAGATGGCAGAGTAGAGACAGAATTTCCACAGCCCTCCAGCCCATACCACTTCAAAATTATGTAAAAGGGGAATCTGAACAACCTCTGAAGCTCCAGCACCCACAGAACGACACAGAGAAGCTAACCTCCCACTGAGGACAGCCCTGCAGGGAGTAGCCACTGAAGAGCTCTGGGAGGAGAGCCCAGGACTGTGTGAGACAGAGGTTTTAGGCCCAGGATGGCCAGACCAGCAGCAGTCTGGAGGGACACCAGAACACCAGCAGCTATGGGGTTTCCAGAATTATCAACACACTGATTCCTAGGAAAAAGTGAGAGGTTAGTGCCCTATGAACTTTGGGATGAGTATTTGGGAACACTTCAGCTTTTTCCCCTGGGGGCTAGAAGCCACTGAGGAGCCATGGCACAGCCGCCATTTTGCAGCTTCAGCTCCTACCCTATGGACTATAGGGGGATCAGGTGACTAGTTTGGGGGGGTAATTGCTCTTGCTTTAACCTTCCGGGATCTGGATTGTGGTCTGGGGTGGAGGTCTTGGGGTGTGTGACCAGCTTTCCAGAGTGTGTGGGGGCTTCAGGGAGGACATTCAACTAATACCTCTAGCAGCTGAGAAGACCCCAACTTTTGGGATGGAAGCTCCCCTGTCTGGTGGCAGAGTCCTACTGTGGCAACAAGCCCAAAAGTCAAGTAATTAAGTGGCAAAATGCCTAGGCAAAGGAAACAAAATAAACAGAAAAATTCAACATTAGACTCCTATTTTGGGGGCAAAGAGGATTGAAGCATGGAACAGGAGAAAGACTGGGAGGTTAGAATTCCTGCACCAAAAGCTCCAAATGAAAATATGAGAAGGTTACAGGCCATAGAGGACCTTAAGGAGAATTTTAAAAACCAAATAAGGGAAGTAGAGGAAAAATTGGGAAAAGAAATGGGAAAGATGCAAGAAAAGTATGAAATGAAGGTCAACAGCCTGACTAAGGAAAATAACACCTTAAAAATAGACTAACTCAAATGGCAAAAGAGGCTCTAAAAGGCAATAATGAGAAGAATGCCTTAAAAAGCCTAATTTGACAGATGGAAAAAAGAATCTCAAAAGCTCACTGAGGAGATTCATTCCTTCAGAATTAGACTGGAGCAATTGGAAGCTAGTGATTTTATGAGGAATCAAGGTGCTGTTAAAAAGATCCAAGCAATTGAAACACTAGAAGGCAATGTGAAATATCTCATGGGAAAAACCACTGACCTGGAAAATAGATCCAGGAGAGATAATTTAAAAATTATTGGACTACCTGAATGCCATGATCAAAGAAAGAACCTAGAAATCATCCTTCAAGAAATTCTCAAGGAAAATTGCCCTGATGTTTTAGACCCAGACGGGGAAATAGAGGTTAAAAGAATCCACAGATTGCCTCCTAAAAAAAGATCCCCAAAAGAAAACTCCTAGGAATATTATAGGCAAGTTCCAGAATTCCCAGATCAAGGAGAAAATACTACAAGCAGCCAGGAAGAAACAATTTTTGTTTTTTGGAAACACAATCAGAATAGCACAGGACCTGGCAGCTTCTACACTGAGGGATCAAAGGGCATGGAATTTGATATTCCAGAAGGCAAAGAACCTGGGATTAAAATCAAGAATCACCTACCCAGCAAATCTGAGTCTCTTGTTTCAGGGGAAAATACGCTTATTGAGTGGAATAGAGGACTTTCAAGCATCCTTGAGGAAAAAACCAGAGTTGAATAGAAAATTTGACATTCAGACATAAGAAGCAAGAGATGCTTGAGAAAGTAAATAGGGAAAATAAGTCATAAGGAACTGGTCGATGTTGAAGTATTTACACTCCTACATGGAAAAACAATAACTGTAACTGATGAAACCTTTCTCAGTATGAAAATAGCTGAAGAAGGCTATATGGTCATATGAGTACCTATGTGAATGTGTGTATATATGTTTACAGGTATACATAGATAGAGGGCACAGGTAGAATTTAACGGGAAGGGTTGATACTTTAGCAGTGAAATTGAGAGTTGAGAGAGGAACATAATGAGAGGAGATGGGGAGAGACAGAATGGGGTAAACTATCTCATGTAGAAGAGGCAATGGAAAGTGGTTGCAGGGGAGGGGAAGAACAGGAAGGCAAAAAGGCAAAACATTATTCTCATTGAATTTGGCTCAGGCAGACAATGAGAAGAATACTAAATAGGATATCTCACCCTACAGGAGAGTGTGGAAGAGACAGATGGGTGGGGGGAATGATGGAAGGGAAGGCAGGCTGGGGGGGAGAGGGAAGTTTGAAGCACCCGATTTTGAAAAGGGATAGGATCAAAGTGGGGAGTGGACCAGGTGTATGTTGGGATAGGAGGGAGGTTTATAGTCAGTCTTTTTCAATATATCTTCAATGGTAATGTTTTGCATAACTACACATGTACAACATATAATGAATTGCTTTTCTTTCCAGTACAAGGGAGGAAGGGAATGAATCTGGAATTCAAAGTTTTAAAAACATATGTTTTAAAAATATATAAATACTATTATGAATACTATTTTACATGTAATTGGGAGATAAATTGTCCAGGTATTGGGGCAGGGGGATTCACCTTGCCCTACTGGAAAAGTCAAAGGGGGTATGGGAGAAGAGATGGGAGGGAGCAGATTGGATGAGGGGATATCCTGTGGGACTGCTATTCTGGGGTTGTGGGTAGGGGATAAATGGGGAAAATGTAACTCAAAATATGACAGAAATGAATGATATAAACTAGAAATTAATAAAGCATTTGAAAAAAAAGTGGGATATGGAAGAGCAGATTTGGAGACCACAAAATTGGTAAGTTTGTCAATAACATAAAGTGAAGGTGAAACTACTCTAGCATGATTTCCAGAGGCTTTTCATGACAAGGTAAAAACTTTATTCTTATGCTATCCTAGAGATTATAGGAAGTCACTCAATATTCTTAAGTAGGGAAATTTCATGCTGATATCTATGCTTTAGAAAGATTATGTTGGCATCTGATGGAACATAGATTGGATAAAGGAGAACCTAGAAGAAAAGGATACTAAAAAAGAGGTTTTTTCAATATTAAAGGAAAAAATGATGGAGGTCTGAACCAGAACCATGGTCTTATGTTAAGACAAATGGGAAGGGGTATGAGAGATATAAAATTGAAAAAAAAAACTTAATGACTGCTTTATATTTATATGAGTGAGGAAAAGTGAAGAGTCAAGGAAAACTCCAAATTTGAGAACCTTGATGTCTGCAAGGATGTGATTACCTTCACCCAATAAGGGAGTTTAGAAAAAAAGTGGGCTTAGGGGGGTAAGATGAGTTCCACTATGGGAAAATTTAGTGGTAAATTAGCTCCTCCTCATTTTGAGACATCTAGAAGTTCAGAAAGAGGTATGCTCACTTAGACAGAATGTTGTACATAGTTGTTCTGATTTCCAGTGGAAGATAAACAGACATTCAGAGAAGAGAAACATTGTATTATCCACACAAATATGGTGTGAAAACATTTATTTAGGTGAATGTGTTCATAATAAATATATCTCCTCACTAATAGCTTTAGGGGCTGGACTGGAATCAGGTCCAGACATTTATGGGATCATTGCTATTCCCAAGGCTCTTGGGTTTAGAGGGTCCTAAATATCTCTATCAGGGTAATAGTTCTATTAAGCTTTCAACTCCTGGTTGTTGTCTTCATTTTTAATTTATTTTGTTAAAATTTCCCTCTTTTATGTTTAAAATTTTTATCAAACTTTTTTTTATTTGAGTTCTGAATTCTTTTACCTTTTCCCTACTCCTTGAGAAGGTAACTAATTTGACTTGGATCATACATGAGAGGTCATGCAATATATTTTCCCTATTAGACATGCTGCAAAGGAAAACATAAATAATAAAATAATCATAAGGAAATTTTAAAAAAGTATGCATCAATCTGCATTTAGAATTCATTGGTTCTCTCTCTAGAGGGGTATAGCATTTTTCATCATGAGTCTGGATCACTGCATTGATCAGAGAAGCTAAGATCTTTTACAGTTGATTATCCTTATAATATTGCTGTTATTTTATACAAGGTTCTCTTGGCTCTACTCACTTCAATTTACTTGAGTTCATATATGTCTTTTAATATTTTTTCTGAAACCATCCCAATCACCATTTTTATAGCATACCATCTCAAGCCTATGCCACAACTTCTTCAGCTACCCCCAATTGATGGGCATACCTTGATTTCCAATTGTACCATTATTAGTTCCTGATTGTTAATATTATTCATAACCTTGACTACTGTGTCCCACTGTAACATTTCTGACCCTATTTCCTACTTGGCTAATAAATACCCTAGAAATCTGACCTTACTCTCCTTTTCTGGACTTATGCATCTTCCATCTTTTGAGTCCAGGGATAACGAAAGAACAAGGTGGACACAATATTCCAGGCATGCACAAAGGACTAGAGGTGAAATGTGAATGGCATCATTGAGGAACAGAGAGTGTTTGGGGAGATTAATATTCTTAGAACAAAAAAAAAAACAACTAACATTAAGTTTAAACTGGAGCTAAATTTAGGGAAATTTTGATCAACATCAACCAGTCAACAATGGTAATGTTTTTGAACTAAATCTCCATTGTGCAATACTTACAGTATAATAATAATAATAACAGGATTGAATGGTATTTCTCAATGAGCCACTCAGAAGAGTAGGAAACAGCTATGGAAATAGAGAAAGAAAGTCCCAGAAAGATGATAAGGGAAAGAGAAAATCTAAACAGCCTGCAACTTTGAAACATAGCTAGGAAGGGAAGAAAAGAAGGAAAAGATTTAAAAATAAGGTTGTTCATTGATAGATGTTGTAACAAGATATACAACATCCCAAAACCTGCAAAAATGTAAATAAATTTTGGCCACAACCTGTGTCTTTTATCCAGAAAATTCTCTCAGGGATTGTTTTTTCATCAGTACAGCCAGGGGGTAGAAAAGTGCCCTCTAAGGTTTCTTCCAACTCTAAATCTATGATGTTATAAAGAAAAGCAAGAAGCTAGAAAACCAGACTGAGGGAGGATGCAACACCAACACAGCTATTTCGACATGTAGAGTACAGTGACAGAAGACAGGATTTGTGGGTGGGGGTAAGAGAAAGAGGTTATAAGTCCTCTATCTGGGGGAACCTAGTTATATAGGTAGATAGATAAATAGATAGAGATATAATAGATATATATGTATCTATATCTATATTTCCCTTGTCCATATTTATATATCTGGAACTATAAGCAACTCCAGAGATTTATGTTGAAATATCTTTTTGGAAAAGTATTAACTCATTTAAAGGTCCTTGTTTTCTTTTTGGCTTTTTAATAATATTTGTGTAATGTTATGATCTGAAGCCTTGCAACTGAGTAGTTCAGCCTAGTGCATGACAAACTCTGTCAAGTATAATTTACCATTTTAAAAGGACAGAGAAATATAAACCAAGAGAATAAAAATCCTTTTTTGTCCCTATAAAAGGAGAATTACATTTAGGTGAAATGGGATTGTATCATTTTTGTGAAGAGTAATGAAGAATATTATGGTATTGTTGGACACAACTCAACCTCCCCTTCCCCTAATTGTTCTGTAAGCAGACAACTCCACCCTTCCCTCCCCCAACTGCTCAGTGAGCAGGAATTTCAGGCTAGGGTAAAATCTCCATCACACCTTGTCCCCTGCTCCCTTTTAATCACCAGATCCAGATGTCCTTGACCTCTCCTAATCATCATCTGATCTCAGTATGTCTCCATACCCTGGCCCCTCCTAATCACCCCATCCTAAACTTCCTCTCTCTCAGTTTAGGGTGAACTTCACACTGGCGGGAAATTCAAATGTACACTGACCAATCACTGATTGTAGTTTCAGCTTATGTAACCTGGGTATTGAATGTCTATAAAAATCCGCACATGGTCTGTCTGATTTGGGTTAACCATGTAGCCCTGACAGTCCTGCGGCAATAAATCCATGCCCAAATTCTAATCTCAAGGATCTTCTTTCTTGGTTCTTTGTGCACTTCGGTATAAGAATTGCAAGAGTAAGGATACTTTAACCAAATAGTGTAAGGAAAATGCATGCAGTACAGAGGATTTATGTACACTTGAGTTTGAATCCTAGGATTGTCAACTAGGAGCTATATGGCCATAGAAAACTCACTTTACTTTTTCTGAGCCTCAGTTCCCTCATCTACAAAACTGTTTTTCTGCTAGTACTTGTAATGCCAAGCACAAGCTACTTTCAGGTTCAGATTATAAACATAGCAAACACCATTTATTCAGTGATAGATTGAGGCAAACCATTCACAGAAAATTAAGATCAAAATACAGGGTAACTCAGTCATTTAGTAAGTTCTGAAATAATCCACCCCAGGGCAGTACATTCAGTTAGTAAATCACAGTCTTCCCTCTATTCAATTGGAGATTAGTTTCCAATCATAAACAAAATATATTCATTTTGTCAGTCAAATAGTATGAATGTCAAAAGTTTTCCACCCCTGAATTACAACTGAATTACAATACCATCCATCAACACAAAGTACCTACCCTCTCAAAGGTGCAGTAGAGAGCACAAAGGACATCCACCCCTAAGCCACAACAAGGTTAAGATATCATCACAACATTTAATACCCAAGTAGGGGTCTTTTCTTCATCTTGACCCAAGGCAAGTTCTCAGCAATCTCTGTTCCCTGGAAGACAAAGCATAACAAAGCCAAAATATACATTTCCGGCATCCCCATCAATTCACTCTCTTCCTGCAATACAGTTTCAGGACCCCTGAAAACATCAGCAAGGCCCTCCTTCAGTATTTCTGTAAACATACAAGAAGAAAATCCTCCTTCATGGCTTCTGAACCAACATCAAGTTTCCAGGACCTCTGCAACAAAAGCACTGTCCTTTACCAGCAGGCGAATCTGGCTAAGTAACATCAAAACAGACAGAACCAAGACCAGCACCACAGTCATGCTTCTCAGATCAGTCCTTAGTTTTCATTTCTCTCTCCAGCAGTAGCAGCAGCCTCTAGATGCTGGCTCCCAGAAGTTCTTCTGGCCTCTCTCTCCTTGGACCTTTCCATCCACAGCACCAGCTCCTCCCAGTTCAGCTCCCTCTCTTCATATCAACAACTCCATCCCACAAGTGGGATCCACAAGCTCTGGGTTTTAACACTTAACACAAAAACCAAGCCAATATAAGGGTATCTTTAAATTCCATTATCATTACAGTACTTATATAACCTACCAAACAAAATTGTTGGGAGATAAGAAATTTAAAGAAAAATAATTATTTAATCTCTTTCTCCACACAGAAACATACACATATGTGTGCATGCACATATTGGTACACGTCCATACATGTATCTTCTTGTTGATTTATTTCAGGCATGTCCAACTTTTTGTAACCCCAGTTGGGGATTTCTTGGAAAAAATATTTTTATTTCCAAGGAACTGAAATATTTGTACATTTTCATTTGATAATATAAGCTTATGCTATTGAAGTCATAACCATATTTAGTACAACTGATCAGAGTATTTGATCTTAAACATTATCTGGCTTAAAAGAAAAAAAAAAGCAATCATTAGCACAATACTTGATACTAACCTTGGTTTTCATAGATTAGGTCCAGAATCTGGGACTTTGAAATTATAGTGTATTTTATAGATGATCAGGATTTTACCATATTGGAAAGAGGTTGACTTCAAAGCAATGAAGGAACACAATTTGATCTTTATTTAAATTTAGTATTAAAAAAGAAGGCAAATGGGACTTTAAAAGGGGAGAGGTGTCCTTGTGCTTTAAAACACACTATAAATTAGAATCAGGGTTGAGGAGAGTCTTAAAATCATAAACTTGGAGTCAATGGGATGGAGGGAGATAGGTTTTTTTTTTTCAAAATTTCTAGACAAGGAGGATTTTGTAGGAAAAGATCAAAAACAGAGATTCCCAATTTTTAAGGAGTTTTGAATTCTTATGGGTTTTTGTTTTGTTTCAAAACTCTGTCCATTTTAAAAATTTTGCACAGCACATGCTTACATGAGTGAATTACCTACTAGTGACCATTAGGCCAGAAGCCAATCCTCTGGTAATCTAAGTCCCAAACTAAGACCCCGGACTAGAAGGTAAGCAAAAAAAGGTCTCTGAAAGTCAGTAATAACTGTTCCAAAAACCAATACACTGAAATAATTCACTTTGTCTTATGTTCTAGAGGTCCCTGTCCCCCTGAAGCCTTAGAATTATTGAAGGTGTCACTGACGGATTCCAGGAGATGAGACAGTGAGTTACTGACATCCTGTGAGAGCAGAGGATGACTGACCATGAGGCAATGACCTCATCACACTGTACCACATCACTTGATATTCTGGCAAGTTGTGTAGAGCTGGCAGTCCATTCTTCCCCAAGGCTCACTGGCATTTAGAGTATCATGAAGATTAGTACCCAGAGGATATGTATTAGTAGAAGAATAGATTACCCATCAAAACCAGATCTAATGAGACCACACATTCGCTCTGCATGAGTAGACCTGAAGAAATGTGAACACATGAAGAAGGACAGCAAGACTCTTGGAAAATTATAGTTCTATGGTCAGGTTCAGATATCAAGGATTTATATTAAGCCTCAGTCGATTGGAAATATCCACTAAGAAAACAAATGATAGTAGCTTGAACAATCTTTCAAAAGGTTTGGATGTTGGCAAAATACTAACTTGTTCTGGGAATAGTCTAAGGTGACTTTCTCCATCAATCACAAAAAGTTAATGAAAATCTTAAAAAAAAAAAAAAAAACCTTTTTCTCATGAATACAAGACCAAATTGCTACTCCTTGAGAGATGGCACTTTGCAAAACCTTTAGATTAACATAATTTGGGAACATATCAGCCCAATTCATTCTTCTTATCATTATCGTTATTTCTGAGATGTTACAATTCCTGATACATTATAGCATAGAATCACACCAATTTCAGTGTTATTTGGACTAAAATTTACAATAGCTAGCACAGTGATTTAACATATTTACTGTGCTCTACAAATATTAATACATCTCATTTCACAAAATAACTTGGAGGTAGTTACTACAATTGTCTTTACAGATGAAGAGCCTGAGGAAAACAAAGATTAAGTGATTTGCTTGGAGTCACACAGCTAGTGTGTGTCTGAAAGCATATTTAAATACCCCCAAATTTCAACCCTAAGATTTAACAGACTAGGTAATTGAGGTCAATACAGACATCTAATAGATGATCAATTATTAAAATGCAGGTCCATGCAGGTCTTGTCTGATACTCTTTCATAAGTAGATTTGTTACAGAGACAGTGCTATTTAGGTGTATGAGTTGCTCTGTAAATACAGATTTACAGTCCTAAACTTGTCTTCAAAAGACTAGATATGGTCTCATGCATAACTTGTAAATACTACTGACCCAGATGTTCTTTGGACAATTTGCTCATTCAGTTTAAGCTCTATTTTAACAAATCCAAGGTCACATATTTAATCCATGTGTCATAGAATCAAATTTATATAGGTAAACTGCTCCATAGCTTATAGTAGGCATACCTGCTCATGGCCAGAAATATCTGTAAAATGTTATATAGATTACAGAGAGGAGACTAGAAAAGAGTATTGATTAAAAAGTTCCATCTGCCACCTCTATATACTTATTTAAGGACAGCCATTCCCCCCCTTATTTGGAATCAATTAATTAGGTTTTACAGGTAAAATGTTTCTTAAAAATCATTGAGTTCAGGGGCGGCTAGGTGGCGCAGTGAATAGAGCGCCGGCCCTGGAATCAGAAGGACCTGAGTTCGGAGCCGGCCTCCAACACTTAATCCATACAAACAAAAACCTAGCCGTGTAACCTTGGGCAAGTTACTTAACCCCAATTGCCCTAAAGGGGCAGCTAGGTGGCGCAGTGAGTAAGAGGGCCGGCCTCGGAGTTTGGATGACCCGAGATCAGATCTGGCCTCAGAAAATGAGCACCCACACATAAATAATGACTAGCCTTGTAACCTTGAGCAAGTTACTTAACCCCAATTGCTTTAAAAAAAAAAAATCATTGAGTTCACTCCTATGATCTTGCAGAAGAACAAGCAGATTCATAGAAAGATATTAATTAGCCAAAGTAACAGTCAGATAATCATTCTCTTCTAGATTGGACTTAGGTAGGAATAAGTAATTATTTCTTCCCTTTGTGACAGTTTCTACACTCTGGTTCTATAAGACTTGCTCTAATCCACATGTATGCTTTAAGGCTTTTTATCCAAGTTCCCACTCACATTTAGTTGAGTCCCCATAGTTTACCTGCATTTCTCATTAGAGTTTGATGGTTCTCTCTAAGACTTGGGGCTGATACTCTAATGTGATTAACTCTAGCCTCCACTAGAATATTTTCACCCAAAATTATCACTTGAGAATAATTTTGTCACCCAGTCTAAAGTAACTTAGAAAGGACTGTTTACTAAAATAGCACAGTAAGAAGAGTTATTATAACTATCCCCCCGCCCAAGGCTATGCTACATGCTTCTGTGAGTCAATACAAAGTACAAGGGAAAGGGGAATCATATAAAGATCACATATACCAAAGGGGTGACTTATACCTCCTTTCATCAAGTCCTTTCTTCCATTTGTGGGATAACCAACTTCTTCTTTATGCATGGTAAATCTTTATTCAAGTTTTACTTGATGCTGACAAGATAATGAGAATTTCCAGATATTATAATTTCAAAGGTTGTCCTACAGAAAGGAGGTGGTACACAATGCAAATCTAATGTTGAGGCCTTTCTAGATCTGTTCCTCCCAGTCATCTTTTTTTTTCCTACTTCAAAATCTTGCTCTTATGTTAGTGAGTCCCTATCTTGGACTCAGTGTCCTTTTTTTTCTTGAACATATATAAATATATTCATTTGGACCTGTAATTTCAAAGCTGTAGAGAATTCCTGGTATTGATTTTTTTTCCATTCTTGAAGATTAGCATGTAATTTATAGTCAGTTGCCAGAGGCAAAGAGAGGTCAAAGGATTCCACTCCATCACATGCTAGTATATGTCAAAGGAGAATTTGAATCAATCTTCTTGATTCTTAAAGGGTCATAGACTTTAAACTATAAGAGACCTTAGAAGAAATCATATCCAATACCCTCATTTAGCACGTGAGGAAATTGAGGCACAGGGGGAGATAGTGACTCTCCCAAGGTTACACAACTGTTAAATTTCTGAGGTAGGATTTGAATAAATCTTTATCCCAGGTCCAGGATAACCTTTGACCCACTGCAGTACAGTATCTTTAATATATATATATATATATATATATTTTTTTTTTAAACATTCCTACACTAATCATGTTGTAAAAAAGAATTAGTACCAAAGGGAAAAACTATGGAAAAGAAAACAAAAAGGAAAAATAGTATGCTTCAATCTGCTTTCAAACTCATAGTTCTTTCTCTGGATAGCAATTTCCATTATGAGTCTTTTGGAATTATCTTAGAATAATGCATTACTAAGTCTAACAATGTTGATCATCACACAGTGTTACTATTACTATGTACAACATATTCCTGGTTCTGCTCACTTCATTCAGCATCAGTTCATGCAAGTCTTTCCACGTTTTTCTGAAGTCTACTTGCTCATCATTTCTTATGGAACAATAGTATTCCACTAGATTCATAAACCACAACTTGTTGAGCCATTCCCTAATTGATGGGCATTCCCTCAATTTCCAATTCTTGGTCACCATAAAAAGAATGACTATAAATATTTTCCCATCATTTAAAATCTCTTTGTAATACAGATCTAGAAGTGGTATTGCCGCATCAAAGGCAATGCCTTAAGCTTTCATAGACCTAGTTCAAAATTGAAGGTGCTCTCAATAACTCCATGGTTCAATTTTCCCATACTTTGAAGTTTCCCTGGGAAAAATAGAAATAAAAATAATCTGTAACTCTCAGCTAGTATTTAGTTCCCCTACAAGTATCAAGCTAACAAATTATGTAGTATAGAACTAATTTAATAAAATACATGCAATTGAACAGAAAAGGGAAAAAATGTTATAACCCAACTACCAAGGGAACAATTACAAACTGCCTTCTGATGTGTTGTTCCCTTCCCTGAAAAATTCAGTTACAGGGTTTCCCACAAAACTTATGGCAACAATGAGTTGAGTTGCTGCCTTGTGCCATGCTTCTCTAGACAATATAAAATCACCTGTCCTCTATAGGTGATAGATAGATAGATATAGTTACCTATCAATATTAGTTGCCCTCCATACATATATGCATGTGTATATGTGTATGTTCATAATATCAGTTGCCCTCCATATATATTTATATATGTATGTATATATATGTATATGCATGAATATGTTTATATATATGAAGAATAGCTGATACTGATAGATATATGTATATGTGGCAAGAGGAGGAGAAAGAGGGGAAGAGAGATAGAGACTGAAAAGAGAGAGAGTTAGAGAGAAAGAGAGAGAGAGAAAAGAAGAAGAAGAAGAAGAAGAAGATGATGATGATGATGATGGTGATGATGAAGCGTTTGCTCTATGCCAGGCACTATGTTAAATACTGAGAATACAAATACAAAAATATCATAATCCTTATATTCAAGGAAGCTCATATCCTAATGGTAGAAGGAAGCACCATTAAAATACACTGGAAATGGAGGAAGAGGAGTGGAAGAATATTTTGGAAAGTCAGGAGTAGAACCAGGAGAGATAGGAGAGATGTGAACATGGAAGTCTTTGGCATTTCCTTAAATGGTAATCAGGACAGAATCTCTTTAATCTCCAAATCAATCAGTCAAAATTTATTAAATCCCTACTATGTTATAAGGATTGTTCATAGAGGGGGGAAAAGAGGCAAAAGCATCTCTAGGATAAGAAGGCTGCTCATAATGAGGTAGAAAAAGCTGTAGTTTTGAGTAGAGCCAGGAGAAAAGTGAACATGGCTATTCTGAGTCTTATATCATAGCTAGGAAAGGGGTCAGCAAAGAATAGTTCTAAAATTATATAACCTACTAGCTGAAGTGTTTTTCTTTAAATTTTGAATGTAATAAAACTTTATTTTAAAATGTAAGGGAAAAAAAAAACTCTTCTTCATGCATAGCATAGAAAAAGAGGTGGTGGGCTGAATTTTGCCCATTACTTGTACTATGATAACTCTGATCTATGGGTATACAGTCCCATAGCTCCAGTTTCTGCTGTGTTTAGCCTAATATTTCTACCACTACCTGTTTTCCTTCAGCACAGTCTTCAAGGTCTGATGGCTCAAGAAATTCTTATCTCTTTCCCAGCAGCCACTAATCTGTTTGTGGTACCTGAATGCCTTCCTCATACATACTATAATCCCAAAGCTCCATCTGACCATGTCAAGATTTTCTCTCTCTTTTTTAGATGGACCTATACCACATTCTCATGGGAATGTATAAAACTTTTCATATCAAGTCAACAAACATTTACTAAAACTTCCTGTGTGCCAAGTACCACATTAAGTGCTATGGATACAAAGAAAGTTTAAAAAAGTCATCACTTTCCTCAAGAATCTCACAGTCCAATGAGGGAGTTAGAGGGAAAACAACTACCTCCAAACATACAAGATAAATTGGATATAAACACAAAGGAGAGTAGCTTTAAGGGACTTAGGGAAAGACTTTTTATAGTAGGTTGGATTTTAGCTGGAAATTGAAGTAAGTCAAGGAAGATAGGAGATAGAGATGAGGAAAGAGAGAAATCTTAAGAGGCCAAATATCAAATCTTCTCAGAACCATATGGATTCTTGAGGCATATATCTTGGAGAAGGTAGTATAATGGCTGTGATAAAATTGAAAGAACATAGACTTCAGACCTGATGGCCTGACATTATGTCCAGGCTCTATTAAATACAGAATTGTGACCTTGTAATGAGGCACTCATACATCTATTTGCCTTAGTTTTCCCAGCTGGCAAAATGTGGAGTGTTTAGTTCTAGTAGCCTTTAAAGTCTTTTCCATGTCCAAGTTTATGATCCTATGACAAGTTGGTATGGGTTCTTTTTGGCTCTAGGTCGTTAAGTATATTCTTGGCAGATGTGCCACACCTGGGATGCAGTTTCTCAATCAAGAGAACATACCCATTTTTTTCCTGGTTTGTACAAGGTCACATATAGCACGTGGGCCATTGTTCTACACTGAGGTTTTGGCGACTCTCCTAAAGACGTTCCTGTGGTTGGAACAAAGGCCTGGTTATATCCCTTTCATCCAATCATTGCTGAATATGTCATAGAGTAGATTCACACTTTCCAATTTACCAACAAAATCCTATTGTAGTGTCTAAGCCTTTAAAAGCTTGCTTTAAAAATTGTAAAAAGCAGCCGGACTTTTGCTGAATTCTTCCTTTAGGCTTGCAATGAACAATGAGCCTGAAATGATGCTGTAAATCAGACTGCTGAACTGCCATAAGAATGCCAACCACTCCAAGCACTGGCATCAAGGGAACTATTACTGTGCTCCTAAGCTCTGAGTTTCACATTCTAAATGAAATGGTGCTGTCACGAATGCCTTTGGAAAGTGATTTTTCTTGATTCTTTTCCATTTGGATGTGTGAAAGTACGAGGGAGGCTGGAACAGTTGGAGAGGGAGAGCATATCTCGAGTGATAGCACATTTAAAAATATCAGCCAGAGAAGCCCAGATATCTTCAGCTTTAGATTCTAAAAATAGTTCAACTGAGGAGATATACATACATTAGAGTTTGGGAGGGTTCAGAAAGCACCTCAAACTTCAAGTATAGATAGTTGTCCAGAGAGAGCCTAGTCACAACTTCAACAGTGTGCAACTTCAGCATATTTCTTCTTATTGAATTTAGAATGAATTATTTCCCCTGAAATCTATAATTTTCCCATTGTACAGGCTGGCTAACTGAAAAGGTTTTGACTTGACAATATTAAATTCCTAAAACTAAGGATTACCCCCTTAAATGTCCTGAAACATTTGAGCCCAGGGACAAGGAACAATTTTTATTAGCTACTGTTGCTTTTTAAATTGTACTTCTAGCAAGGTTTCTTAATCTTCAGTCCACAGACCTCCATTGGATAGATTTCAGGAAATCTGTGAACTTACATGGAGGATAAATACTATGTCTTTGTGAATAAAGGCAAAAAGCCATTGTTTTGCGAAGGGGATTCATAAGCTTCACCAGACTGTAAAGTGTTCCACACAAAGAAGTGTTAGAACCTATGATCAATGGTAACTAGATATAATAATAGTATAGCTCTTATAGCACTTTTACCTTATCAATAAACTTTCAGAAGAATAATAATACGATTAAAAAAAAGTAAATTTGGAGAGTAGAGTTCCCAAAAAGGAAGTTGAGAGAAAAATGATTTAAGGATTTAGAGCAAACACCAATATAATAAGTAATCTGAAACAAAAGAATTGCAAAAAGGAAAGGAGAAGAATAAAGGTGGGATATTTGGGTAGGGTTATATATGGAGTTAATATAACTACACAGTGCTACAATATTCTCTCTGATCTTTGGAATACTTAGCCTCTGTAGAACTCCTTTGCATATAAAAAGTCTTTAATAAAGGCTTGATTATTAATTGTAAACAGGCTTTAGGAATATTTCACTAATGGTTTCATTATCTTCAATGCAATCAAATTTGGGATTATGCTTCCTTTATTTGGGGACCTTTATGAGCATGACAGGTAGTTAGGTGACCCAATGGATAGAGTGCCAGGCCTGGAGACAAGAAGACTCATATGTTCTAATTTTGCTTCACACACATACTAGCTGTGTGACCCTGGGGAAGTTACTTAACCCTGTTTGCCTCAGTTTCTTCATCTATAAAATGAGCTGGAGAAGGAGATGGCAAATCATTCCAGTATCTTTGTCAAGAAATCCTTAAATGGTGTCATGACTAGTTGGCCACTTCAGAAAAATAACTGGATGAATATGATACTAGACATCAATTTTCTAGCAAAAGAAAAGTGTCCTTTTGCATTAATTTCTACATATATCAACAAAAATCATGATTAGACAAATGTGAATGCAGAATAATTTGGGGGACTTTAGGTACTGTTACTTGTCATCAGTTAAAAAATTACTCTTAAATGCCTCAAATCCACATGCAGGATGACTGACTTATTTTTTTTTTTAAATGCATGATTGGACACTCATCTCAACAGTCACTTAGAGTTTCTCTTTAGCCTGAAAATAAACATGAAAATAAACAAGCTGGTAAATGAAAAAAAAATGATTTAAGAAGCCATAAGCATTTTCAGGAAAGGTAGGTGGTGCAGTAGGTAGAACGCTGGGCCTGGAGTCATGAAGACTACTCTTTCTGAGTTCAAACCTGGCCTCAAAACTTATTAGGTGAGTGAACCTGGGCAAGTCACTTCAACATGTTTTCCTCAATTTCCTCATCTGTAAAATGAACCAGAGAAGGAAATGACAAACCACTACACCATCTTTGCCAAGAAAACCTCAACAGGGGGCTGAGCCAAGATAGCAGAGTAAAAGCAGGAACTTGCTTGAGTCCCCACTCCAACCACCTCTAATACCTGTAAAAAATTATTCTAAACAAATTTTAGAGCTACAGAACCCACAAAGTGATAGAGAGGAAAAAATCTCCCACTGAAGGCAGCCTGGAAGGCCTACAAGAAGGTTCCATCACACAGGGCTGGGAGCCAAGTGCAGTGCTGCATTAGCCACCTTGGCCTAGACCAAGGGTGGCCCGGACCAGCAGCCCAGACTAGTCAGAGCAGATTGTAGGAGAGAGAATCACCAGGAGCTTTGGTGGTTTCCAGAATTCCCAACCCATAAATGCCAAAGAGAAAGTAAAAGGTCAGTGGGGAACCCTGTTGGTACAGGGTGAGAGTATAGCAGGTCTGGCCCCTGCCCCCAGGGTGAGAAGTACAGAATGGTGGTGGCTGCAGTTACTGCCACATGGCTGCCTCCAGAGCTCATGGTCTACAGATTATAGAGGGACCAAGAAACAATTCAGAGGGTAATCACACCTGCTTGGATCTGGGTAGCTGTCTTGGGTAGTGATCCTGGGGTGAGGACCACCAGTGTGCCAGAGCTTGTAGGGGCTGTAGAGAGGGTGTCCTCCACATAGTCTTAGAAAAGCTCTGGCAACAGCTGAACAAACCCCAGCAATTTAGGACATAGATCTCTCCACTCTGGAAGCAGAGTACTTATATGGCAAAGAGCTCAGAATTCAAGTAATAGGTTGGAAAGATGAACAAACATAGAAAGTGCAATCAGACTATAGAATCCTTCTTTTGGGACCAAGAGGATCAATACATGGAACCAGAAGACAACAAACTCAAAACTACTGCATCAAAAGCTTCCAAGAAAAATATGAACTGGTCACAGGTCACAGAAGAGCTCCAAGAGGATTTTGAAAATCAAGTAAGAGAAGTGGAGAAAAAAATGGGAAGAGAAATGAGAAAGATCCAAGAAAATCAGGAAAAAAGTGTCAACAGCCTGACAGAAGAAAATAACTCCTTAAAAAATAGATTAACTCAAATGGCAAAAGAGGTCCAAAAAGCCAATGAGGTGAAAAATTCCTTAAAAAAACTGAATTGGACAGATGGAAGAGAAACTTAAAAAGCTCACTAAAGAAAATGATTCCTTCAGAATTAGATTTGAGCAAATGGAAGCAAATGACTTTAGAGAAATCAAGATACTATAAAACAGATATAAACAAATGAAAAAATAGAACACAATGTGAAATATCTCATTGGAAAAAACACTGACCTGGAAAATAGATCCAGAAGAGATAATTTAAAAATTATTGGACTACCTGAAAGCCATGATCAAAAGAAGAGCCTAGAAATCATCCTTGAAGAAATTCTCAAGGACAATTGCCCTGGATTTTCTAGAACCAGAGGGAAAATAGAAATTGAAAGAATTCACTTGAAAAATATCCCAAAACAAAAACTCCTAGGGATATTATACCCAAATACCAGAATTCCCAAGTCAAAGAAAAAATACTACAAGAAGCCAGGAAGAAACAATTTGAATGTTGTGGAAACACAATCAGGATAACACAAGATCTATCAGCTTCTACACTAAGGGATTGAAGGGCTTGGAATATGATATTCTGGAGTCAGAGGAGCTAGGATTAAAAGCAAGAATCATCTAACCAGAAAAACTGAGTATTATTCTTCAGGGAAAAATATAGTTATTCAACGAAATAGAGGACTTTCAAGCATTCTTTTTTTTTTCTTTTTGGAGGGGGGAAATTCAAGGCAATTGGGGTTACTTGCCCAAGGTCACAAGGCTAGTAAGTGTTAAGTGTCTAAGGCTGGATTTGGACTCAGGTCCTCCTGACTCCAGGGCCAGTGCTCTATTTACTGTGCCACCTAGACACCCCAACTTTCAAGGATTCTTGATGAAAAAAACCAGAGATGAACAGAAAAATTGATGTTCAAATACAAGAAGCCATATAAGCTTGAGAAGGTAAACAGGAAAAAGAAATCTTAAGGAACTTATTAAAGTTGAACTATTTGTATTCCTACATGGAAAAACAATAATTGTACTCATGACACTTTTCTCAGTATGAGGAAAGTTGAAGGGAACATATATATATGTGTGTGTGTATATATTATATATACATATATATATATATACATATATGTATGTATAGGACAGTGCATGTGTGCATAAATATATATGTGAGTGTGTGTATATGTGTGTACATGTATACATAGACAGAGGGCACTGGACAAATTGAATATGAAGGGATAATATCTAAAAAATAAAATTAAGAGGTGAGAGAGGGATATTGGGAGAAGGAGAAAGGGAGAGATAGAATAGGTTAAATTATCCCATAAGAGAAGCAAGAGAAAACTGTTACAATGGAGGGGAAGAGCAGGAAGGTGAAAGGGAATGGGACAACCTCACTCTCATCAAATGCGGCTTAAGGAAGGAATGGTATACACACTCAAATAGGTATTTTACCCCACAGGAAAATTGGGGGGATGGGAATAAGAGGGGGGATCATAGAAGGGAGAGCAGTTTGGGAGAGAGAGTGGTTAGAAGCAAACACTTTTGAAAAGGGACAGGGTCAAAGTAGAAAAGAATAAGCGGGGGGTGGGATAGGATGGAGGGAAATAGAGTTAGTCTTTCACAATATAAATACTGTGGAAATGTTTAAGAAACTACACAATTACAACCTTTATTGAATTGCTTGTCTTCCCAGTGGGAGTGGGTGAGGGGGGAAGAAGGGAAAGAATCAGGAAATCAGAGTTGTAAAAAGAAATGTTGAAAATTTTTATTTTTTTCACATGTAACTTGGAAATAAGATATATAGGCACTGGGGTGTAGAAATTTATCTTGCCCTACTAGAAGGTTGGGAGGCAGAATAGGGGAGGATATAAGAGAGAACAGATTTGGGGAAGAGGTATTTATTAGGCTCATTATCTTGGAGTTGGGGGTTAGAGGGAAGACATGGAGAATATTTGTAACTCTAAGTTTTGTGGAAATGAATGTTGAAAACTAAAAATAAATAAATTGAGAAAAAATAATACCAAAAAAAACTCAACCGGCTCATGAAGAGTCAGACATTACTGAAATGACTGAACAAAGCACTATCTAGGATAGTATTCTCCACCTTATTTTCCTCATCTCTAAAATACAAGACTTGAACTTCATGACTTCTAAGTCTCTTCTAGTTCTAAATCTATGCTCCTATTCCTAATGAACAGTTGAAACTATATATGGAAGGATTGAAACTGGGATTAATCCCTGCATATTATATTCTTAGTGATAAATGGAAGAATGACATAGGAACTTTAATAAAGAAGTCCCTACAATTCCTCTTTTCCAAATAAACATGGAACACATAGTTACCATATTTTCTCATAATGAATTAGTTGATCATGTCTGACAATGAAAACAAAGCCACATTTGGAACATCTACACCCCCGCCCCCGCACACACACACACTTTTCCACATCATTTTATTTCTGTTGTTTTCTAATTCTTCTGCATGCCTTGAATTTAAACACTATAAAAATATTTTGGTCACCAATGCCCTTCCCAACATGACATTAAATTCTAAGAGCACAAAAGATGACATTTGGCAACAGAACTTTCCAGGTGAAAATCCACCTGAGAAGAAGGGCTGAGATTACAAAGTGGCAGCAGGGGAGGGCTGTGAATGAAGGGATGTAAAAGAACTGTCCATTTCAGAGACTGAAGTGTTATTTTCTGCCCCTGAAGCTGGGATGCTTTTTGTGGTAGCAGCCCTAGTAGTCTACACTGTGAGAGCTCTTGGCTAGTGCTACCTGTGATCTCAGTGCCTGTCTCCAATTTGCCTTTTCTCACCATGTAATACTTTTGGGGGCTTTTTCTTGCCCTTTCCTGGGTTGATCTGACTGCTGATTTCCTCAAGCTATAAGTCTTTAGGGATACTTAGCAAGAACTTTTTAGATGGAAGATATGTATTCACAGAATCATAGGATTTTATTATTGTACAAACCATCCAAGTACCAGAAAAATAAAAATAATAATAACGATGTACTTTGTTTCTTTTTTTTTTTTTGCTTTTTTTCTTTCGAGGGGGAAATGCAGGCAATTGGTGTTAAGTGACTTGCCCAAGGTCACACAGCTAGTAAGCATTAAGTGTCTGAGGACAGATTTGAACTCAGGTCCTCCTGACTCCGGGGCAAGTGCTATATTCACTGAGCCACCTAGCCACCCCTGACAATGTACTTTCTAAGGGGGAATCATGATCACTATGCAGTTGGCCTCTCCTTGAAGACTTTCAGGAAGGAAGCACCCTTGCACTTCCCAAAGCAGCTCATTCCACTTTTGGACACATCTAACAAAGGAAGTTTTTTATAGTCTTATTTTCTCCCAATACCAAAATTAAATTTGTGTCTTTGGAAATTACACTGATTAGTTTCTGAAATCTGGGACTAAATACAAAAAATCTAATCATTCTTCTTCATGCCAGCTGTATATATACTTGAAGACAACATAATTTCTCTCCTAAATTTTTTTTGTTGTTCCAGGCTAAACACCACCAATTTCTACAACTGACCCTCAAATGCCATGCATGGGCTTACATCCATTCACTTTCTTGAAGGAACTCTATTGCCCTCTTCTAGTTGAAGTTTTGCCACTGCAAACTGAATACAATATTCAAGATATGATATGCCATGGGCAAAATACTCCAAGATGGTCATTTTTTTTTTTACTCATGGAAGCTATCTAATTGCAAAAATGGTCTAAGACTATATAACTTTTTGGGCTACTCTATGATCATTGAGTCATACTGTGCTAGCAGTGCATTCAAAAATCTTTTTTTTCAAATAAACCTATGTCTACTAATAACTCATTTATATTTAACTTTTAAAGTTGATATTTTGAACCCCCATCTAAGACTTTATATTCGATCTTATTAAATTTTATGTTCTTGGGGCGGCTAAATGGCACAGTGAGTACAGCACTGGCCATGGAGTCAGAAGGACCTGAGTTCAGATCTGGCCTCAGACACTTGACACACACAAACAAAAACCTAGCCGTGTGACCTTGGGAAAGTTACTTAACCCCAATTGCCCTCCAAAGAAAAAATTCATGTTCTTGGATTCAGTCCAATATTTTAATCTGGTAAAAAAATTTTTTTTGACTCCCCCAGCCAGAATTTCAGTTCCAGGTTTTGTGTCATTTGTCAGTCTGGTAATGATATTTTAAATTATGGAACATGTTATTTTGATGGTAATATTATAAATATATAACAGTAACATGAAATATTTTTGATCTTATCAAGGAATAGTGTAATTTCAGAATGCATGGTGTCAAATGGATACAACCAGTCTCTAACCTGGTGGTGACTGGAAACAAACAGAGCAGGCTAGAGACAGGAGAGTCAAGAATCAAAAGGAAATTTAATTTCATAGTGACAGAAGTAATTTACAAGCAAGGATGCATGTGCCAGAGCATTGCCTCAACCTACTTTAATGTAGGCAGATCTCATTACTTACACCTATGGCTACTCAGTGACCTGTAGCCCTGACAAAGTTGAGTAATAGCAACAATGTGACAAGTTTGGTTCATAGCACGGCTTCATGACCAGAACATGGATACATCAGGTGTCTATCCAAGTTAAGAGAATACCTGGTTCTGGTCAAAGAAATACAATAATTATATGGAAGAGTTCTGGGATTTTACTGTGTCTGAGATCATCTAGGGGATGAGTGCAAAGGATTGTTGTTAAGCCATGCTCATGCCATGCTCATGGCCCAGCTTGCATGCTAGGCCTTAGTTATGGAAAACAGAGTATCCCCTAATATCTTGACAATAGGGACCTCAGAGAAAATTTGTCATCATTCCATTTGTTTTTGTCCAGATTTAAAATTTGAGTAGTGCAATATAGATTCGCATCCCATCTATAAACAAAAAATTTAGAAAATTGCCAGGACCACAAAAAGTTGAAATTTATCCATGATTATACAGTGAATATGTTCCAGAGACAGGACTTGAATGGAGACCTTGCTTACTCCAAGGCTAACTTTCTATCCGTTATTGCTCTATATATATCTATAAGAAGCATGAGTGTGTCCTTGTTATGGCATAATCAAAGGATACTGTTCTAAAAGAACGATTCCCCTTAGATCAAACTCTCTCAAAAGTCTACCTCAAGCTCTGTTTTCTTCTCCTGACTACTTCCTTCATTTCTACTGATTTTGACAATCATCTTTATGTAGATGATTCTTCAATCTATGTCTCTATCACTCATGCACCTGTTGAATAAAAATGTCATATTTCAGGTTGTCCTGTGACTTCTGTCTTGACAATATGAAATGTAGTATAATGAAAGAGGAAAGAACTTGGAGAGGGAATATCTACATTTAAATATGTAGCAGCAAGCACCCCAACATCCCCAGGGTGGCTGCCAACACAGGTTCTTAGATCTGCTTTTCTAAAGGAAAGCAACTCAAAATGGGTTAATAAGCTTACTTTAATCAATCAAACATATATTGTTTACCTAGTTCAGGGGAAAAAGGTCAGCACCCTGAACTTCAAAATATACAGACAGAAACAAACAGATCAAGCAGACAGGCTTCCAAACTGTCCAACCATTAAATTAATACCAAATCACAGTTAGCAGAGAGGGAAGCATCAACATCTGGGTGTTCAAAGCAGGGGGTCTCTCAACAGCTGGCCAGAGTCTCATCTGGTCAAATCACACAACACTTCTCAAAGTGAGCCCCAAAGCAAAGCCTCACATCAGGGATTATATAGCCTTCTCTTGGCTCAGAGAATATCACAACCCTCTTGACCCACTGCCCAATCACACAGCCTCAAGGTATAGGCATTCCTGAAAAGCAAGCCTCCTGCCACAGGCTCCATGTGACCATATTCAGCCTATTAGGAGGCAGAGTATATTTTCAAATCGAGGAAGGTTCTCAGTTTCTTAAGACATTCAAAGGTCCTAGGGGCATGGAAGATCTTAAAATTTGCATTTCCATTACAAAATAACAGCATTCTTCTTCCTACAGTTCACGATGATAATGGTGGTGATGGTTGTGATAACACAGCACATACTTATATGTGCTTTAAGGTTTGTAAAAAACGTTTTATAAATATCTCATTTTAGACTCACAATAACCTTTGAAGGTAGTTGCTGTCATTATTCCCATTTTATAGATGAAGAGCCCAAGAAAGACAGAGGACTAATGATGTGCTCAAGGTCTCACAACTGGCAAGTTTCTTAGGTTGGATTTGAACTCTAGTCTTCTTGGCCTCCATTCCTCGTGCTCTGGTCACTGTGTTGCTTTACTTAAATGGCTAATATCTATGATGAAGCCACATTTATGGGCAAAGGACTTACATTATTGAGGGAAAATGCCTTAATAGGTGTAGGATACATTGCCAATTGTAAATTGGGTGATCTCAAGTTACTCCATGAAATCAAGCCTCATATTTCCTACTAATTCTCCTCCCTGATCTCAGATTCCTCTTTTATAATATGAAATATTTGAACTAGAGTGGATCTAAGGTTCTATCTTCTAATCACAGTTGACAATTTTGAAATATTTAAGTCATCCTCATCTCTCTTCTGTCACCAACCTAGTTCAAAGCCCCATCACTTCTCTTTAATTCTTGCAATTATCTCCTCCCTGATCTCCTGCCTCCATTCTTTGTCCACAACAATACATCCTATATATTTCTACTAACAATCATTTTGGAGTATAGATCTGAAATTTCATCAGTATAGGAAATGAAGGTTATAACTCTCCTAGGTTTAGCACAGCCAGTCAACATTATTCATCATCATCCGGTAAGGAATACCTTGAGGAGGCTCTATGTACTATAGCAAGGATGGCAATGGGGAATTAGATATGCTTTCCTTGCTGAGGTCATAAACTATTTCCATAGTGGTAGAAAGAATTTCCTTATTATTGTGCTATAAGAAATGATGAACAGGTGGGACTTTAGAAAAACATGGAAAGACTTATATGAACAGATGCTGAGTGAAGTGAGCAGTACCAGGAAAACATTATACATAGTAACAGTCACAGTAGGCAATGACTGACTTTGACAGACTCCTCTCAGCAATGCAAGGACCTAAAACAAATCCAAAAGACTCATGATAGAAAATGCCATCTACAACCAGAAAAAGAAATATGGACTCTGAATGCAGATCAAAGTACACTATTTTCTTTTTTTGTTTTGTTTTTGTTTTGATTTCTCATGGTTATTCCCATTTGTTCTAATTCTTCTATACAACAGGACTAATGTGGATATATATCTAATAGAAGAGGAGACCAGGGGAGAAAATCTAAAATTCATGGAAGTGAATGTTAAAAACTAAAACTAGAAGATGGCAGAGTAGAAACAGCGCGTCCAAGCCACTCTCCCCCAGATCACGTCCAAAATATATAAAAGGGGACTCTGAACAACTTCTGGAGCCACAGCACCCACAGAACGACACAGAGAAGCTAACCTCCCACTGAAGACAGCCCAGCAGCCCTGCAGGAAGGATCCGGGCAGTGCTTTGGGAGTAGGCAGCACTCTGGGAGACAAGCCCAAGTCCGTGTGAACGGTTTTAGCCCCAGGGTGGCCAGACCAGCAGCCGGCTGGAGGAATCCCAGAACTCCAGCAGCTGTGGCGATTCCAGAATTATCAACATAGACACGCCCAGGACAAAGTAAGAGGTTAGTGTCCTATGGACTTTGGGACCAGTATTTGGGGAATGTTTAGGCTCCCTCCCCTGGGGGCTAGAAGCCACTGAGGAGACACGCCATTTTGTAGTTTTCAGAGGTAGCTCCAGCTCCTGGCCTGAGAACTGTAGGGAGATCCAGCAATCAGTCTTGGGGGGTAATCACTCTTGCTTTAACCTCCCTGGATCTGGATTTTGATCTCTGGTGGAGGTCGTGGGAGGGTTTCCAGCTTGCCAGAAACAGAAGTTGTCCCCCACACATTCGGGACAAAAATTCTCCTGTCTGGCAGCAGAGCCATAGTGTGGCAACAAGCCCAAAAGTCAAGTAATTAAGTGGCAACATGCCAAGGCAAAGGAAACAAATTAAACAGAAAAATTCAACCTTAGACCCCTACTTTGGGGGAGGATTGAAGCATGGAACAGTCAGAGGACTATGAGGTCAGAAATCCTGCTCCAAAAGCCCTAAAGGGAAATATGAGTGGGTTACAGGCCATAGAGGACCTTAAGAAGGACTTTAAAAATTAAATAAGAGGGCGGAGCCAAGATGGCGGAGTAGAAATGGCATTTCCAATGTGCTCCGCCCCACAAAAACTTCAAACAATGTGAAAGGAGACTCCGAACAACTTCTGCAGCCACAGCACGCACAGAATGGCACAGAGAAGCTAACCTCCTGCTGAGGACAGCCCAGCAACCCTGCAGGGAGTGGGCAGCACAGTGTGCTGCGAACCAACAGCGCGGTGTGCAGAGCCAGCCCAGGTCCTCGGTTTTAGCCCCAGGGTGGCCAGGTCTTCAGCCGGTTGGACGGACCCCAGAACACCAGCAATTGTGGTGATTCCAGAATTATCAGCACAGATATGCCTAGGACAAAGTGAGAAGTTAGTGCCCTATGGACTTTGGGACCAGTATTTGGGGAACGAGTGGCTTCCTCCACTGGGGGAGAAAAGCTGCTGAAGAAACAGCTGCACAGAAGCCATATTGCAGCGTCAGTAGTGGCTCTAGCTCCTGGTCTTCAAAGTGTTGGGAGATCCAGCAATCAGTCTGGGGTTAATCACTCTTGCTTTAAACTGCCTGGATCTGGATTGTGGTCCGGGGGGGGGAAGTTTGGGGTGGGTATCCAATTTGCTAGAATGGGTGGAAGCTTTACAGAGGCCACACAACTGGTGGAAGTTGTGAAGACCCCACGTTTGGGCAAAAGCTCCCCTGTCTGGTGGCAGAGTCCTACTGTGGCAACAATCCCCAAAATCAAGTAATTAAGTGGCAACATGCCTAGGCAAACGAAACAAAATAAACAGAAAAGTTCAACATTGGACTCCTATTTTGGGGGCAAAGAGGCTCAAAGCATGGAGGAGGACTGTGAGGTCAGAACTCCAGCACCAAAAGCCCCAAATGAAAATACAAGCTGGCTACAGGTCATAGAGGACCTTAAGAAGCAGGTAAGAGAAGTGGGGGAAAACTTGGGAAAAGAAATGAAAAAGATGCAAGAAAAGTATGAAATAACAGTCAACAGCCTGACTGAGGAAAATAACACCTTGAAAAATAGACTAACTCAAATGGCAAAAGAGGCTCAGAAAGGTAATGAGGAGAAGAATGCCTTAAAAATTCGAATTTGCCAGATGGAAAACGAATCTCAAAAGCTCACTGAGGAGATTCATTCCTTCAGAGTTAGACTGGAGCAAATGGAAGCTAGTGACCTTATGAGAAATCCAGATACTATTAAACAGATCCAAACAAATGAAAGAATAAAAGGCAATGGGAAATAACTCATGTGAAAAACCGTTGATCTGGAAAATAGATCCAGGAGAGATAATTTAAAAATTACTGGACTACCTGAAAGCCATGATCAAAGAAAGAACCTAGAAATCATCCTTCAAGAAATTCTCAAGGAAAATTGCCCTGATATTTTAGACCCAGTGGGGGAAATAGAGGTTGAAAGAATCCACCGATCACCTCCTGAAAAAGATCCCAAAAAGGAAACTGCTAGGAATATTATAGCCAGGCTCCAGAACTCCCAGATCAAGGAGAAAATACCACAAGCAACCAGGAAGAAACAATTTCAATACTGTGGAAACACATTCAGAATAGCCCAGGACCTGGCAGCTTCTACACTGAGGGATCAAAGGGCATGGAATATGATATTCCAGAGGGCAAAAGAGCTGGGATTGAAGCCAAGCGTCACCTACCCACCAAAACTGAGTATCTTGTTTCAGGGGAAAATATGGTCATTCAGTGGAATAGAGGATTTTCAAGCATTCTTGATGAAAAAAACAAAGTTGAATAGAAAATTTGACATTTAGACACAAGAAGCAAGAGATGCTTGAGAAGGTAATCAATGAAAAGATATCAAAAGGGACTTATCAAAGTTGGACTATTTACATTCCTACATGGAAAAACAATAACTGTGTTCGATGAAACCTTTTTCATTATGAAAATAATTGAAAAAGGGTACATGGCATATGTTCAGAGGTATACAAGGATAGAGGGCACAGGTTGAATTTGATGGGAAGTGATGATTCTTTTTTTTGGAGGGCAGTTGGGGTTGGGTGACTTGCCCGGGGTCACGAGGCTGGGTTTTTGTTTGTGTGTTGGGTGTCTGGGGCCAGATCCGAGCTCGGGTACTTCTGGCTCCAGGGCTGGTGCTCTGCTCACTGTGTCACCTAGCCACCCCAAGGAAGGGATGATTCTTAAGGAGTGAAGTCAAGAGGTGAGAGAGGAAAGTGGCAAGAGGAGATGGAGAGAGACAGGGTAGGGTAAACTATCTCATGTAGAAGAGGCAAGGGGAAGTAGTTGCAGGGGAGGGGAAGAACAGGAAGGCAAAAAGGCAAAAGCATATTCTCATAGAAGTTGGCACAAAGAGAGAATCACATACATACTAAATGGAATATCTTACCCTCACTCACTCTCCTGAGTAGGGGAAAGGGGGATGAGAGGGAGGGATGATGGAGGAGAGGTCATTCTGGGGGAAGGGGAGGTTGGAAGTACCCACTATCATAGAGGGACAGGATCAAAGTAGGGAATGGACCAGGTGGGAGGTGAGACAGGTGGGAGGGAAATATAAGCAGTCTTTTACAATATATCTACTATGGTAATGTTTTGCATAGCTATACATGTACAACACATACTGAATTGCTTATCTTCTCAGAGGGAGTGGGTGATAAGGCAGGAAGGGAATGGATCTGAAAATTGACATTTTAAAATTAAATGTCTCATAAGATGTCCAGGCATTGGGGCTCAGATATTCACCTTGCCTTAATGGCAAAGTCGAAGGGGATATGCCTTAATGGCAAAGTCGAAGGGGATATGGGAGAAGATATGGGAGAGAGCAGATTGGATGAGGGGATATCTAGTGGGACTGCTATTCTGGGGTCGTGGGTAGGGAAAAATGGGGGGAAAATGTAACTCATAATCCGGTGGAAATGAATGATTTAAACCAGGAGTTAATAAAGCATTTGTTTATTTAAAAGAAATTAAATAAGGGAAGTGGAGGAAAAATTGGGAAGAGAAATGAGAAGGATGCAGGAAAAGTATGAAATGAGGGTCAACAGCCTGACTGAGCAAAACAACACCTTAAAAAATAGATTAACTCAAATGGCAAAGAGGTCCAAAAGGGCAATGAGGAGAAGAATGCCTTAAAAAGTCGAATTTGCCAGATGGAAAAAGAATCTCAAAAGTTCGCTGAGGAGATTCATTCCTTCAGAGTTAGACTGGAGCAAATGGAAGCTAATAACTTTATGAGAAATCAAGATGCTGTTAAGCCAATCCAAACAAACGAAAGATTAGAAGGCAATGTGAAATATCTCATGGGAAAAACCACTGACCTGGACAATAGATCCAGGAGAGACAATTTAAAAATTATTGGACTACCTGAAAGTCATGATCAAAGAAAGAACCTAGAAATCACCCTTCACGAAATTCTCAAGGAAAACTGCCCTGATGTTTTAGATCCAGAGGGCAAAATAGAGGTTGAAAGAATCCACGGATCACTTCCTGAAAAAGATCCCAAAAAGAAAACTCCCAGAAATATTATAGCCAGGTTCCAGAATCCCCAGATCAAGGAGAAAATACTACAAGCAGCCAGGAAGAAACAATTGCAATATTGTGGAAACACAATCAGAATAGCCCAGGACCTGGCAGCTTCTACACTGAGGGGTTGAAAGGCATGGAATATGATATTCCAGAGGGCAAAAGAGCTGGGAATGAACCCAAGGGTCACCTACCCAGCAAAACTGAGTATTTTGTTTCAGGGGAAAATATGGTCATTCAGTGGAATAGAGGACTTTCAAGCATTCTTGAGGAAAAAACCAGAATTGAATAGAAAATTTGACATCCAGACACAGGAAGGAAGAGATGCCTGAGAAGGTAATCGGGGAAGAGAGATCAAAGGGAACTTATCAAAGTTGAACTATTTACATTCCTATATGGAAAAGCAATAACTGTGACTGATGATATCTTTCTCACTATGAAAATAATGGAAGAAGGGGGTGTGGTCATATGAATACATATGTGAATGTGTGTATATGGTTACAGTTATATATGGATAGAGGGCATAGGTTGAATTTGTTGGGAAGGGAGAATACTCAAGGATGAAATTATGAGGTGAGAGAGGAAAGTGGCAAGAGGAGATGGGGAGAGACAGGGTAGGGTAAACTATCCCATGTAGAAGAAGCAAGGGGAAGTGGTTGCAAAGGAGGGGGAGAATAAGGAAGGCTAAAAAGGCAAAACCACATTCACTTTGAATTTGGTTCAGGGAGAAAATGACATACATACTAAATGGGATATCTCAACCTGCAGCAAGATAGGGGGAAGGGGGATGAGAGGAGGGATGATGGATGGGAGGGTATCCTTGGGGAGAGGGGGGTTTGGAAGTACCCACTATAGAAGAGGGACAGGATCAAGTGGGGAGTGGAACAGGTGGGGCGTGGGATGAGTGGGAGGGAATTATGGGTAGCCTTTTACAATATATCTACTATGGTAATGTTTTGCATAGCTAGACATGTACAATATATACTGAATTGCTTATCTTCCCAGAGGGAATGGGTGACAAGAGAGGAAGGGAATGGATCAGAAATTCGAGGTCTTGAAATTAAATGTTTCTTTTTTAAATGTTTCTTCTCTTATTTGATTTTTAAAGTCCTTCTTAAGGTCCTCTATGGCCTGCAACCCACTCATGTTTTCCCCTGGGGCTTTTGGAGCAGGACGTCTGACCTCACAGTCCTTTTCCTGCTCTATGCCCCCAAAATAGGAGTCTAGGGTTGCATTTTTCTGTTTCCTTTGCCTTGGCATGTTGCCACTTAATTACTTGACTTTTGGGCTTGTTGCCACACTATGGCTTTAAGGCCAGATAGAGGAATTTTCATCCCGAACGTGTGGGGGGCAACAAAGTTCTGGCAAGCTGTAAACCCACCCACAACTTCCACCCTAGATCACAATCCAGATCCAGGGAGGTTAAAGCAAGAGCGATTACCCCCCAAGACTGATCACTGGATCTCCCCACGATTTGTAGGCTGGGAGCCGGAGCTGCCTCTGAAAACTACAAAATGTCTTGTCTCCTCAGCGGCTTCTAGCCCCCAGGAGAGGGAGCTGACGCATTCCCCAAATACAGGTCCCAAAGTCCATAGGACACTAACCTCTTACTTTGTCCTAGGCATGTCTATGTTGAAAATTCTGGAGTCTCCACAGCTCCTGGTGTTCTGGGGTTCCTCCAGCCGGCTGCTGTCCCTGCCGCCCTGGGGCTAAAACCTCAGCTCACGCAGACCTGGGCTCGGCTCAGCTCCCCTGCACTCTGCAAGCTGCCAGGTCCCAGACCGCTGCACTGGTCCTTCCTGCAGGGCTGCTGGGCTGTCCTCAGCGGGAGGTTAGCTTCTCTGTGTCATTCTGTGGGTGCTGGGGCTCCAGAAGTTGTCCAGAGTCCTCTTTTACATAGTTTGGGGGGAATCTGGGGGCAGAGAGGCTTGAATGAGCTGTTTCTACTCCGCCATCTTGGCTCCTCCCCCAGTATCATTTCTTTAGGGAGAATGTTTTTTCTTGTTAATCCTGAGACATTCACTTTCAATTGTTTTGTAGTGGCTGTTATTTATATTGTTGTACTCATTGTACATACTGTTTTCTTATACTTGCTATTTTAAACTACATTAGCTTATGTAAATGTTCCTCTGTATTCATCATTTTTGTCATTATGTATAACAGAAATATTTCATTATAAGTAATCAGAATGATCAATTTTATCTTTTTAACTCTTTCTTCCTTTTTGTTGAGAATACAATACAAAGGCAAGATACTTAGTATCATGATCATATATCCATTTTGTATGAGAAATAAAAAGAGACAGACCAAAATAGAGACACAAAGCTAGACAGAGACAGAGAAACACAGAGAGACCAGAGTGATAACACCCAGAGTCCTTTGTGACTTCCTATGAACTTTCTTCATGAAATGTTTTTTCATCTCCCCCTCAAAAACAAACTACAATTGTATTCTTTCTCATCAAAACACTTTGCACTTTATATCCTCCTTCCCTTTCATGCTAATATGAATTTGTAGGAATTTCCATACTACAGGCTCTACACTCTGATGAAACTATAATTTTATATATTACTTCTTTTGTTGCTTTTGCTGCTACTATCGTTACTATGTACTACGACAGATATATAATGATGATAATAGATGAATGTACTTGATTAAAAATACTTCACCTTCACCTTCACTTCATTTTGTCCCTTGGAATACCTCTGTAAAGCCTGACAATGAGAAGACAATGAAAGGTTTGTGGAGATTAAGTCATATAGCTCTATTAATCCAGGACTCTGAGAAAGCAATTCAAAACCCACATCACCTTCCCTACTTCCTGAAGGATTAGTCACCTTTGTTGAGTGACTGTCTGCCTTTTGTTTATGTAACACCCAGACTGCACAATCAGGAGCTTTCACAAACTGCAAATAATAAAGTAAATGACACAAGCTCTATGAAGGGAAAGCCTGTTAACCTGTAGTCACCCACTTAAAAAAAAAAAATGAAATCAGGAAAACCTTGGAAGGTGGGTAGGATTTATGATTAAAAAACAAATACAAAACACCTTTAATCTATAAAGTATATTTTAAACATAGCAGTAGATGACACACACACAAATTATGGTTCCAAACACTTTTGGTTAGTGACTTTGACATCTAATCAAGAGACATGTTCATAGGCTTTGACATTTAAATTTGCAGATGATATCAAAAAAACATGTAGCTATCCCAACACCCAATCATTTTGTAGATGATTAAGCCAAACTTAAGAACTGTAAAATGACTTTCCTGAGGACACATTTCTAGAAACAGAGATAAGCTTGGAACCTAAATCCTTTGCCTCCAGATCATAGTAGCGATAAATAAAAAATAAGTAAAATAAAATATTTTAATACCATATTGGCAGGATGATGATGTGCTAATGATCATTTTTGTTACCACATGTGTGTTCTTGTGCCTCTAGGAAAGCAGAGAAAAATTGTTGTCTCCACCAGGGCTATTTAATTATAATGTGAAGTCCTTTTACATTATTCTCAACTGAAATGACATGCTGAATGGACTTTATTACTTGAATTGTATTAAGATGTACGTAATCTGGGGATAGTAAGAATAGGACCAAAGGAACATTATGCAATATTTAAGAAAATTATAATTTGATGGAAAAAATAATATGAAACCTATATTCTGAGGAGAAGGATACCTCTACAGATTGGCAAAACTGTTCCTAGGCTTGCTGTATGGTAAGTCAGAACACTGACATTTATTGGAAAGTGAGGTTTGAGTGTTTTGCATGGAGATGTGTTTGTTTGAACTCCTTATTTTCTTTGATTTTCAGAAATACATCTTAACTTTGCTGTGTGAACCATAATGCATTATAATGAATTTGTATGACTCAATTCTTGCCAGGCATCATGAAACAGAAATTTTCTTCCTTGTAATTGAATAAATGGAAGTTCAGCTTAGCTGAAATCATTCAATGATTTTATGAGCATCAATATGTCAGCTGTGCAAATCTCATCCATTTCTAAAGACCAATTATTATGCATGATACTGTCATCAATCAGCAGGAAACTCTCAACAGGGGTCTGTGAGTTTAAGCATACTATTGGTTACTGATTGATGGCAGGATAGCTCATGTGTGGTTGCCTCATCTAGTTGGATAAAATAGGCCCTAAATTATTCCCTGATTTAAAAAAGTACTCAGACTATATTTCCATATAAAACAAAGAAAATAACTTTCTTAACAAGTAAAATACTTAATTTTATAAAAATATACATTATTTTCATTTATGTATAGCAATAAAAAGAATGGAATAATATGTGTAGCTAGGACATTATCATTGTGTATCTCAAAGGGAAGCAGAATAGCATCACTTCTCTCTTTTCCCACAACTCTTTTCAAAGGATATTTTCATTTTTGCCAGGAAGGAAAACAGGAGGTGGAAGGTATTGATATCACTTCAGTTCTCCCACAAGAGAGAAGTTACCCAACAAGAATTTCGATCTTCTCACTTAAATATTGTTCATCTAGGATATATGATTGAGTTCCTTCTAACTTTTGATTGCTCTCCTATTTGAGGAGGGAGGGGGAACCTAAGCTCTACATCCAAGCCTGGATCCTGTTCCTACAAAATACCAGTTCCACAAAGACTCACATAGTGATTAGCAAAAACAAATATACCAAATTATAGTAGAACAGAAATCAGAGAAATTTTAAATAGGAGAATATATGCCAGACCTCTGTATCCAGTATTTTATCCTGCCAGATACCAGAAAATACAGAATGAAGGAAGGGGCTCTCCCATTGGGAGTGAAGTAACTCAAGTCAACTGAGAGAGGGGCCTAGATATCACACAAGGAGGAATTCTCTAAAGTCTCTAAAAACTGAAAATGGAGATATAATGGAAACTGCTTGCTACTTTTGTGTCTTCCCAGTCTTTTCCTTCAGCAGTGTGAAATGGGATTTGCCTCTTCCATCTCCTTTCTCAAAGCTGGAGGTCAACTCAATGCTGGAAGAAAATGTGAAGATTATCTAGTCCCAAGTGAAGGATTATCCTGAACGGTCCCAAAGAGGGACTCAAAAGTAGCCTTGAAGGGACCTAAAGCTAGTGAAGAGACCCCAAAGAGTTACTGTCCAAGGATTAAAGTTATTGCTTCTTACCAACTCCATCCTGTCATTAAAATAAAGGAAAAATTCCATACCAATGAGTTTTGAGATAAGAATTATATAAGAATCCTGGATTGTGAAACCCGATAAAATATTTGCATCTCATTATGTGACATTTTTCAAGAATCTCTTAAAAGAATCTTGTTGATGTGTATTCATCTGTCAGATCATTCCATTACACATATTATAGGTGAATCTTGACTAAATGAACTGAATTCTCCCACAACTGAAGGTAGTAAAATTATAAAACTTCTGTGTGCGGGTCAATTCAATTAATTTAATTTCAATTCAATAAATTGAACCTTTATCAATCAACTTTTATGTATGAAGCAGTATGATAACTTATATTAATAAAAAAAGGTAGCAGAAGGAGAAGATGAAATATAACAGATCCATCAAAGAATTTATATTCTCCCAGTAGGGGCAATGAATTTCATTTGACACCCTTGAGCCCTCTATAGCACAAGTTCTCAACTTTTCTTGTCTTATAGACACTTTGAGCACTCTGGTGTAGCCTATGAACCCCTTGTGAAGACAATAATTTTAAAATAAAATCAATAGTATTAAAAAGGAAAATAATTGCACTGAAATACAGCTGTCAATGTATTTGAAAGCAGAAACACATTCATGGAACAGCTATTAAGAACCTCTGCTCTATAGGAATAGACTACTTTTTTAAAGATATAAGTACCTTCTATTTGCTAGTCATTGCTTTATACTCATATTCAAAGCATCCTTAGAAGTATAAGCACAGGTACAACAGGAAATAAGGAGTTAACATGTTATGTTAATAATAATTCCTAGGAAATAGTTTAATAGAACTAAACATAGTGGGTGACCTATATAGCAAGATTAATATTCTGGCATGGTTTTTATTACATTTCTATTTACCATTAGTAATGTGTATTTTCATATATAGCTTTGTTAAAATACCCCCTCCAGCCCCCAAAACAAAACATAATCTGTAGCCTTGGGCTAGGAAAGGAAGTTGCAACTGACCTTTATTGGTTTGCTTTCATGGGCATCTATCTTTAGGCACCTGTAACAACATTATAAAATATCTATCCTTATATATCAGTGGAACCCTGTCAAGATATTAAGTGACAAGTGCTCAGTATGTTTTGTATGTAGAGAAACTAATGTTTATCAAAGGAGGAATGACTCATAGAGGACCTTGTTGAGCCTCTGAATAGACAAAGGAATCAATGCTTGTCTATACTAACTCTTATTGCTGCTGACTTGGGAAAACTTGAATACTTACTTCTATGTTATGGTGTAGGGGAATGGATGCTGGATTTTGAACAGGGGACTTAAAATCAATCTATGATTTTGTCTGATCTTTCTTCTAACTAGTACGAAAAAGCTTTATGACATTGGACCTATTACTTTAACTGGTTCATCCTCAGATTCTTCATCTGAAAAGGTAACTTTATTAGAAATAAAACCCCAATTGATTACATCTATTTAGGAACTCTTAATTACTATAGAGCATTACCATGGAGGTCAAAGTGGTGTAGTATAACCAGGAATATTATGTTGGCATTTGGAGATGTACTGCTATGGTATAATTGGTTTTAAAAAATAACTCAAAATAACTTTCATTTAGGGTCGATCCAGGGGTGGGGAACCTGTGACCTAAAGGCTACATATGGACCTCTAGGTCCTCAAGTGTGACCCTTTGACTGAATTCCAAATTCACAGAACCAAGTTTCCATGGGTTCCCCAACCCTGAACACCATTTTTTTCTTTTTTTTTTTTTAAACAGATACTTTATTAACTTCTGTTTTACATCATTCATTTCCACCAGATTTTGAGTTACAATCCTTTTCCCCCCATTATTCCCCTACCCAGCCTCCCAGAATAGCAGTCCCACAAGATATCGCTTCCTCCAATCTGCTCTCTCCCATACCTTCTCCCATACCCCCATCGACTTTTCCATTAGAGGAAGATGAATCTTTGTGTCCCAATGCCTGCACATCTTATCTCCCAATTATAGGCAAAAAGAGTATTAATAATAGTATTTATATATATATTTGAAACATTTAATGTTACGACCTTGAATTTCAGATCCATTTCCTTCCTCCCTTGTCAGCCATTCCTTCTTGGGATATAAGTAATTCAGTATATGTTGTACATGTCTAGCTATGCAAAACATTATCATAGTAGATATATTGTGCAAGGCTGCTTATAATTCCCTCCCACTCATCCCATCCCCCACCTGGTCCATTCCCTACATGATCCTGTCCCTCTTCTATAGTGGGTACTTCCAACCTCCCCTCACCCCAAGGATGCCCTCCGATCCATCATCCCTCCTCTCATCCCCCTTCCCCCTATCCTGCTGCAGGTTGAGATATCCCATTTAGTATGTATGTCATTTTCTCCCTGAACCAAATTCAATGTGAATGTGGTTTTGCCTTTTTAGCCTTCCTTATTCTCCCCTCCTTTGCACCCACTTCCCCTACATGAGATAGTTTACCCTACCATGTCTCTCCCCATCTCCTCTTGCCACTTTCCTCTCTCACCTCATAATTTCATCCCTTGAGTATTCTCCCTTCCCAACAAATTCAACCTATGCCCTCTATTCATATATAACTGTAACCATATACACACACATTCACATATGTATTCATATGACCACACCCCTTCTTCCATTATTTTCATAGTGAGAAAGATATCATCAGTCACAGTTATTGCTTTTCCATATAGGAATGTAAATAGTTCAACTTTGATAAGTTCCTTTTGATTTCTTTTCCTGATTACCTTCTCAGGCATCTCTTCCTTCTTGTGTCTGGGTGTCAAATTTTCTATTCAATTCTGGTTTTTTCCTCAAGAATGCTGGAAAGTCCTCTATTCCACTGAATGACCATATTTTCCCCTGAAACAAAATACTCAGTTTTGCTGGGTAGGTGACCCTTGGGTTCATTCTCAGTTCTTTTGCCCTCTGAAATATCATATTCCATGCCCTTCGATCCCTCAGTGTAGAAGCTGCCAGGTCCTGGGCTATTCTGATTGTGTTTCCACAATATTGAAATTGTTTCTTCCTGGCTGCTTGGAGTATTTTCTCCTTGATCTGGGGATTCTGGATCCTGGCTATAATATTCCTGGGAGTTTTCTTTTTGGGATCTTTTTTCAGGAGGTGATCGGTGGATTCTTTCAACCTCTATTTTGCCCTCTGGATCTAAAACATCAGGGCAGTTTTCCTTGAGAATTTCTTGAAGGGTGATTTCTAGGTTCTTTCTTTGATCATGGCTTTCAGTAGTCCAATAATTTTTAAATTGTCTCTCCTGGATCTATTTTCCAGGTCAGTGGTTTTTCCCATGAGATATTTCACATTGCCTTCTACTCTTTCATTTGTTTGGATCTGCTTAACAGTATCTTGATTTCTCATAAAGTCATTAGCTTCCATTTGCTCCAGTCTAACTTTGAAGGAATGAATCTCCTCAGTGAACTTTTGAGATTCTTTTTCCATCTGGCAAATTCAACTTTTTAAGGAATTCTTCTCCTCATTGCCCTTTTGGGCCTCCTTTGCCATTTGAGTTAGTCTATTTTTTAAGGTGTTGTTTTCCTCAGTCAGGCTGTTGACCCTCATTTCATACTTTTCCTGCATCCTTCTATTTCTCTTTCCAATTTTTCCTCCACTTCTCTTATTTGATTTTTAAAGTCCTTCTTAAGGTCCTCTATGGCCTGCAACCCACTCATGTTTTCCCCTGGGGCTTTTTGAGCAGGACTTCTGACCTCACAGTCCTTTTCCCGCTCTATGCCCCAAAATAGGAGTCTAGGGTTGCATTTTTCTGTTTCCTTTGCCTTGGCATGTTGCCACTTAATTACCTGACTTTTGGGCTTGTTGCCACACTATGGCTTTAAGGCCAGATAGAGGAATTTTCGTCCTGAACGTGTGGGGGGCAACTTCCGTTTCTGGCAAGCTATAAACCCACCCACAACTTCCACCCTAGATCACAATCCAGATCCAGGAGGTTAAAGCAAGAGCGATTACCCCCCAAGACTGATCGCTGGATCTCCCCACGATTGTAGGCTGGGAGCCGGAAATGCCTCTGAAAACTACACAGTGGCGTGTCTCCTCAGCAGCTTCTAGCCCCCAGGGGAGGGAGCTGACGCATTCCCCAAATACAGGTCCCAAAGTCCATAGGACACTAACCTCTTACTTTGTCCTAGGCAAGTCTATGTTGATAATTCTGGCGTCTCCACAGTTCCTGGTGTTCTGGGGTTCCTCCAGCCGGCTGCTGGCCCTGCCGCCCTGGGGCTAAGACCTTGGCTCACGGGGACCTGGCCTCGGCTCGGCTCCTGCGCTCTGCGCGCTGCCGGCTCCCAGACCACTGCGCTGGTCCTTCCTGCAGGGTGCTGGGCTGTCCTCAGCGGGAGGTTAGCTTCTCTCTGTCGTTCTGTGGGTGCTGGGACTCCAGAAGATTTTCAGTTCCTTTTTTACATAGTTTGTGGAGAATCTGGGGGCAGAGAGGCTTGGACGAGCTGTTTCTACTCCGCCATCTTGGCTCCGCCCCCACACCATTTTTTTCTAAGCCATTAATGTGAGAGGCTGCCAATGCTTTCAGGGGTATGTGGGAAATGGTAGCAATGGATAGAAATAAAGGTAATAAAATGAACTAAGGGTAAATTTCCTCATGGATTTATTATAAAACCAGGTCAAGTAATCTGCTGTGGAATATTCCATCCTTTCCCTCTCATCCTTTACTCTTTACTTCCCTTCCTTTCTCTCTCTCTCTCTTTCTCTCTCTCCTCCCCCATTTTTTTTTCCTTTTTCTACCTTTCTTTCCTTTCCTACTATAAGCTACCAAAGACGAAAGCTGGACTTGGTATTACTGGGATGCTACTACAATTATTTTTTGTCCCCCATGTGGTGAGCCAAAGAGGCCTGAGCCAGGACTTCAGATAATTACCCTGATATCAGTGGACCTGAACCACAAAGATGTCTTCGAGATGTGACTTTTCACTAAGTCAGCTCTGGAGTTCTTTTGATATGGGTTACAATTATAAGGATGGTATTTGAGTTCTGAGGCTAACAGGCTCTGCCCCAAAACTTTGGTTGTCCAAAACATTTGCAAGAAGTCAGTTCTTATGAAGATGTTCTTGATGATGTGGTCTTGGCCATTAGGCTTTGAGGCCAGCTCTCAAGAGCATCCTTTCAGATGTAACTGACTGAGATAAAAGATGACTGCCCAAGAATCTATGGCACCTAGGAAACAATAGGCCTTATTACCATGCTACTTCCAGGATACAACAGACTAAGATAATGATTTCTCTTCCTTTCAGTCCTTTGTCTCTTTGCTCTATAAAAACCTTTCCCTGAGTATCAATAAATGGAGTTCATGGTTCTTCCTTGAGCTACCCACATGGCCTGGTCCTTTCTTATTCACGTCTCGGAATCATGCTAAGTGCTAGACACTGAGCAGCCCATGGCACCCCCATTTAACAGCATGAGAAGACTTAGATTTCTTACCTGTTCAGGGTAAAATAGGAAGGGTATAAAAGAGTGGCCTCAGTGCAATGTTCTCTAGCTAGCTAAAAATCAAAACAAAATGACAACTAACAATTAAGCCTTATTTTCTAATTTTTTGTTTTCAAGTATTTCTTTTGTCATAAAAATATGACATAATACAACAATATGAAGTACTATCAAGGAGAGATTATATCTCCCTTCCCCATGCACAATCTTGGTTCAAGTTATTTTTACTGTGGGTGTGAACAATTAATAATAATCATATTGGCATGCTTTACAGCAATTAGCCTGCCTTGCTTGTGTTAACGATTGTTGAAGTGATTCTTCTTCCATCCTATAAATTATTGGTAATGCAGACTATAATACATGCTTCACTACTTGAGATTTTTCTACAGCATAGGCCTTTTACCCTAATGTATTTTGTAAGTGGATTTTTATACAATAAATCCATGAAACAAATGCATGCAGAAACACAATTCTGAAATTATTACTTCATTAAATTAAACTTCAATAGAACTACTGAGGTGGAGCTAATATCACACCATACCACATTGTTTTTTGTTTTTTTGTTTTTCTGGGCTTTTATAACCATAAGACATAAACCTTAGCTACAATTGAGGTTGCTTTCTGAGTGCTTTTGGGAAATTAACAATGAAACAATTTTCTTCAATGTTTGGATTCTGTATAATACTTTTTGTATATATTCAATACTTAATTTTTCCCCAATTACAAATAAAAACAATTATTAACATTTATCTGCAAAACTTTGAGTTCCAAATTCTCTGCCTTCTTCCCTCCCACCCCCCACATTGAGAAAGCAAGCAATTACATATAGATTATATATGTGTAATCATGCAAAACATATCCATGATGGTCATGTTGTGAAAGAAAACATGCACAAAAAACTAAAGAAAATAAAGAAAGTGAAAAATGTTGCTTCAGTTTATATTCAGACACCATTCGTTCTTTATCTAGGAATGAATAGCATTTGTCAACCAAAGTCCTTCAGAGTTGGCACGGATCATTGTGTTGATGAGAAGAGCTAAGTCATTCACAGCTGATCATCTTACACTATTGCTGTTACTTTGTACCCAGTAGGTACACTTTGCATCAACCTATGTAACTATTTCTAGGTTTTTCTGAAAACAGCCTGCTCATCATCTTTTCTTTTCTTTTCATTTCATTTCTTTTCTTTTCTTCTCCCTTCTTTTCTCTCTTTTTCTTTTTTCTTTTTTTTCTTTTTGGGCAGGGGAAGGCAGGGCAATTGGGGTTAAGTGATTTGCCCAAGGCCACATGGCTAGTAAGTGTTAAGTGTCTGAGGATGGATTTGAACTCAGGTTCTCCTGATTCCAGGGCCAGTGCTCTATTCACTGTGCCACCTAGCTGCTCCACATCATTTCTTATAGTAAAACAGTTTTTCATCATAAATACACACCACAATTTATTCAGCCATTCTCTAATGTGCATACCCTCAGTGTCTAATTCTTTGCCCCCCAGAAAAGAGCTGCTACAAATATTTTTGTATGTAAAATTCCTCATCTTTTTTCTTTATCTCTTTTGAGTTACAGACCTAGTAGTGCTATTGCTAGTTCATGCATGGTTTTATAACCCTTTGGGTATAGTTGCAAATAGCTCTATATTATGGTTTGATCAATTTACATCTCCAACAACAATACATTAATGTTTCATTTTCCCCACATCCCCTCCAACATTTGTCATTTTTCCGTACTATTATCTAATCTAATAGGTATGAGTAGTACCTCAGGATTGTTTTAACTTGCATTTCTCCAATCAATAGTGAATTACAGTATTTTTTCATATGGCTATAGATGACTTTAATTACTTCATCTGAAAACTGATTATATCTTTTGTCATTTATCAATTGGGGAAAGGCTCCTATTTTTATAAATTTGACACAGTTCTTTATATGTTGGAGAAATGAAGCCTTTATCAGAGAAACTTGCTTCAATTTTTCAAAGTTACTCTTGCTAACTATATTTCCTCTTTATTCTATTTACTGATCATAAACATGTTGATCAGGGTGTACTGTTGCTTCTAGTCTCTTAAGAATCCATGATTTTCAGTCCTATAAATGTTCCCTCTACACATGTGGGCCACAACCATCAGAAAGTTTAATAGAAAGTCCTGTGAGTTATTATAAGGGGAGAAGAAAACTGGGCTACTGCCTAAACTTCTAATGATACATAAACCTGAGTTTTAAAGTGGTCTTCACATGAGAGAGTTATAGATACTATTATGCCATTCAAAAGATAAACTAGCTTTAATAGGACCTACCAGGACTTGTGTTCTACTGACAATCATTTTCAATAACTGAAAGGCATGGCCAATTTTCAATGAAGGAACTGAGGGACCTTTAATAGACTTTTACATTGGTACAATAAGATAATATGGGGTCCATTGAAATGTATTTCTGTACATACACACAAATCTATATCTATCTATCTACTTATCTATCTATCTATCTAACTATCTATCTATCTATCTACCTATCTACATATTCTTCCCTCATTTAGCTAATTCCAATAGGAGTGAGAGTTAAAGTACGACTGCTATTCTTCATCTGTCTTACTCCTTGATTCTATAGATTGTTACTACTTGTACACTCTGATTATTTGAGATAACTTTCCATAACTTTACTTTCCATATCCCTCAATTACTCATCTTTTCCTCTTTCCCTTCTTTTCATCTCATTAAGACATAAAAAGAACCATTCAAGTTGACTTGCAGTAACAATAACAGAGTGATAGATTAGAGAACAGATGACACTAAAAGTCACACTATTATAAAACTATCTGTATGTGTATAATGTCATTAATGATACCTTGTGGAATCTATGTCCATTAACTAACAGGTGGATATAATCACTGGAAGATCTGAATGAAGAAAACTAAGCCATTATTACTATAAAATAAATTGAACAACAACAACAAAGAGTCAAAGTGATATGCTGAAAAATACAGAGGTAATGAAGTTAATAAAATAAGTTATTTTGTCATGTTTCAAATGGCAAGAATAAATATAATTTCATGGGATTTTTGACCATCTCATCTTGTAATTCTTTTAATAAGGATTACAAAAAACACAATCATGCACAAAATTTTCACTTTTATCCCAAGATTTCTCATGGAAGATGGGAAGATAAAGAAAGTCTATGCAGAACATATGTTGTCCAATATTATATATGGTGGCTAATATGTGGAGAACACTGTGGTAGATACTAAGAACACAATGATAGAAACAAGACTGTCTTTACTCTCAAGGAGATCATATTTGGATGGTGGGAGGAAGTGAAATGTATACAAATAAGTAAACAGAAAATATATACAAGGAAATTACAAAGTAATTTCATGATATAGATATAAACAGAAGGCATCAGGCAGGGCATTCTCTATGAGGTACAACAAGCTCTGCTTTGAAGGGAGTTAAGTGTTCCATGAGGCACACTGACAGATGAGAGCCTTCAAGGTAAGAGTGATAAACTAAGCAAAATCAGAGTCAGGAGTGATTGTTATGCGAGAGGCTAGTTTAACTAGAATGGAGTGTACAACAAAGGTACTAATATGAAAGGAGAAATAGAGTTGAGAAGCATATAGAAGACTCTACAGATTTAATAATAAAATATTCTTCTGTTATTCTTTCTTCAAAAAAGATATTTAAGACATGTTAGATATGGGAAGTAGCAAAAAAAAATCATAGAAAATGAAATGTTTTATTTTACCAGATAGGAAACAACTGATTACTGAGATGGAAGTCACTTCCAAATTAGCTGAGTATAGTTAAATCATTGGCAATAGTAATTCAATGCCAAATTCAGAAAAATAATGCATATGAAAAGAAGTAATTGCACAGAATTCAGTAAATTATAGTGTGATGAAGCCATGATACAGAAAAAGATCAAAAGGCATCACTACAAATTCTATCATTTCTTAATGAATTTAACTTACATAGATCTATCACAATAACAGCAAAAAAAGACTGCAAACTTTTTCAACCTGAAGAAGTTTATCTCACAAAGCAGCATAATATCCAGTTAAGGGCAATATTAATTTGGAGTATATAATCCTCTCTTATATTTTACAGAGGAAGAGATGGTGAATAATCAGAGAGACCAAAATTTTACGGCTCAAACATAGTAGTTTAAAGAAAGATAATAAGTAAATCTGAACGAAAAATCATTAGAGAATAAAGGAGAAATTGCTTACATTCTGATATGGGGAGAAGATACATGTGTCCCCCTGCTGGAGAGAAATTATACATACATGCATACATAGACATATATATATACACACATGCAAATATACAGATGCACATATGTATGTGTATGCATAGATACATGTACATGTACACACATATATACATACATAAATCATGTGAGGTCATAGAGTAAGGCTAGTTGGATAGAAGATTTAAGATTGGTTCTTTTATGTATTGATGAGAAGAAAATAATAATGAAAAAGAGAGGAAAAATGAACAATTAAGGGATGTGGAAAGTAAAGTTGGGGAAAGTTGTCTCAAATAATCAGTGTGCAAGTAGCAGAAATGTATAAAAATAAGGATTAAAACAGATGAAGTAGAGAAGTTGCATCTTAACTCTCACCCTTAGCAGAACTAGTTAAACGAGGGAAGAATACACACACACACACACACACACACACACACACACACACACACACACACATACACACACACACAGACATACATTGTAGCAGCAAGCATCTAGCATGCCCAGGGTGGCTGCTAGCACAGGTTCTTAGATCTGCTTTTCTAAAGGAAAGCAACTTAAAATGGGTTAACAATCTTACTTTAATCAAAGATATATCATTTACCTAGTTCAGGGGAAAAAGTCAGCACCCCAAACTTCAGAGAATACAAACAGAAGTTACAAGCAGACAAAAAAAAAATACAGACCAGCAGACAGGGTTTCCAGCAATCTGACCATTACATCCATACTTACTTACCAGAGAGGGAAGCACCAACATCTGGGTTTTCAAAGAAGGTTGGGGGGAGGGAAGTTGATCAACAGCTGCCCAGAATCTCATCCAGCCAAATCACACAACTCTTCCCAAAGTGAGACGCAAAGCAAAACATCATATCAGGATATATATAGCCTTCTCCTCAGTCAGAGAGTATCACAACCCTCTAGACCTTCTGCCCAATCACAAAGTAACAAGGTGTGGGCATTCCTGAAAAACAAGCCTCCTGCCACAGGCTCCATGTGACCACATTCAGCCTATTAGGGGAAAGAGTATATTTTCAAATAAGGGAAGGTTCTCAGATTCACTTAAGCCTATCAAAGGGCAAAGGGACAGGGAAGATCTTCAGATTCCCATTACCATTACATGCATATATACAGATGCATATATATATATATATATACACATATGTACATACATACATGCATACATATACATATATGTATATGTGTGTTTGAGTACAGAAATACATTTCATACATTTCACTGAATAAAAAGGGGAAAAGGGGGAAGGAGGAATTATATGAATGACAGAATGAAGAAGGGATTCAGGGGTGTGTGAGAGAAAGCTCTAAATGGTTTCAGGGTCAATTGTAAGCATTTATACCTCAGCAATCACTATTCCTACCAATCAAGCCTTGATTTTTTGTTTTGTTTCATTTTGTTGATTGTCTAAACTTAAGCAAGTTTTAACAATTCAGACTCCACAACAGTTGTATGTATTTTGCCCCCCAGCACACGGCCAGTTTTCAAGCATTTATCAGAAATTCTCTCTCTCTCTCTCTCTCTCTCTCTCTCTCTCTCTCTCTCTCTCTCTCTCTCTCTCTCCCTCTCTCTCCTCTGTCCTTCCCTTACCCCCTCCTCTCTGTGTATATTGGAGATTATTTGAAGTCTCAGGGAATTAAATCATTACCATACCATAGAATACTGGGTGAATTGATGATCATTTTCAATAAACTTTGTGACTACTATGTACCAGATACTGTCCTAATCTCTGAAGATATAAAAAGACATAAAAGACACACCCTGCCACACAAGGAGATACAAGTCTAATAGAGGAAGGCAAGATGCAAACATCTATCTAAAAGCAAGCTGCATACAGGATTAATAGAAAACAATTGAAAGATGGTAGGTATTAGAATTGAGATTGATCAGGAACAGCTTACTATAAGACATGATATTTTAGTTGGGACCTAAAAGAAGCCAGGGAAGATAGAGGTAGAGATGAGGAGAGAGATCATTCCAGGCAAGAGGAATGGCTGCATACTACTATTATTACTATTACTATTAGTACTACCACCACCACAGCCACCACCACCACCAGAGGTACCATTACCACCATAGCCATCACTACGATTGCTGCCGCTACTACTACTACCACTACTAACATTTATATAATGCTTTATGAATTATAAAGTGCTTTACATCCATGAATTCTTATGATCCTTATTAATACCTTTGGAGAGATTATTCCTAAAGAAAAATCTGAATAAAAAATACTTATTGGAATCTGAGACTTGCCTATTAAGTTGAGGACTGGTTTAACAATTTAGAATGTATTAGCATGATACCATACAATATTGATTTAAGAAATGTCAAAAGAAATGAATTCAAAGAAATCTAGGATGACTTATATTAACTGGAACAGAGGGGAGTGATTAGAATCAGGAGAATGATTTATACAATGGACAACACAATAGTAAAGACAAAGAACTTCAAAGGACTTAGGCACCCTGATCAACAAAAGAACCAAGAACAATTTAGTAGCATTAATGATGAAATATACTACCCAACTCCTGATGAAGAGATAAAAGACCCAGAGTGGATAATGAAGAGTGTGTGTGTGTGTGTGTGTGTGTGTGTGTGTATGTGTTTGATGTGGGGATTTGCTTTTCTTAACAATCAACATTTGTAATAGTTTTTTTTTTTTCTTTCATTAACAATTGAGAGCAACTTTAGAGAATGGGAAGGCAGATTTTGAATCATTAGAAAATATTATAATTTGAAAAAAATAAAACTTTAATAAGATATACACACTTATATACAAATTTATTTTATACTTTATAGATTAAATTTTATGACCCAGATTATGCTTAGCCCCAGTGTTTAACCCACTCAAATGAATATCAATTTCATTTACTGGAAAACTGGAGGTAAATGAACAAATGTTCATTGTGACTCTTCCTTTCAGATGTGTAGGCAAAATACCTGAAAATTATCCAAAGTCTATTCATTAGAAAAGACAAGGTATAGCTATAGAGTAAATATATAAACTAAAATCTGTATAAGATTACTTAACTCACATAGTTTAACACTTTAAAAAATATTCACTATTATTTTACAACATTCAGTTCCATAAGTTTTTGAGTTCCAAATTTTCTTCTGCACCCTAACCCCCCTTCCCCCACCATGGCAGCATGCAATCTGATATAGGTTCTACATATACCTTCACAATAAATATTAGTCAAGTTGTAAAGAAGAATCATAACCAATGTAATGAATAATGAGGAAGAAACAAAAAAGAAGGAAAAGAGAGAGAGGGCAAGTAGTTTAATTCAGTCTGCATTCAGACTCCATGAATATTTCTCTGGATGTGGATAGCTACTTCCATCATGAGTCCTTTGGAGTTGTCTTATAACCTTACATTGCTGAAGGGACCCCAGTCTATCAAAGTCACTCGTCATAGATACGATGTGTCTATTATGTAATTATGTACAGTGTTCTCCTGGTTCTGCTCCCCTCACTCAGCATCAGTTTATATAAGTCTCTCCAGGTTCTTGTGAAGTCCATCTGCTGCTCATTTCTTATAGCACAATAGTATTCCATTACATTCATATACCACAACTTGCTAAGACATTCCTCAATTGATGGGTATCCCCTTGATTTCCAATTCTTTGCCACCACAAAAATAGCTGCTATAAATATTTCTATCCATAATGGTCCTTCTCCCACTTTTATGATCTCTTTGGGATACAGACTTAGAAATGGTATTTCTGGGTCAAAGGGAATGCACATTTTTATACCCCTTGGGCATAGTTCCAAATTGCTCTTCAGAATAGTATGATCAGTTTACAACTCCACCAACAATGCATTAGTTTTCCAATTTTCCCAAATATTCTCCAGTATTTATCATTTTTTCTGTTTTGTCATGTTAGCCAATTCACCCAATGAAATGTAGTACCTAAGATTTTGATTTGCATTTCTCTAATCAATAGTGATTTAGAGCATTTTTATATGATTATAGACATTTTTAAGTTTTTCCTCTGAAAGGCCTGCTTTTATCATTTGACTTTTCTCAATTGGGGAATGACTGGTATTCTTATCAATTTGACTCAGTTGTCTGTATATTTTAGAAGTAAGACTTTTATCAGAGATACTGGCTATAATTTGTTTTTCCAAATTTTCAACTTCCCTCCTAATCTTTATTACATTGGCTTTTTTTGTACAAAACCTTTTCAGTTTAATGTAATTGAAAGTATCCATTTTGTATTTTGTAATGCTCTTTATCTCTGGTTTGGACATAAATTCTTCCCTGCTCTATAAATCTGACAGGCAAATTATTCCTTGTTCTCCCAGATTGCTCACAGTATCAGCCTTTACATCTAATTTGAAAACCCATTTGGACTTTATTTTGGTATAAGGGGCAAGGTATTGGTGTATGCCCAGTTTTGGCCATACAATTTTCCCAGAGGTTTTGTCAAATAGTGAGTTCTTATCCCAGAAGCTGGAGTCTTTGGGTTAATCAAACAGTATATTGCTAGTCATTGACTACAGTATCTTGAGTAACTGTTCTGGTTCACTGATCTACCACTCTATTCCTCAACCAGTACCAAATAGTTTTAATGACTGCTACTCTATAATACAGTTTAAAATGTTGTATGGCTAGGCCACCTTTCCTAGCATTTCTTTTCATTAATTCCCTTGATATTCTGGACCTTTTGTTTTTCTAGATGCATTTTTTTTACTATTTTATGCTAGCTCTATAAAAAAAAAATTGGTAGTTTGATTGGTATGGCACTAAATAGGTACATTAATTTAGGAAAAATTGTCATTTTTATTACATTAGCTTGGTCTAATCATGAGCAACTAATATTCTTCCAATGATTTATATCTGTCTTTATTTGTGGGAAAAGTGTTTTGTAATTGTATTCCTATAGTTCCTGGGTTTGTTTTGGCAGGTAGACTTCCAAATATTTTGTAATATCTACAATACTTTTAAATGGAATTTCTTTTTCTATTGTTAGCTGTTGGGCTTTGTTAGAAATACATAGAAATGCCAAGGATTTATATGGGTTTATTTTATATTCTGCAACTTTGCTCAAGTTATTAAAGTAGTTTTTTACTTGATTCTCTAGGAATCTATAAGTATATCATCATATCATCTGCAAAGAGTGATAGCTTAATATCTCCTTTACCTATTCTAATTCCTTCAAATTATTTTTCTTCTCTTATTGCTACAGCTAAAATTTCTAGTACCAAATTAAATAACGGGTGATAGTAGATATCCTTGTTTCATCTCAGTCTTACACTTAAAAAAAATGAATTTCAAGTTCTCTCCACATCCTAATAATTAACTTACCTCTCTAGAAGACAAGCAATATTTTATCAATCATACATATAAAGTCCTGCAAAACATGAATCATACTGAAGAAAAAAAATTAAAAACAAGAAACAAATTATTGTATTTTATTTTTTAAGTTAAATTTTATGTTTATTTTTAGTTTACACCCTTCCTTTCCACAAGATTTTGAGTTACAAGTTTTTTCCCTGTCTTTCTTCTATCCACCACCCCAAAATAGTAATCCTACTATATACCCCCTCCCCAAATCTGCTCTATCCTATATCTTCCCCAATTCCCTTTCTGACTTTCTGGTAGGGCAAGATGGATCTCCATACCATAGTGCCTGTATTTCTTATTTCCCAGTTGCATGTAAAAAATAATATTTTTTAAACATTTGATTTTACAACTTTGAATTCCAGATTCTTTTCCTTCCTCCCTCATCACCCACCCTTACTGGGAAGGTAAGCAATTCAATATAGGTTGTGCATGTGTAGTTATGCAAAATATTTCTCTAGTGGATATATTGTGAAAGACTATATTTCCTTCCCTCCTATCCTACCCCCCCCAACTTGTTCTGTTCTCTACTTTGACCCAGTCCCTTTTCAAAAATGTGTGCTTCTAACTAGCCTCTCCCTAACCTGCTCTCCCCTCCATCATCCCCCCCTCATTCCCTTCCTCCCTATACTCCTGTAGGGTGAGATACCATATTTAGTGTGTATATCATTCCCTCCTTAAGCCAAATTCAGTGAGAATAAGGTTGACCCATTCCCTTTTGCCTTCCTGTTCTTCCCCTCCACTGTAACAGTTATTCCTTGCCTCTTCTATATGAGATACTTTATCTCATTCTGTCTCTCCCCATCTCCTCTCATTATATTCCTCTCTCACCTCACAATTTCATCTTTTAAATATCATCCCTTCCTATTCAATTGATCCTGTGCCCTCTGTCTTTGTATACCTATACACATATATACACACACTCACATATGTATCGATACTCACATATACCTTCCTATATATGTATATATACATACATATATATACATATATATACATATATGTATGTATATATACATATATAAACATACACATACATATATGTATGTATATATATATATATACATATACATACACACATTTATATGCCCTTCAACTATCCTCATACTGAGAAAATTGTTTTTTTCCATGTAGGCATGTAAATAGTTCAACTTTAATAAGTTCCTTATAATTTCTTTTCCCTATTTACCTTCTCATGCTCTTCTTCTTTCTCATATTTGAATGTCAAATTTTCTATTTAACTCTGTTTCTTCATCAAGAATGCTTGAAAGTCCTCTATTTCAGTGAATGACCATATTTTCCCCTGAAATATGATGCTCAGTTTTGCTGGTTATGTGATTCTTGGTTTTAATCCTGGCTTCTTTGACCTTCACAATATCCTGCTCCAGGCCATTCAATCCCTTAATGTAGAAGCTGTTACAATCTATATTATATTGATTGTGTTTCCATAATATTCTAATTGTTTCTTCTTGGCTACTTGTAATATTTTCTTATTGATCTGGGAACTCCAGAACCTGGCTATAATATTGCTAGGAGTTTTCATTTGGAGATCTTTTTCAAGAGGTGATTGGTGAATTCTTTCAATTTCTATTTTGGCCTCTGGTTCTAAAATATCAGGGCAATTTTCCTTGAGAAGTTTATGAATGATAATTTCTAGGTTATTCTTTTGGTCATGGCTTTCAGGTAGTTCAAAATTTTTAAATTCTCTCTCCTGGATCTATGTTACAGGTCAATGGTTTTTCAAATGAGGTATTTCACTTTGCCTTCTATTTTTTTCATTTGTTTGGGTCTGTTTAATAGTATCTTAATTTCTCATAAAGTCATTAGCTTCCATTTGCCCCAATCTAATTTTGAGCGAATTATTCTCTTCAGTGAGATCCTGAAATTCTTTTTCCACCTGGCAAATTTGGGTTTTTAAGGCATTCTTCTCCTCATTGGCTTTTTGGGCCTCTTTTACCATTTGAGTTAATTTATTTTTTTTAAACAATTGGTGTTAAGTGACTTTCTCAAGGTTACATACATCTTCTTTTTATGTGGGTGTTAAATATCTGAGGCTGGAACCAAATCCAGGTCTTCCTGACTCCAGGGCTGGTGCTCTTACTCACTGCGCCATCTAGCCGCCCCTTTAGGGCAATTGGGGTTAAGTAACTTGCCCAAGGTTACACGGCTAGGTTTTTTTGTTTGTGTGGATTAAGTGTCAGAGGCCGGCTCTGAACTCAGGTCCTTCTGACTCCAGGGCCGGCACTCTATTCACTGTGCCACCTAGCTGCCCTACCTCCTCCAGTTCTCTTACTTGATTCTCAAAATCTTTCTTGAGCTCCTCCTTGGCCTGTAACCATATAGTGTTTTCCTGGAAGCTTTTGGTGTAGGAGTTCTGACTGCTTTGTCTTCCTCCTGTTCCATGCTTTGATACTTTTTGTCCTCAAAAAGGAATCTAAAGTTAGATTTCTGTGCTTGCTTTCCTTCCTTTGCTTGCTCATGTTGTTACTCAATTACTTGACTTTTGAGCTCTTTGCCACAGTGGAACTCTGCTTCCAGTGGGGATTGCTTTTTCCCCAAATCTCTGGGGTTTTTGCTGCTGCTGGAGTTATTAGGAGGGTACCATCCATGAAGCCCCCACAGTCTCTGGCTTACTCATCACAAACCCTAGGACCTCTACCCAAGACAGTAATCCATATCCAAGCAGGTTAAAGCAAGAGCTATTACCCTTTGAATATTCACTTGTACCCCCTAAGATCTGCAGGCCAAGAGCTCTGAAGCAGCCATGTGGAGGTGGCTGATGGCCTGCCACACTTCTACCACTTCTAGGTCTGGGGGCAGGGGCTGGACCTGCTCCTTCATCCCCCGCTCCCAGTTCCAACAGAGTTGAACACTAACCTCTCCCCTTTTCTTGGGCATTTATGGGTTGATAATTCTGGAAACTGCCACTGCTACTGGTGATCCACTCTCCCTATGTCCATTACAGCCACTGCTGATCTGGGCCACCCTAGGGTTAATACCACAGACCCACAGAGGGCTGTGCTCAGCTCCCAGCATGTTTTGATAAACCCTTCCTGTCTGCCTTGCCCTGGAAAAATATCTCCCACTTAACTTTTTCTCACTCTGCCACTTCAGAATTTGATTTGAGGCATTTAAAGTTATTTGAAGGGGCTTTTTAGGAGAGTTAAGCTGCTTCCTCTACTCTACCACCTTGATTCTGCTCCTGGAAGTATCTAGCACTCATAGTCTAAAAAATGATGGAAAGTCTTTGCAAAAGTGGGGGATCTTTTTCTTCATCTGACTGGTATTTGAGTTTTATTAACTTGCTCTTGAATTATTGTCACTGCCTAATTTCTTGAATACTGATGATTATTTTTGTAATTTTAACATCTCTTCATTCTTTTAAAAAGATTTGCCTGTTTATTTTGTTATCTAGTGGGTTGCCATTTCCTTCTCCAGCTCATTTTGTGGATGAAAATTTTGGCACACAAGGTGAAGTGAGTTGCCCAGAATCACAAATCCAGTAAGGGTCTAAGGCAGGATTTGAACTCACAAATATGAGTCTTCCTGACTTAATGCTTGGTACACCATTTACTGAACCACCTAGCTGCCCTGTTAAAGAGAATTACTGTATTTTAAAATTAGCTCTACCCCTTCTGAACATTGCAACCTTGTGCAAGCCATGTGATGCTGCCTATGCTCACGGCACTAACCAAAACGTGGGAGCATTAATAAATGTAGGCCAGGTGGAAGTTTGAAGCATTCATGCGTTTATTGCATGGATGCCAATCAAATCTCAAATAAGCATCTGAGGATCCAAGTTTATATACCATAGCTAAAGCAATTACATCATACATTTCTCATGGGAAACTTCACAAAGTTTGTTACTTGAGGCACCTAGCTTGCAACCTTTAAGAGGCCATTCCCTTGGGACACTTCCCTACTTACTTATCTCATGTGTCACTACGTTATCTATATTGCTCAAGAGGCCAGGGTTTCAGGAATGGTCAAAATGTTCTGAGCCTCCCTTGCACAGAGTGAGGATGAACAGAGGGTGGTGTGTCAACATTCTGAGATAATGGGCCCAAGCAGGTACAAATAGGCTCAAGGTGGTCCTTGGCCTGGATTTGCTCCCATGGCAGAACCCTCAGAGCTAACCCTTGACAGCACCCCTTACAATATGACCCTCTCTGCACCTTATTTCCCTAACCTATAAAATGAAGGGATCAAATTAGATGATCTCTAAAACTCTTTTGAACTCTGAATGCATTATCTTCTCACTTTAGTTTTTCTCTCTCATATCTTCCAGCTGAAGATTTTCCCAACATTCTTAATGTTTAACACTTTAATTAATTTTTAGTTTTCAACATTCATTTCCATAAGATTTTATGCTCCAAATTTTCTCCCCATCTCTCCCCTACCCCCCACTCCAATATGGCAAGCTTATGGATTATTCTTTCCCCCAGTCTGTCCTTTCTTCTATCTCCTCCTTTCTCCCTTACCTCCTTATCCCTTACTTTCTTGCATTTGTTTTTAAAATTTGCATTCCATATTTTCTCCCTTTTCCCTCCTCACCCACCCCCACTAAGACGACAAGCAATTCAATATAGGTTATACATGTGTAGTTATGCAAAACATTTCCATAGTAGTCATATTGTGAAAGACTATTTCCCTGCATCCTCTATGACCCCCATTCATTCTATTTTCTCCTTTTACCCTGTCCCTTTTCAAAAGTATTTGCTTCTGACTAACCCCCTCCCAATCTGCCCTACCTTCCATCATTTCCCCTTTTCATCCCATTTCGCCCTACTTTCCTGTAGGGGAAGATATCCAATTAAGAGTGCATATTATTCCCTCCATAAGTGAAATCCAATGAGAGTAAGGTTGACTCATTCCCTTTTAGCTTGCTGCTTTTACACTTTATTGTAATAGTTTTCTCTTGTGTCTTTTATGTGAGGTAATTTACCCTTGTCTATGTCTATCTCTCCCTTTCTCCTGCCAATATATTCCTCTCTGACCTCTTAATTTTACTTTTTAGAAATCATCCCTTTATATTCAAATCACCCTGTACCCTCAGTCTATGTATACACATACACATATACACACATACATACATACATACATACATACATACAGATACTCATATACGTAAATACAACTGCATGTGTGTGTGTGTGTGTGTGTGTGGGTTTGTGTGTATGTAGACACAAATATGGTCTTTCCATTTAGGAATATAAACATTTCAACTTTAATAAGCTCCTTATGATTTCTCTTTCATGTTTACCTCTTCATGCTTCTCTTGATTCTTGTATTTGAAAGTAAAATTTTCTGCTCAGTCTGGTCTTTTCATCAAGAATGCTTGAAAGTCCTCTACTTTCATTGAATTTCCATGTTTTCCCTTTAAATATTATATGTAGTTTTGCTGGGCATGTGATTCTTGGTTTTAATCCTAGATCCTTTGACCTCTGGAATATCACATTCTAGGCCCTCTGTTTCCTTAAGGAAGAATCTGCTATACCTTGTGTTATCCTGATTGTGTTTCCACAACCTTGAAATTGTTTCTTCCTGACAACTTGTATTATTTTCTCCTTGACTTGGGAATTCTGTAATTTGGCTATTATATTCCTAGGAGTTTTCTTTTTGGCATCTTTTTCAAGAGGCGATAGGTGGATTCTTTCCATTTTGATTTTATCCTATGGTTCTAGAATATAAGGGAAGTTTTCCTTGATGATTTCTTGAAAGATGATGTCTTGTCTCCTTTTTTGATCATGGTTTTCAGATAGTGCAATAATTTTAAACTTATTTCTCCTGAATTTATTTTCCAGGTCACTTGTTTATCAATAGCAATGAGATATTTTAAATTGTATTTTATTTATTCTTTCTTTTGGATATGTTTTATAATATCTTGTTTTCTCATAAAGTTATTAGCTTGCACTAGTTCCATTTTATTTTGAAGGGATTATTTTCTTCAGTGAGCTTTTGGGCTTCCTTTTACATTTGCTAACTTCTTTTTACAGCATTCTTCTCCTCATGGGCTTTTTGGACCTCTTTTGCCATTTGAGTTAGTCTTTTTTTTTTAAGCTGGTATTTTCTTCAGTATTTGGTTTTTACATCTCCTTTAGTAAACTGTTGAATCAGTTTTCATGATTTTTTTGCATCACTCTCATTTCTCTTCCTGATTTTTCCTCCATTTCTCTTATTTGATTTTCCATATCCTTTTTGAGCTCTTCCATGGCCTGCAACCAATTGATATTTTTCTTCGAGGTTTTTTATGCAGGAGTTTTAATTTTGTTGTCTTCTTCTGGTTCTATGTTTTGATCCCCTTTGTCACCAAAGAAAGATTCTACAGTTTAATTTTTTTCCTTTGTTTGCTCTTTCTCAGCTAATTCCTTTATTTTTCAGCTCTTTGCCATGGTAAGAATGCTGCTTCCACAGTGGAGAGTGCTATGTCACAAATTTCTGGCTTTTTGTGCAGCTGTTGCAGGAGTCTGTTCTAGGCACCTGCCTCAAAATTGTGAGGAGGACTTCCTCTCTACGGCCACCACAGACTCTGCCACCAACACTCTTACTCAACCCAGGACCACCACCAATGGCTGGAATCCAGATTCAAGTAGGGCAAAGCAGGAGAGTCCTGCCTCAGCACCAGAAAAAAGTTTCCTGAAATTGCCCTTTGATTTACTGCTTGGTCCCCCCAACATCTGTGGGACTGGAGCTACAGAAGCAATGGCTGTTGCTGCCCCATCCATCACCTTGGGGGCATGGGCCAGACAGTGCTCTTCACTTATCCACATCCAACAGGATTTCCCCACTGATCTTTGACTTTGTCTTTGATGTTTGTGGGTTGAGTAGTCTGAAAATTGTCACAGCTGCAATGATTCAGTCCCCTGAGGTCTCCTCTGGTCTAGTCTGTGCTGCTGGCCTATGCCAGCATGACTCATTCTAGACTGTACTCTGCTCCCAGACCCATGTGATAGACCCTTCCTTTCAGCTTGCCACATTGTCTTCAGCTGGATATGTATTTCACTCTGTCATTTTGTGGGTTCTTTAGTTAAAATTTGTTTATAGTCTCTCTTTTTTTATTTTTTACAGGTATTGGAGGTGATTGGGGGACAAGTTCAAGCAAATTCCTGTTTTTATTCTACCATGCTGGCTCCACCCCCAACACTTCTTTATTATGTTAATTGGTTGAAAATATGTGAGCAATTAGGAGTGGGGAAAAGAAGAATTGCTTTAGTTGAGGGAGTGAGCCATAATAATAAATTCATGACTTGGTTAAACCAAACAATTGGAGAATCCAAAATACAAATAGAACTGACAATGGAAAACTTCTGGTGGGAACAATCAGTCAGGGAATTATGAATCCAAGGATAAAAGAAATTACATTACATGATACTCATTGGTGAAATTTCAGGCATTATTAACTACACTGCTGTTCAGCCATATATCATTTAGTAGTTCATACTTAATTAATAAAGTGCCTACTAGTTGTGGGAAAGTCTCTCTATCTCTCTGAGACTTGGTTTGTTCATTTGTAATTTTGTGGACAATAAATATTCTAGAAACTCTGATGATTTTTGGGAAGTAAAGGCTTTGTAAACCATACAACATTCTGTAAATTTGAAATAATATTAAAAGTAATGAAAGTTAGATATCTTTGAGTTCCAAGCAAATACTAATATTCTAGTTTCTAATTTTTCTTGACTTTAAATTAATAGCAATTAAGTCAAGTCAAAAAGCATTTATTCAACCCCTACTCAGCTACTTAGAATTAGGCACTGTTCTAAGCACCAGGGATAAAAGAAAAACAAATGGTTCCTGCCCTCAATGAGCTGTCAATCTATTGGTGAAGAGAATATGTAAACAACCATGTAAAAACAATGTGTGTACTGGATAAAATGGATATGACCTCAGAGGGAAGGCACTAGCATTAAAGAGAATGGAAAATTTTCTTATGAAATATAGGATTTTTATCTGAGACTTGAAGGAAGCTAGGGAAGTCAGAAAGTGAGACTCAAAAGGAAAAGTAGGTCAGGTATGGAAGACAGCCAGTGAAGGTACACAGAATTCAGTGATAGAGTTTTTGGTGTGAGGAATAGGAAGGAGGTTAGTGTCACTGAATTAATTACCTAGTACAAGAAGGCAAGTAATGTGTAAAAAGACTGCAAAGGGAATAAAGGTCCAGGTTATTAAGAGCTTATAAAATCACACGTAGGATTTTATATGTGAAACTGGAGGTTATAGAATGGCACTGGAGTATATTAAATAAGGGATATGATAGTCAGACCTGAACTTTAAGATCAATTTGACAGCTAAATTGAGACTTGGTTGAGTAGAGTGGAGAGAAACAGAGCTGGGAGACCAACCAATAAGCTTCTGTAATAGTCCAGGCATGAGATAATGAGAACTAGGCCCTATGATAAACTCACTCTCATCAGCACTTTAAGTCACAACTTGGGATTCATGTTCAGGTATGGTTTGCACTCAGTGGCTTCTGTGTGATCTGTATAACTATGGTTCTGTTTATCCATGATTTGGTGATGCTCCAATTACCATGAGTGGATGTTAGGTTTCTGTGGGCCATTAGGCAAATTTCCTTTTTTAAGGAGATTTGGAGGTGTAAAGCTGCTTTGTAACCCAATTACAAAGAAATTTTAAAACAAATCATAAGCACCCCCTTTATAATAATGAGTATGTCACCTGCTACCAGGAACAAATTCTAAGTGGTAAACAAAGTATTTGTGCTGAATGCAATTAATATGAGAGTGTTCTTTACTAGAACTCAGTGCTAAAGTAGTTAGCTTACATGTGTTAGTGTTTAATATTCTTGAAACATGATTAATCAGGTTTTTTTCCCTATTTGTCAGCTTCAAAAGCCCTATGGCAGACAGCATTGTATTCCTGAGATTAAGAAGATTAAATCCATGTAAGGCAGACCCTATTTATCTTATTTTCCTGAGGGACAAAGTTATCAAAAGTTATGGATGTTTGTAAGTTATCCAGGGGGAAAATGCTTATAATGGAAGTTGTAAGAAAGACCATGTAATGAGTTAGAGAAAGTAATTGAAATTCAAAAGAATGGAATTAGATACAACAATGAAAGATTCTTTTCTATTATATGACAATGCTTTAAGTCAAATAATGAAAATATGTTGTTACTGGCACACCACAGTGCTTTGGGTTTCAAGTCAAAAGAAAGAAAATGCTTCAAGAAAAGGATTGTATAAATAGGAAGATTCATCACTCTTTTTTTTTTTCTATAAAAAAATAACCCCTACTACTCAGTGGAAATGAAAGCAAGCAACTCTGCACTTCTAATAAACGGCATGCATTTGCCTCTACAACTCTGCTCTTTTTTGGTGAAATAGGGTTTTTGATTGCATGACTGTGCTTGGCAATAACAATCTAAATTTAAAATATTTACACTCACACATAGTCCCTGAGTGTGCTGACTGCAGCATGTAGGACCCTGAGCTGTCATGTTAGATTTGGTGTTTGCCCAGGGTTTTAGTGGCAAAACTGCAACTGTTTCTATCTTCTTAGATGCTTTCTTGTCAAATTTTTGAGCAGTTTACTTTAAGATCAATCATGAGAGAATGACCAAGGGGATAAAGAGTCAGCCTCAGAGCCCCGAAGACCTTGATTCAAATCCTACCTCATACCCATACTGTATTATTACTGCATAAATTACTTGGTCATTTGGTGTTCTAGGCAACTTTCAAAAATTATACACTTCCAAGAAATTTCCAGTCAGCATTAGTAAATGGCATTTTATGAGACAACAAGATTTATAATTCAGCTATTTTCAGTGATGTATAACTCTCCATGTCCCCATTTAAGGTTTTCTTGGCAAAGATAATGCAGTAGTTTGCCATTTCCTTCTCCAGCTCATTTTACTGAGGAAACTGAGGCGAATAGAGGTAAGTGACTTTCTCAAGGTCACAAAGCTAGTAAGTGTCTCAGGCCAGATTTTAACTCAGGAAATGAATCTTCCTGTCTCCAGGCTCAATATTGTATTCATTGCATTATCTAGCTACCCTAAGGTGACACAGTGAATAAAATGTTAAAATTGGGAATAGGGAAGATATAAATTCAATAGAGTCATGAAGCAAATCCTAGCTCAGGTTCATTCATGCAAGTACTAAATATTGTCCATTTCATATTTGAGAAATATGCTTGTTGATAATGAAGGAAAGGAAAATTTCAGAAGGAAAGAGGCATTTTCAACACACATAATCTCTCTTGGGAAAAGTGGGTATTTATTTATGAAACCTAGGAAAAAGAAATATGAGTGGGGACAGTCTATGTGTTCTGGTCAACTGACAACTCTGTAACATAGGTCCTGATGTCATTGGAACCTTCATTAATAATCTGTCTCATCTGAAACCTCTGATAACTGCTCACTTTCTGGTCCTTACCATTATCCTTTGGCAAATCCTCTTCTAATCTTGAATTGATGAGTCGGTGACCATCTTATTTAACTAATTTGAAAGGGCATTGTGAAAGCATTACTTTATTAAAATGACGAGTGACTTCCTTAAGCCAGAAAACTGCAAAATTCATCAGGTTGGCTCTCTTGATAATGCAGATAAACCTAGACACTTCCTCCCTCAACTAGATTCCCCATCAACCAATCAGCTTCAACCTCTGCATATATAGCAAACAGTGGGAAAGCTTGGCTTTTCCACTCTGCTTTGCCTCTCATATCTGAAAGGGGTAAGAGAAAGCAATCAGGAAATTCTGAGGCATTTTACCTTCATTAAATTGTAAATAGTTCTGACAAACAACAGGAGATGAAATTCAGTCAGTCAATAAACATTTATTTAATGTCTACTATGTGGCAGGCACTATGCTAAGCACTGGAAATACAGATATGAAAAGACAGTCTTTGTCTACAAGGAGCTTACAATCTAATGAGGAAAGACAAAACAAAAAGAAGCAATAAAGTGGAGCTGGGAGTGGGATAGCAATGGTAATGATGTGAGTTGGTGCCTGGGGTGTACCCAAAGCAGACAGAGAAATGCCAAAATAATGCAGTCAGGTGAGAAATGAGGAGATAATTTGAGCTGAACTTACTCCTTAAATGGAGTTTTTGGAGTTCATGACTACCCTCCATAAGAGGGTAGTGATGAAGTGGAGTATGAAGGCTAATGGAATTTTGCAAGATGCTGAAGTTTTCCCAATAATGAACTTTCTTGGACATGGTAGAGATGTCATAGAAGTCTCAAAGCAGTGCAGCCAAGTGAACTGGGCTCCCTCCTTAAATACAGATGTTAGTTTGCAACACACTTCAGAAGACTGCTAGTCTTTTTTCCCTCCCTAGGCAATCTACAAGGTGATTCTTTTCTGCTATCAGCAAAAGCTTCCAAAGTCTACAGTTGTATCTTTCTTGTTAGGTTAGTTTCCCTACTAGCATCTTCTTGCTCAGTTCATGGTGTTTCCCTACTAGCATCTTCTTGCTCAGTTCTTAGCTCCTCCTGTTATTTTTTTTAACTGCTCCTCTGCTGGTTTTGCAACTGCCTCTAATGACTCAAATCAGAGCCTCTTAGTGGTCAGGAAACTTCTCATTCATTATCAGGTAAAATTCTTAAAATTTAACTTTCTTTCAATCATTAAATCAGTAGTGCTTATGCAATCACCCTATAGTCTCTAGACAAGATGTTTGATTCACCACTTTGTGTATTTTAACCTCTAGAACTCTAAAAATAGTCACATCGAATAAGCCAAGGAATTATTCAATATTCATAAACTCTAATATTTATTTGAAAAATATTTTCTTACCTAAAATTTATTTTTGTTCTCAAGAGTTTTTTTTTTTCTTTTTGGTAACTAGACTCTTCACATACAAAAAGGAATAATACTTTAAATTGTTTGAATGTTGATTTAGTCCTTTATTGAAAAATTCTGTTTCTTTCTTGAAAATTAATTTTCTTTCACTTTCAACAAATATATTTCTCAAATATGAAATGGGAAATTCTTAGTACTTACATGAATGAACTTGAGCTAAGGCCTATTCTTACTTATGCCTCTTTTGAATCACAGTAAATATAGATCATTAAGAGGTTCATTCTGACAGTGAGATGCCATCTATAGCTTGTTGTCTGTGACTGCTAAAACTGACCTTATGACCTTAGGTTACCACTTAATCTTTCTGGGATATGGTTTCCTTCCTTATCTGTTGAAGAAGGCATTCAGACTAAATCATACATCTTATGTCCCTTCCAGAATATAATTCTAATGACAATTTTTGACTCATTTCACTTTGTCCTGAATGCTAAGAAAATAATATATCAGTGTATCAGTGTGATTATCATTACAATCTCATGTGGTATTCTTGAAAATATAACAAAAGAGAAAGTGTAAATGTGAATGAGTTTAAAAGAGTGAGCACTACTTAAGGAAACAGGAATCTGACTGAGCAAAAATGAACTTCCCTTAAGGATTTGAACAAATCACTTAACTGGTCCCAGTCACTATTTTCTCATCAATAAAATAAGGATTATAATTACAATAAAAGATATACTGATCATTGGGAGAGGTAAAAGACTATATAAAAATATTTCAAAATGATATGTTGAAAAATTTGAGGCATTACTATTTTAAAATAATTTGAGAACTGCTTTATATTATACAAATCTTTCATATTACTGCTTTGTAGTTTATACAGCATTGTTATGTAGTTATTTTTAGTCATGTCTGACTCTTTGTAATCAGTTTTGGGGATTTCTTGGTGAAGATACTGGAGTAGTTTGCCATTTCTTTCTCTAGTAAACTAAAGTTAAAAGGTTAAGTGACGAGCTCCAGGAAACCTACAAACCCTGGACCCTCTCAGGTGACAGCTGCTCAAAGTGGGGAAAATGGAGGCTCCCTGTTCATGGAGACTAGAGGCAGTCGGCAGTCACAGAAAAAGTTTCAAGTCCCAATTCTTAATGGTTTTTCTCCTCATGTCCCCAGATTCTGGAGCTTGAACAGAAAGATTCCCATAGGTGCCAATACTGGGACTCAAAGTAAGTTGCTCTGCTCATGGCCGCTGTGGAACCAAGATGCCATGTGGGAGAGGGATGATGCCATGGTGCCCTCTTACTGGAACCTCCATCTAGAAACCTGAGTGCAATAGGGGTTGATTGTAACTAATATTTCAAGATAAGTATTCCACCTCCCCTCCCCCCAACTTGCACAGTTCCTAGGACCCCTGATAGATTTATTTTTTAAAGTTCTTGGTGTTGCAGAAAATACTGGGTATAATTGTACAGCCAAGAGTCTGAGGCCTGGCTCTTTTTGGCTTGGCAATTGTGAGGATCCCTTAGGGTTCAGCAAATTCCAAAGTCAAGATGCTCTATGCTACACAATGGCATCTCTCACTACACCTCACTGCACCTTCCTAAGAAGTAGCTGGAGGCACTGCAAGAGGCATACCACCCCCAAACCATCTCTTGGATTGAAATGCCTTGTACTCCTACAGTCTGGGGGCCCATTCGCTGGAAGTGGAAAGGGACTTTGGCCTGGCGGAAAAGCAAGCCTTCAAACCAAATAATCCAGACAAAGATGACTGCTTTTCATAAAAAAGGTTTCCTTTGGATGACTAGAGTAGAACAGAGGGTGGGTGGGAAGCCTGGTGCATTTTAAAGTCTCCAGATGCTTATGTAGCACACTGGAGGAAGCTGGTAGAATTTGGGGAAACGAGGCCTGAAACTGGATGGTGAATCTGAGTACTTTGCCAGTGTTCCTTCCCGTGCCTTTCCTCTGCACCCTGAACCCAGCAACCCCTTGGCCATCAAGATCGGTGAAGCCAGCTACAGAGAGATGAAGGCCTTTCCAGAGTGGATGAGAGTCATGGAGTGGACTTGGTGGGCTCATGCAGTCCTCAGGGGTCACAGGATGATAAATTCTTACGTTAAAAGGACATTAGGGGTCACTGGGCACAGAAGCCCCTATACCTCGAGGAGAGATTGCACACCCCCCTCCCCCCCACCCCCAATCAGATAGGCTGGGGTTGATACTGTTCTGAGCCCCTGAGTAAGTAGCTAAGGGATCCCATAGCTTCTTGTGATAGTTACCAGTCATCATGGTGGAGAGAAGTGTTGGTGCCTGCTTCGTTGGGCTGACGGGGCCTCCTTGGGCTGTCATCTGTGCCACCTGCTCCCCATCCCAAACTTTCCAAAGGCTGCTTCAGAACTGGTGCTTCCAGGCCTCTGGTGGTGGTCCTCCAGTTCCCTCCAGGGGAGCGTCACAGCCCTGATAGAAGGTGTAGCTGCCCACCCTGCCATGGAAGAGGTGCTGCACTCTTGCTGCTGCTTAGCAGTTCAGAACACATATGAGTGGAATGTATTTTTAAAAGAATAAAATACATTTTTTTGTATTTTAAAAGTTGGGTGGGGTAGGGAGGTAGTCCTATAAAGTTGTTGAGTTACAGGCAGAAAACTAACCCTCGTTGCTGTTTTCCAGTTTCTCTCCAAGTCAACCCATTCCAGCTAACTCAGTCTGGTGCCTAGCTCCAGGAGAGGCCTTGGCGGCTCCACCACCATTATCGCTCTAAGCATGTGAGATAGGAGGCATCGGGGCGCTGGTGCTCCTGTCCCGGGGCCCCTGCCTCAGGTGGAGTCCAAGCTTGGCTCCTCTCTGGTGCATGCTTAGTTAAAGTCTGTTTGTCTGCATGTATCCCCCGGCTCTATAGCTGTCTGTCAGCCATACAGCACGATATGTAACCAATAAAGCTCTCCAATTTCTTTTTTTTTTTTTTTTTAGTAATCGAATTCAGGAAGCATTTATTAGCTGGCCAGCGGCAGTCCTAGGGATAAAGTCCCAGGAGCTGCCCCGAACCCCAGTAGACACACAGTTTAAATAGTCCAAAAACCACCATCGTATCAGGGGCAGACTGGTCAGGCAGGATATGGGGCGGGGGCACTCTTAGATAACGCAGGTTGTTCAATGACCGAAGGGAGGATTTTTGGGTTTACAAGGCTTACTACTTTAGCCGGATGAGATAAGAGTGGGCTGGGGCACACTGGGTAGCTCTCCAATTTCTAACAAAAAAAAAAAGGTTAAATGACTTGCTCAGGGTCACACAAATAAGTATCTGAGGTCCAATTTGAATTCAGGTCTTCCTGACCCCAGACCTGGCATTCTATCCAATATGCCACCTATCCTCCTTATATGACATTGTCTTCCTGAAAACACTACAACACAGGTAATGCAAGTATTAATTTTTCTATTTTACAGTTAGAGGACCTGAGCCTCAGAGAACTTCTGTGAATTATATGAATTCATTAAACTACCCAGTAATAGAACCAAGAGTCAAACTATATTTTTCCTAACTATAAGAGCAGTGCTCTTTTGACTATACTACTTATACTCATGGATTTAGTCTTGTATTATTAATAAAGAGCCATGAAATTGTTTTGAAAAATAATGGTCTCTTAATCCAGTATCCTGATCTTTGCCCAGACTCAGGAAATGGTAGTTGAATATGAAAGCCACAGTCTGAATTGGTGTTAATGGTGTGAACCTTTTATCTTTTTTAGACATGTATTATTCTAGGCTTAATTTCCCTTTATAAGACTATCTTTAAGCCATAAAATGTTCATGTCTGATCTTGGTAAAACATTCTTCACTTATGAAAGAATTTTTGATTCAGAGTGTACCATAAAGACATAATTAAACTTCTGAGGCTGTTTTAGGGAGTTCTGACTTATAGGTGACTAGTTAGCTTGGAGATAAGGGCCTAAGGTGTCATATACAAAAATGGTCAGTCCTTTACCAGTTAAGAAAAAAATGTAAATTGCTATTTACATTTAATATATATATATATAAATTACATTTAATATACATATGAATATACATTTAATATACCAATAAATTACATGTAAATAATTATTGTTAACATATTTAATAACAAAAAATATAGTACTGAATGTATTCAGCAAAGCTATAAGTCCCTAGGGAGTTTGTTAGATACTCTAGTCAACTCTGTCTGCTTTGCATTTGATTCTCCACATTATCCTTAACGCAAATTGGGAAACATATTTGACTTCTCTTCTAGGCTAATATCCTAAATGAACACAAAGACGATGTATTTTTTTCAGGGTTTTTTCTCTTCTCCATTGTTTGTAATGTCCTTTCAGAAGTTTGACAATAACATCCTTTTCTCTATTGATTTGTTCTCTTCCATTTGGCAAATATTGATTTTTTCCCCTGCATTTACAACACAGCTCCAATTTGTTTAATTCTCCATCTATGAATCAGCATTGCTGACAACATGAGCTGAAACATCTAGAAGCTGGAGATATATCTTTAATTGAATTGCTTTCTTATAGTAAAATTAAGTGGGATCTTCCAGGGGGTTCCATAAAAAGAGTTCAATTTATAATTATTTTACAGACTGAAAAATAAATTAATTTACTGGGACCAATGAGTTCAGGTTTCCTTGTGAAAATTCTTATGATCTCAAGTTCAGGAAAATTGGGGGAATGAGTTTAAATCCATGAAGGAGGAAGGGTATCCTATGACCTGTTTTCCATACTTTTAAATGCAGACCCAAAAACTGGCATGAGTCAGTGTATTATAATCAATACAAGTTCTACAATTTTTGTTTCCTTATTTTAATGGATAAATAGGTTGCTCACTATTTTCTATAGGTGACTTGTTTTTGTATAACGAGTGGTTTGTGGGCAGAAGTAAGGCTGACAAATGAAATTTTTTGACTACCTGTGTCACTTAAGATCTAGTGATCAGGGAAGGAACTTTTGTTATTATACTTGTACATCAGCAATTGCAGGGGGGGGGGGGTTAAGTGTGCCGGAACTTACACATATGTTCAGTCTGGAATTTCTCTCAGAGATGGGAGAAAACAGAACCCAACCATAACCTTTCTATTTCCCTTGAGATAGGAATCACAGTATCCATTAGAGATTCATTGGACAAATTCCAGAGATATTTATCCATCTCACCATCTAGCTATATTTTTATGGGCACACATGTCTTCCATGGGAACTCATAGACATCTTTCATGTCATATGCTTTCAATTTTGAGAGGAAGAATGACCATAATGTAAATGGTAATATAAATAAAATATAACTTGATTAAATGAAATATATTATTTTTAAAATACTGACATTTGACTAAATATGATTTTTATGAAAAAAATTATTGTTGAATAATAGAATAAACTGTATACTAGATTAGACTTACATATGGATTAGACTCTAATAGCTGTCTCTGTGGTGGAGCCACAGTGAGAACCAACTTTGTAACCAGGTCCTTTTGACATTTCAATAATTAAATACTTTGGTTGTGATCCGAAATTGACCTACCTTATTCCAAATCTCACTATGAAGTAGGTAGTGAGATTCTAACATATATTCTTCCTTTTATCCTATTCCATTATAGGTCATTTGGAAAAATAAAAACTTTTTCAAAGGAAATCATGCATTCCTATTATTTGTCACCAAAAGTCATCTTCCTTTGTATATGGACTCAATTAACAATTTTGATCATCAACAAATACCTTCTAATTTGCAGAAACAGCAAAGAGAGGTAGATGAGATAAGGAGATAAGTAAGAATTTGATGCTGCATTCCAAGGAAACAGCATCTCTCTCTCTATCTATTTTTTCTTTTTTTTCTGCAGATATAACTACTAATTGAAAGAAAGGGAGGGAGATAATTAGAGGAAACATGATAGATTAGCAGAATCAGTTTCAGTCAGGTGTCCAAAAGAATTAAACTCATGAGAAGGAAACATTAGTTAGAACATTTTTTTTTAAGTTGATGAATTTCATAAGCTTTGCTTTGATTTGCTTTTGTTGAAATTTGGCAGCTCCACAAAAATTAAACATTGTGGTAGAATGTAGCTTTTAGGCCCTAACAAAACCTTACATGCCAAAGATACCAGAAATGATATTTTCTGCAATTAACAGCCCATAACTCACTCATTTGACAGGGATATGCATTGCTGGGTCACAAGTTGATTTGTCAATGTGTTTAACCTTTCATACATTTCCAGATAAGAGATGCTGTAAGAACACATCAGCCCTGGAACTCACACCTCATGATTACCCTATGCTCAAGAGGGCCATATGGTTGGAAGGATAGAGCACAGACCTCTTCCCAGTACCTCCATCTCTTCATTTCCCATCTGGTTATATGCCTTTGCACTTCCCCACCAATGGCCTATTCTGGGTACCAACTTTTCCCTTCTCTTCCTCCACTTTTAGGTTTCCTTTTATATGTTGTTTTCTCCCACTAGATTGCAAGCTCCTTGAGGGGGTAGGTTTTTCTTTTTGGTATTTGCATAATTTGCATAATTATGCATCAGGCACTGGAACATAATTGATGCTTAGTCTCCCTGTCACCAATAAGCTTACAGTCTAATGGGGGAAACAAAATGCAAACTATGTACAGAAACTATATAACAGGATAAATTAGACATTATCAGCAGCAGAAGGCTCTACAATTAAAAGGAATAGATAAAGTCTTCCTTTAGAATGTAAGATTTTAACTGTGAATTGAAGGAAATGAAGGAAGCCAGTGTGAAGCGAAGCAGAAACAGCTTTCCAGAGGATTGCTGCTGTGAAAACCTTATTCTGATCACACAGTATACTGAACTCTCTATTTATTCTCCAGGAAACTAAAGCAAAACATTCAGAGAAACCAAAGTTTAGTATTCACAATGATATGACATAACTTATCGCTAAAGTGGCCATATAGTTTTAAAGAAAAGATATCATTTAGTAAGTACTTAACTCAATCATCCTTAAGGAGCTCCTTAAGGGTTGCATAGTACAAAGGTATCCCAGCCCTAAGGTCACATTGCCTTAATATCATCAGTCAGAAAATCTTTCTTCTTGATTGGATACTAGTTTCCAATCATCTTTAACCTAATCATCCTTAAGGTGTACAACTTACAAAGTACAAAGTTCTCCCTCCCCTAGGTCACAGTAAATCATGATCTTGTCAGTCAGCATTATCTACCCAAAGAGAGGTCTTTTCACCTTGGCTCAAGGCTGGCTCCCAAATTCCATGGTTCCTCTTCCATGGTCCCAACTTTTACTTGAATTCACCCAACTTTCACCTGGATTGACAGGCAGGCAGCTCTCAGCTCCTCTTCCAGTTCCTGTTCCATATTGAAGCTCACAGTTTTCAGTCCACCTCAAGTCCTTCACAGTTTCTATTTCTGAGAAGACAAAGCTTAATAGAGCCAAAACAACATTCATGCACATTGCCAGCAACATCAATTCATTATCTGCCTGTGACATCAACACAGAGCCACAAACAAGGTCTGAGAAGTCAGCACAGACCAACAAAGTCTGAGAAGAAAACACAAATCATCAGTATAGTCCTAGGACCTCTGAAACCCTCCTACAGGACTTCGGTACATAGAGAAGAAAATCATTTTCCAGGGCTTCCAGCAAGGTCCTAGAGCTATTGTACAAAGTTATCAGAAACATAAAACAACAGAGACAGAACAGCCAAATAGAGTGCTAGCAACCACAAGTGTTGCCCTCAGTTCTGTTCAGTCCCAGCTTGTGCTCCTGCTTTTATATTGTCTTTAGCTCCTCCTTGTTTCACCCATCCCTTACGTCTTTTCTGTTCCTGTCTTTGGCAAGTCCCTCCCACTGTGGGTTCCACAGATTCTGATTCTTAACAAAGAGTTGATATAATCATGGGCAAAGATCAAAGACACTTGAAGTTAATCAACTTGTTAAGTACTTTTTTGTTTGCCATTATAGCTAGAAAGTTGAGATAAGTAGGGAGAGCCTTGCAAGAGTAAGGTATAGATGGAGCATATATCAAATTTCAGAGGACACAAGGCTGGAGGGAACAGCTCACATGCAGAAGACACAGGGAAAAATGTTGGCATAGTAGAACACTGAGACAAGTATAGTAATTTAATATTTAATGAGGATAAGTAAAAGCATATTTCCAAATACAAAATGAAAAAGATAGAGCTGAGCAGCATTTTGCAAAAGATCTGAGGATTTTATCATTCTGATTCTTCTTTCACAATATGACTAATGTAAAAATATGTTTAACATGATTGTACATGTATATCCTATATCAGGTTGCTTGCTTTCTTGGGGATGGTAGAGGGAAGGGAGGAAGGGAGAAAAATTTGGATCACAAAATTTTGAAAACTATCTTTAAGTGTAATTGGAAAAAATAAAATACTATTAAGAAAAAAAAGTTATTGATGAATATCTTCATGACATATGACACATACTGAATTCCAACTTATTTGCCTATAACTTCATGTGACTTGATTAAATTTTAAGTCTTTGCTGCTAGGTAATTGTAAGCCAAAATGAGCACTGCATCATCAAGCTCCCTCTTTCATTCAGCAATAAGCTCCAAATGGGTTGACAAAAATCTTTGCTTTGAGTGATTGTGTAGCTATGTTAACGTGACACCATATATAAGGTAAACAGCAGTCCCAAATCTTGGAGAGCAATCACATGGTACCACTTTATCTGGGGAATTTTAAAGGCTGTTAGCAAAGCAGTAGACTCACATTCATGGTATTTTATTGTTGGTTCTTTCTTAAGGTACTGCGATTTTTTTAAAGGAAGGCCAACTTATTTAACTATATTTACTCCATTCCATAATTGTCATGTAAAATGCTATTACAGAATGTTTTTTTATTCCCCAGGTTGATGCACTTTGACTTCCCTTACAAATTTTTTAATTGGTTTGTTGAATATGTCAAAGGAATGATAATGTAAAAAAGCATGATTCTGCATGACAACCATGGTCCTCATCAGTAAACATTGGTACACAACCCCTTATATAGTAGTTGAACATAACTTGCAAATGTTAGTACTCTAAATTTGTTTTTCACTGTCACAGTGGGGAAATAATCCAATCTTTCACAGCTGCAAGTGTAAAACCCTCTGAACTCTCTTCTGCCCTTTCTGTCTCTTCACATTATTTTGTTTTTAAAGATGGATAAATGGGAGCTTAATTTTTGCTTTGCACAGAAATTCTTATTTGGTTTTAAAATACTACACAGTGAATATTGTTACAGTGTAAGACATGATGATATTATAACTACAGGGAGCATGGGAAGACATATGAACTGATGCAATGTGAAATAATCAGAAAGAAGGAAAATATTTGTACATTGGTGGCAACAATATAAACGTAGAGAACAACAATACACTCCAAATAAAATATTTTACAAAAAGAGTGATGTGCTTCTGTATCTTAGAAGAAACAAGCTGGTAAAAACACTAAGATTCCTCCTTTCTGCACATACATTCATGTAAGGTAATGAATGTTTAAAGACTTGAGTGGCAGTCTTTTGTGATGAATATATCTTCTGTGATTGCTGAGAGATTGGCTGAGAAGGCTGCTAAAATGAATGATGTATTAAGGTTGCTAAAGATCATATCAATCAGGCCAGACTCCATCTTAACATACCAAAAACTATGAGGTTTATGCATATTCAAGTGACCCCTACCACTTACTTTTTATAGCCTTCTTTAATATAAAGTTCCCCCCCCCTTTCTTTTTAAAGCAGGGATGCACTGTTTTATAGAAGATGGAGAACTGACTTCAGAGTCTGAAAACCTTGGGATCCTGTCCTTCTAATGACACATGACACATGATGGTTTGGATGAGATTTTTGGATAATCTAAGGATAAGAAACCAGACAGTGAGAAATGTTGATTTTGAAAGGAAAGGTAGACACTGTATAAAGGTTGATCAACATAGGCATTAGAAGTTTCATACCTACTTACTACTTTGCAAGGCATAAATCAGTGGCTAGAATTTTACATTCCTCAAGATATAAATGGCAAACCACTCCAGTATCTCTCCCAAGAAAACACCATGAACTCTGTTGATTGTGTTATGGTTCACAGGCACAGGCACAAAGAGTTGGACACAACTGAAAAATTGAACAACAGCAGAATTTTACATTATGGGATGACTACCTTTCATGGAATGATGGATAAAAAATATCTATGCTACAAATAAAATCTCAAAATATCCTGGAGAACACAAGAAATAAATATTGGTATTATCAGAAGATTCTCATAGACAAAATTATTTTTCACACCTAACTGATCATAATATTGATACATCAAAAACTGAAGAGTGCTATAGTAAATACATAAATAGATGCCACCCCAATAAGTATTATTAATCTCCAATATATATGAAACAAAATTATTTCAAAATATAGAGACCAAGCAAAGGAGAAAAAATAACATTAGAAAAGATGTATTACATATTATCTCCTCTTGCCTTTCTACTATCAGGAATGGACCAAGGATACTTTCAGTGAATTTACAATGAGCTTACATTCTAATAATTAGTTAGGTTGCTGTTGGCTCGTTACACTTCCATTAAACAAATGAAAGCATATTTTATCTACCTATACAATAGTGGGAACCACATTAATTGGAAAAGAATCAGCAGGAGAGCAACTTCTTCCAGGACCATTTAGTCCTGAACCTCATTGAAAAGATGTTAAAAAGATACTATTACTTCTACTACTAATAATTGTTATTTAAATATTATTATAAATACCACCTTAAAGACAACCATTTATACATAAAAACTTGTTTATCAGACTATAGTCATTTTAACTCATTTATGAGGGAACATGTATGTATGTCAGGGTGTAAGCATTATAAGCATTGCTCTGATGGTAACTCATTAAGAGGAATATTATGGTCTGTCTCCAATTTAGTTGAATTTCTTGTAAACCCAAGATAATTGGTCATTGTAGCATACTTTCTTGTAGAAAGACCATAATGGGGGCGGAGCCAAGATGGCGGAGTAGAAACAGCTCATCCAAGCCACTCTGCCCCCAGATTCCCCCCAAACTATGTAAAAGGGGACTCTGAACAAATTCTGGAGCCCCAGCACCCACAGAACGACACAGAGAAGCTAACCTCCCACTGAGGACAGGCCAGCAGCCCTGCAGGAAGGACCAGCGCAGCAGTCTGGGAGCCAGCAGCGCACAACGCGCAGAGCACAGGAAGCGGAGCCGAGAGGAGCCCAGGTCCCTGTGAGCCGCGGTTTTAGCCCCAGGGCGGCAGGGCCAGCAACAGGCTGGAGGAACTCCAGAACACCAGCAGCTGTGGCTACTCCAGAATTATCAACATAGACATGCCTAGGACAAAGTAAGAGGTTAGTGTCCTATGGACTTTGGGACCTGTATTTTGGGGAATGCGTCGGCTCCCTCCCCTGGGGGCTAGAAGCTGCTGAGGAGACACGCCATTTTGTAGTTTTCAGAGGCAGCTCCAGCTGCTGGCCTGCAATTAATTGTAGGGAGATCCAGCGATCAGTCTTGGGGGGAGGGTAATCGCTCTTACTTTAACCTCCCTGGATCTGGATTGTGATCTAGGGTGGAAGTCGTGGGTGGGTGTACAGCTTGCCAGAAACAGAAGTTGCCCCCCACACGTTCGGGACGAAAATTCCTCTATCTGGCCTTAAAGCCATAGTGTGGCAACAAGCCCAAAAGTCAAGTAATTAAGTGGCAACATGCCAAGGCAAAGGAAACAGAAAAATGCAACCCGAGACTCCTATTTTGGGGGCATAGAGCAGGAAAAGGACTGTGAGGTCAGAAGTCCTGCTCCAAAAGCCCCAGGGAAAACATGAGCGGGTTGCAGGCCATAGAGGACCTTAAGAAGGACTTTAAAAATCAAATAAGAGAAGTGGAGGAACAATTGGAAAGAGAAATGAGAAGGATGCAGGAAAAGTATGAAATGAGGGTCAACAGCCTGACTGAGGAAAACAACACCTTAAAAAATAGACTAACTCAAATGGCAAAGGAGGCCCAAAAGGGCAATGAGGAGAAGAATGCCTTAAAAGTCGAATTTGCCAGATGGAAAAAGAATCTCAAAAGTTCACTGAGGAGATTCATTCCTTCAGAGCTAGACTGGAGCAAATGGAAGCTAGTGACTTTATGAGAAATCAAGATGCTGTTAAGCAGATCCAAACAAACGAAAGATTAGAGGCAATGTGAAATATCTCATGGGAAAAACCACTGACCTGGAAAATAGATCCAGGAGAGACAATTTAAAAATTATTGGACTACCTGAAAGCCATGATCAAAGAAAGAACCTAGAAATCACCCTTCAAGAAATTCTCAAGGAAAACTGCCCTGATGTTTTAGATCAGAGGGCAAAATAGAGGTTGAAAGAATCCACAGATCACCTCCTGAAAAAGATCCCCAAAAGAAAACTCCCAGGAATATTATAGCCAGGTTCCAGAATCCCCAGATCAAGGAGAAAATACTACAGGCAGCCAGGAAGAAACAATTTCAATATTGTGGAAACACAATCAGAATAGCCCAGGACCTGGCAGCTTCTACACTGAGGGAGAGAAGGGCATGGAATATGATATTCCAGAGGGCAAAAGAACTGATAATGAACCCAAGGGTCACCTACCCAGCAAAACTGAGTATTTTGTTTCAGGGGAAAATATGGTCATTCAGGGGAATAGAGGACTTTCAAGCATTCTTGAGGAAATAACCAGAATTGAATAGAAAATTTGACATCCAGAAACAAGAAGGTAATCACTGATTAGAGATGCCTGAGAAGGTAATCAGGGAAAAGAAATCAAAAGGAACTTATCAAAGTTGAACTATTTACATTCCTATATGGAAAAGCAATAACTGTGAGTGATGATATCTTTCTCACTATGAAAATAATGGAAGAAGGGGGTGTGGTCATATGAATACATATGTGAATTTGTGTGTATATGGATAGAGGGCATAGGTTGAATTTGTTGGGAAGGGAGAATACTCAAGGGATGAAATTATGAGGTGAGAGAGGAAAGTGGCAAGAGGAGATGGGGAGAGACAGGGTAGGGTAAACTATCTCATGTAGAAGAAGCAAGGGGAAGTGGTTACAAGGGAGAGGGAGAATAGGAAGGAAAAAAAGGCAAAACCACATTCTCATTGAATTTGGTTCAGGGAAAGAATGACATACATACTAAATGGGATATCTCAACCTGCAGCAGAATAGGGGGAAGGGGGATGAGAGGAGGGAAGATGGATGGGAGGGCATCCTTGTGGGGAGGGGTGGTTGGAAGTACCCACTATAGAAGAGGGACAGGATCATGTGGGGAATGGACCGGGTGGGGGGTGGGATGAGTGGGAGGGAATTGTAAGCAGCCTTGTACAATATATCTACTATGATAATGTTTTGCATAGCTAGACATGTACAACATATACTGAATTACTTATCTCCCCAGAGGGAATGGGTGACAAGGGAGGAAAGAAATGGATCTGAAATTCGAGGTCGTAACATTAAATGTTTCCAATATACATAAATACTATTATTAATACCCTTTTGCTTGTAATTGGGAGATAAGATGTGAAGGCATTGGGACACAAAGATTCACCTTCCTCTAATGGAAAAGTCGAAGGGGGTATGGGAGAAGATATGGGAGAGAGCAGATTGGAGGAAGCGATATCTTGTGGGACTGCTATCCTGGGAGGTTGGGTAGGGGAATAACAGGGGGAAAATGATCGTAACTCAAAATCTGGCGGAAATGAGTAATGTAAAACAGAAGTTAATAAAGCATTTGTTTAAAAAAAAAGAAAGACCATAATGAATCTACATTTAGAATATCTTTCTCATATTATTTTGTTTGGAATGGCTCATGGAAATCTATGTTTCTCTAATGGCAACAAGACAATATTAAAATAAGTAGAGAAAGGCCCACCTCATAATAAGCCTCCTGTGGAGGATTTTTTGAGGGGAAAAGGGCAAGACATGAATATAAGATGGGTAGAGAGGAAGGGCCTGTGACAAGAATCCCTGAAAGGAGTACCCATATCAGTGTGATCACAAATACATACAAGTACAAGCATCAGCTAATATAAGTATAGAAATAAATATTGGTTGCCAGTTGCCCTAGATGATCCAGGGAGTCAGTTAGCCAACAAGTATTTATTAAGCAATTACTTTATTCCAGGTACTGTGCTAAAGCTCTGGAGATACAAAGAAATACAAAAACAGGTCCTGCTCTTAAGGAGAACATATTCTAACTGTGGAAACAATGTGAAAATACATACAACCTATATGTCTATGTGTGTCTGTGTACATAGGCATACAAATACATATATAATATATACGTACAAATGTGAATATGTCTTTATATGTATGTATACAGAATAAATATATGTACTCATTTTATATGCATGTATGTGTATGGATAGAAGAAATCTCACCATATGAACATATATATCTATATTATCATATACAGACCTTTCCATACATAGCTAGTTAGATAGAGAGACAGACAGACAGATGGAGGGGAATCTGAAAGGAGATTGTGAAAGTCCCCTTGCAGAAGGTAGGATTTTTTTTTAGAAGGTAGTATTTGAAGGGCATTTTGAAGGAAGCCAGTGAAACCAAAAGGTGGGAATGATTGAACAGAGCATTTAGGGTATACATAACTAAGGGAAGGAGACAAGTTGAAGTGTTGTGTTCCAGGACCTGTAAGTAGGCAAGAATTTATCTATTGTAAGGTGTGTGGTGGGGAATAAAGGGTAATCAGGCTGGAAAGTCAGCAGAGCTGACAAAAATGCTTTAATAATGTCTAACTGCCAGCCCAATGGGCTGTCTGCACAAAGCTTCATGGTTGTTAAGGGTATTACTTCATATTTGCAAAGACATTTGATGGTCTCTTTAAGCTTATGAGAGCAAAATTCATTTTTTAATTTCTTGCATACCTAACCGATGGAAATATACTCCTATGGTTTTAATGTACTTAGTAGCTCCATGTTCTTATGAGAGACTGATTTTCAGTATCTTCTGTTTCCCTTTATGCTTATATTCCTCTTTTTTCTAACAGGAATTTGCATAGCAGTTCTTAGTTACCAGTTAGTCACTAAATGTATCAGATTTGTTATTATTTATTATTATTTTTAAAAATTTCTCTTGTGTTACCTGAGAATATGTCACATGGCCTATCTACCTAACAATTTTATTTGAATGGTTCCCATTACCATCATGTTCCACCCTTTTAATGGATGTGGCAACAAGATGATGATGATAAGGGCCAGCTAGGTGGTGTAGTGAATAGAGTACCTGCCCTGGAGTCAGGAGGACCTGAGTTCAAATCCAACCTCAGACACTTGACATAATTACTAACTGTGTGACTTTGGGCAAGTCACTTAACCTCAATTGCCCTCCAAAAAGCAAAAATAATAATAATAATTTATGGGGCAGCTAGGTGGCACAGTGAGTAAGAGCGCCAGCCTTGGAGTTGAAATGACCTGGTTTCTAATCTGGCCTCAGAAAATGAGCACCCACACATAAATAATGACTGGCCATGTAACCTTGAGCAAGTTACTTAACCCCAATTGCTTTAAAAAAAAGATGATGATGATATAATGCTGCTCGTACTGACAGTGATGATGATGATGATGATGGTGGTGGTGGTGATGGTTTTGATTGATGTTTAATATATAGAAGGTTGACCATTTAATTAAAAGATCTGACTTCAAATCCTTTTCCTGATACTTAGAAACTATGCGATGGGTAAATTACTTAACCCCTCTGATCCCCAGACATCTCCCTCATTGGGAGTTTTCAATATTGAGAATTTATAGATTATATAGTCATATAGTAATAATAACATCAACCACTAACTTCTATGCAATACTTTAAACTATGCAAAGCTCTATACATTATTTCTTCATTCTTTATAGAGATAATGCCTTCAACACCATGATCTAGCAATATTCTCACCCATTATAATACTACATTTTTCTCATTCTTCTCACTCTGGAAAACTCTTCCCTCTCTGTGGCCACTAACTAGTCAGTCTCTCCTGGATCCCTCATTTTCGGAAAGGTTATCTTCAATATGCCATTTCCCCGTATGATAATGTAAGCTCCTTGAGGGCAGGGGCTATGTTTGTGTGTGTGTGTGTGTGTGTGTGTGTGTGTGTGTGTGTGTGTGTGTGTCTATTTCTCTTCACATCTCTACATCTCTTACTTCTATGCCTGGCGCTTAGCAAGCAATTCATATATTTTTGTTGACTGTCATAACCTCATTTTAAGTCTGACAAAAAAATTCCCACTGAAATTGGCATAAGAGATGGTATCATATTAAGAGATAAGTGATATACAAATCTTATTGTGCTTAGTCATTTACCTTCTGGATAGCCTTCCACCAAACAGGAAAAATAAAATAGAAATTAACCAGTTAACTTTTTCTGTGTTCTCATATGGCTAATATAAGCTCAGGGCTTAAGTTTGGAAGCAATGCACATGAAGCATAGGTTGTCAATTTGTCCAGTAAAAATACGGAACAAAAATAAAATTCTTATAAAAATATTTTGAAAACTCCTTAAAGAAAGATATTCTATAAATACATAATGTAGAGCAGAATATAAATCATCATTTCAATTGCTAAATCATGAATCTTCTGGGTCTGTAGGTTTTAAAAATGTGATGCTTGATATTTTAAGTAAGATCAATTTATTATTTCTGCTAACTTTTGAAATAGAAAGCAAAATAGATTTTAATATAAACTTTACTATGTGTTCTCTTATTCCAATACATATTAACTATCATAATAGCTTAGGATATAGAATATTACTCATAATCTACAGAAAATTAGATCATTATTTAAAAGGACAGCATACAGGAAAAGAGAAAAGTGGGAGGGAAGAAATACAGGAAAGAGAGAGTATAGCAGAGGAGGAAAAAAAAGGAGAGGAAGAGAAGGAAGAGGAAAGAACAGGTTGGAGATGAAATCAATCAGTCATTTTTCATTTTAATCTTTGCAACTTTTAATATTTATGTTAAAAAGGAAAATTTTAATTTCTTTTAATCTGTGTGGCCTTGTACAAATTACCTATTTGTTTCTCAGTTACTTCACATGTATGGTAAGTAAAATAATACTTGTACTTCTTTTATCCCTCATTGATAAAGAACTTTAAAGCTAGAAAGCATTATTTAAATGCAAATTGTATCTATGGATGCAAAGGCAGGAGGTTGGACCTTATGGTTTCTTGCAGTTCCTTCCAAGACTAAGATTTAGAAATCTGTGATTCCTAATTATGGAATTCAAATAAAATTGTCTAATGCTTTGGATAACATTTTATTAATACTGTACTTTTCACCATAAAGACTAAAAACGTTTTTATGGTATCATTTGCTCGTGTTAGTGCTAGAAACTTTAATCAAGCTTGGCTATAATCAGTGAGACTAAAACACCCCCCCCACACACAAAAAATTCTACATTTGATAATACCCCAAATGTATAAATTACAAATTTGCCCCATTTAACTAAAAGGTGTAGTTTGCTTCCTCCAGCAATAAGGTTCTCAGCTGTGGGATGTAATTTACTAAGACTAAGATGAAAAGCCTTTTAAATTTCACCTCATGATCTGGAGCTAGTGATGAGAAAGAAATATGGAGGCTCCACAACTCTTGAGAACCCATAAAACATAGTGCCTGCTTTAGCATTTATCAATTTTTAACCACTGCTACAAGGCTTCCAGCAATCAATTATTCCCTGGCTCAGTGAGGGACTCAAAGCTATACCAGATAAACCAGAAATCAATTTTACTGCCTTGTGGCTGGTTTCTAAATATGTTTCTGCTCAACCACATTTAAAACAAACAATGTTGAATTTTTATTATGGTTGTGACTATACTTTGTTTATACCCTACCCTGAATTTAACATTTTTTTAAAGCTTGAGGGACAGAGGGATGGGTATTAGGGTATCATTATTGTTATTATTATAATTTTTACAATTATGCTTTCTACTTTTGGTACACCATTGTTCAGGAAGAGTGCAGCATATGAAAAAATGTAACCCCCCCATCTAAGGTGAATGAAACTATTGGGGAATTGACTTGAAAAAACTGCTTCTTACTGGTAAGATAACAGTTTTCCTCACCACAATTTTTCAGGCTCCTCCATGATAGTATACAAAAAATGCTACGTAGTATCCCTTCATAGTAGCCTATCCTTTTCCTCCCTAGGTGTCCAGTTTATGAACATAATCAAATGTTTTATCTAAAATCTATCTTATTTATTCTAGTCTATTTGTTGCTCAATCAGTCGTGTCATTTCTTTTTTTCATCCTGTGGTCCAAATCTTTTCTTAGCAAAGATCCTGGAGAAGTTTGCCATTTCCTTCTGCAATGCATCCAGTGCATTCTTTTTTTTGTTTTTTTTTGTTTTTTTTGCTTTTTGGAGGGCAATTGGGGTTAAGTTACTTGCCCAAGGTCACACAGCTAGTTTTTGTGTTAAGTATCTGAGGCTGGATTTGAACTCAGGTCCTCCTGACTCCAGGGATGGTGCTCTATTCATTGCTCCACCTAGCTGCCCCCAGTGCATTCTTTTGTCAGAAAATTATAGGTTAGGTGACTTGCCCAAGGGCACACAGGTAGGAAGTCTCTGAGTCTTGATTTGAACTCAGGTCTTCCTGGCACCAAACTCCACACCCTAACCACTGAACTTTTGTCTCAGTTAAAGTCTCAGATATGTACAAAACTTTTCATATTATCCTATTCCATCCTAATCACTTCTTAGCCCTACCTCTATCTCTGTCCCTCTGTTTTCATTTTTTTAGTTTATCTCCCTTTAGTCTCCATTCTGCTGTATCCTTGGATTACTATAATAATCCACTTGACTAGATTTATGTGGAATTAGATGGATCATTTGGTAACTGAGGAAAAAAAGTTCCTTTGGTAATATAAAGGGGGCACATGAAAAGTGTTTGAATTTTCAGATACTTGCTTTGGTATCATATAGATATCTATTGAACAAATCATTACTGATTAAGCAATACTTTACAGAGGAGCCATTAATTCATTATACATACCCAATACATGGTAAAATTTAAGTTTGTACAGAAGTTAATTTGGAAGAGGGGAGTAATTTGTTGTACTGTTGAATACTTATTCCTTTTATTAAAAAGTCCATTAGAGGGGCAGCTAGGTGGCAGAGTGAATAGAGCATCAGCCCTGGAGTCAGGAGGACCTAAGTTCAAATCCAGCCTCAGACACTTAATACCTAATACCTGTGTGAACTCAGGCAAGTCATTTAACTCCATTGCCCTGCCTTCCCGGGAAGGGAAGGGAAGGGAAGGGAAGGGAAGGGAAGGGAAGGGAAGGGAAGGGAAGGGAAGGGAAGGGAAGGGATGGGAAGGGGAGTCCATTAGAAAATTCCTTCAATGACTGTTCCTCTAATATGTATTTTTTCATACAAACATGAAAAAATATGCTGCATAAAATTCATGGGTGAAAAAACCATTTATTTTTTATTTTTATTTTTTTTGCTTTTTGGAGGGCAGTTGGGGTTAAGTAACTTGCCCAAGGTCACACGGCTAGGTTTTTGTTTTGTGTGTGTTAAGTGTCTAAGTCTGGATGCAAACTCAGGTCCTTCTGACTCCAGGGCTGGCACTCTATTCACTGTGCCACCTAGCTGCCCCGAAAAAACATTTATTGATAGGTTAATGTCAAATGCCCTTTAGCAATATGCAGAATTTTAAGAAAAATACATGACAGGTAATAAGATATCACGACTAACAATTTTGTCATATGAGGAAAGACACAATGCTTCATGCACTATTGGGAGAAAAAACACTGAATTTTAAGTAAAAACATAAATTCATATGCTAACTTTCTTAATTTACATTAATAGTCTAAATCATGTGATCCTGATTAAGTATACCATATACTATAATCTCAGTTTCTTTTTATCATTCCCTGTTTTAAATTTTGATTTCCAAATTGTCCTCATCTTGCTGTCCCCCCCAGTCACAGAAGGTAAATATATAAATATATAAATTATAGATGTGAAATTATGCAAAATATATTTTCATATTAGGCATATTGCAAAAAGGCAAGAAAAATAAGACAGAAAACTATACTTTAATTTGCACTCAGAGTTCATCAGTTCTTTCTTTGAAGGATGATAGCTTTTTTCATCATGAATATTTTTGAGTCTTGGTGGATAATTGTCTTTTTAAAAAACTTAAATATGCAATAAGTAAAGAAAAGGAAATGCATTATGAACTTAAATGAAAAAAAAAACATTGACATGGGTACAGCAAAATTAAAGAGAGGATTGAAAAGAAACAGCAATAAATTTTCATTTTTTTTTTTTTTAAACTTTAGAAATATATTTCTAAACAGAACGGGCTGATTCCTTTATATAGTGTCTGTGCAGAGTAACCCACCATGACACAGCACTGATTTTTCTCCATAATTGGGGGAGGAAAGGGAAATATGCAACTTCTAAACCAAAACCACAATTTCAGCAGTTTAAAATCTCAACTGCCAATATGGTGCTGGTAGAAACTATATGTATGTAGTTGTACTGTATGTAATTTTTCCTTTAAAAAAAAGTTATTAAAAAAAATTCCTAAGACACTAAGTCAATTTGGAATGTAGATTCCGAGCAGAGAGCAACTCAGTTCACACTAAAAAAAAACAAAAAAAAAAAACAACCAAAAAAAGAACAACAACAAAAAAACCATAAGCAGTTTCAGTATGGTGCAAAGGAAGAGGTGTAGTATGGGGAGCCCCTGCTTTGGTTTGGAGACTCACGACCCCTTGACCCTGATCGGGACCGGGAGTAGCCATAGCTGGTGCTTCTTTCTGGATAAACTCTGATATAGGAAGTTTCACCCTCATGAGAACGGAATTTGGAGTCATCCAGTCTACGCAGGGCGTATTCCATATCTTCCTTGCGGAGGAACTCAACTACCCCCATGCCATCTTTCTGCACATCTGCATAACACACACCCCCAGTTTCTCGCATGTGATCCTTCAAATCCTGCCAGCTGCCTGAGGGAGGAAGGCCTGAGACAAGAACTCGAAATTCAGATCTTCTTGACGGTGGTCCAGTCCTCCCACGGAGCCCTCCACCCCCAGGATTCCTGGGTAACTCCACACGAAGCCGGCACTGGCCATAATCATAACCATTCCTTCCATAAATACCATCTTCTGCATCCCTGGGATCCTCGAAGCGCACGAAGGCGAAGGGTGCCAGGCCCCGGCGGTTCTTGAGCTCGATGTCCCGGATGCGGCCGTATTTGTAGGACAGGTCCTCCAGGTCTTTCTCCCTCACGTCCGCCGGGAGGTTCCCCACGTAGATCCTGCCGTCGTTGTCGTTGCCTCGGTCATCTTCATCCCCCCAGCCCATCATCCCCGACATCCCCTCAGCCACTTCCCGCAGCCCAGGCCGCTCTCTGCCGCGGCGCATTGTGGGATCCAGGAGCGGAAGTGGGTCCTAAATTTTCATTTCTATAAAGCCTAAATAATATTACACCTTGTGTTCCAAATTGTCCATCTTTTCTTTCCTTCCCTGTAAGTTTTCTTTTGTTCTTTCCTGTGCACTTTTTACTTTGTTCTCCTCTCCCTTCCTCTCCAAGAAGGCTACAATTAAGCACAAATATATATATGTATACATGCATGTCTGTCTGTGTGTGCACAGGCATAAATATATATACATATTCATATTTGTATAAACACACAAAACACATATACACATATATAGGCTTATATATGCATTCATATGCTTAGATATCTATAATCATATTCATATATAGAGATATACATTAATATGCATCTATGTAAAAGTGTTCTATACATATTTGTCCTTTGTTTCACTGAAGGTGGATAATGTTTTCCTTCATAGGTCCAAGACTTTCCACATTTTGCTAAGTCCATCAACTCATCATTTCCTATACCACAGTAATATACTACCCTTATACTGTTCATTATTTTAAATAATTTAAAACAATATTGAGTAATATGGCTGACATATGGTATAGTTTACCCATTTCTTTCTTTTTATTGAATTTATTTGAGATTTAACTTTCTCTGAGATCATGATTACTATCCCTGCTTTTTTCCCTAACAAATTATACTCTTGAACTTTATTTTATGTTTGTGTGTATCTTTTATTTCCTATTCCTCCTGACCCCTCTATTTTACTTCTACCCTCTACCTTGCTCTCTTATTACTTAACCTTTGCTGCACCACAGGTCCTTATCCTTTCCTATGCCCACCCCTGCCCCGCCACACTAAAGTAACCTCCCTCATTGTCTCTGTGATTACTTATCCCCTTAGCCTTTATTTCTTTTTGAACCTAGAAGACTGTTATATCCTTCTAGATACATATGTATTGTTCCCTTTTAACACATTCCCAATGAGAGCAGGGTACCAGAATTATAGTTGCCCCCCCCCCCCATCTATTTCCTGTGTCACTTCTTCCTTTCACATTACTTTTATATAAGAAAATCACTCTTTTTACCTTTTCCTGGGCAGTTTACTTTTTAGTATTACACCATACTCATCTCTACCCCAATCTTTCTTTTGAACTATCCAATTACTAATAAAAATCTTAGATATACAATTTAAAATTCCTCATAGAAAAAAGTATACAGTGTACCCTTATCAAGCTCTTTGTCTCTGACATTTACCTTATATTTCTTTTACATTTTATATGTCAGTTTGTACTTCCTTGGAAGGCAGCATTAGAGTTACCAGGGGCAGTGGTACCCTTTCTCATGAGAAAGCAATAAACTTATTTCAGCTTTCAGGTATATACATCTTTTTTTCTGAGTAATTTAATCATTTTATTAATAAGGCTAGTGCATTATTAATAAAAACATGGTAATTTTGATGGGGTTTTGTTTCTGGGAACCTCCTTGAATCTTCCCAGTTAATGAAGCATTTGCCCAAGGCCATAAGCCTTTCATTATTTTTTTCCAAATGCTTTATTAAATTCTGATTAACATCATTCATTTCCACTAGATTTTGAGTTACAATTTTTCCCGTTTTTCCCCTACCCAACACCGCAAAAAAGCAGTCCCACAGGATATCCCCTCCTCCAATCTGCTCTCTCTCATATCTTCTCCCATATCCCCTTCGGCTTTTCCAGTAGGGCATGGTGAATCTCTATGCCCCAAAGGCTGTATATCTTATTTCCCAATTATATGTAAAATAGTATTAATAATAGTATATAAATATTTTTAAACATGTGGCTTTAAAACTTTGAATTCCAGATTCATTCCCTTCCTCACTCATCACCCACACTTACTGGGAAGATAAGCAATTCAGTATATGTTGTATATATGTAGCTATGCAAAATATTACCATAGCAGATATACTTTAAAAGACTGACTATATTTCCCTCCCTCCTATACCATCTCCCACTTGTTCTATTCTTTGCTTTGATTGTGTCCCTTTTCAAAAGTGGGTGCTTCCAACTTCCCTCCCCACCAGCCTGCCCTCCCTTCCATGATACACCCTCTAATACTCTCCCCCCCTACTCTTCTGTAGGATGATATATTCTAATTAGTATGTATGTCATTCTCTCCCTGAGCCAAATTCAAAGAGAAAAAGGTTTTGCCTTTTTGCCTTCCTGTTCTTCCCCTCCATTTTAACCATTTTCCGTTGCCTCTTCTATATGAGATAGTTTACCCCATTCTGTGTTTCCCCACCTCCTCTTGTTATATTCCTCTCTCACCTCTAACTTTCACCTTTTAAGTATCATCCTTTCCTATTGAATTCAACCTGTAGCTTCTATCTATATATACCTGTAAAGATATATACACAAATTCACATACATATTCATATGCCCATATACCCTTCTTCAAATATTTTCATACTGAGAAAAGTTTCATCAGTTACAATTATTGTTTTTCCATGTAGGAATGTAAATAATTCTACTTAGATAAGTTCCTTGTGATTTCTTTTCCCTGTTTACATTCTCAAGCATCTCTTGCTTCTTGTATCTGAATGTCAAATTTTCTATTCAATTCTGTTTTTTTTTTTCTCAAGAATGCTTGAAAGTCCTCTATTCCACTGAATGACCATATTTTCCTCTGAAACATGATACCCAGTTTTGTTGGGTAGGTGATTCTTGGTTTTAATTCAAGCTCCTTTGCTCTCTAGAGTATCATATTCCATGCCCTTCAATCCCTCAGTTTAGAAGCAGCCCTAACCTGTGCTATCCAGATTATGTTTCCACAATATTCAAATTGTTTCTTCCTGGATGCTTGTAATATTTTCTCTTTGATCTGGGAATTTTGGAACCTGGCTATAATATTTCCTAGAAGTTTTCTTTTTAGGATCTTTTTCAGGAGGTGATTAGTGGATTCTTTCAACTTCTATGTTGCCTTCTAGTTCTAAAACATCAGGGCAATTTTACTTGAGAATTTCTTGAATGATGATTTCTAGGGTTTTTTTGATCATGGCTTTCAGGTAATACAATAATTTTTAAATTATCTCTCCTGGGTCTCTTTTCAGGTCAGTGGTTTATCCCATGAGATATTTCACAATGCCTTCTATTCTTTCATTGGTTTGGATCTGTTTAATAGGATCTTGATTTCTTATAGAGTCACTAGCTTCCACTTGCTCCAGTCTAATTCTAAAGGAATGATTCTCCACAGTGAGTTTTTGAGATTCTTTTTCCATCTGGAAAAGTCGGCTTTTTAAGGCATTCTTCTCTTCATTGCCTTTTGGAGCCTCTTTTGCCATTTGAGTTAGTCTATTTTTTTTAAAGCAATTGGGGTTAAGTAACTTGCTCAAGGTTACACGGCTAGTCATTATTTTTGTGTGGGTGCTCATTTTCTGAGGCTTGATTTGATCTCAGGTCATCCCAACTCCGAGGCCAGTGCTCTTACTCACTGCACCACCTAGCCGCCCCTTTAGGGCAATTTGGGGTTAAGTAAGTTGCCCAAGGTTACACGGCTAGGTTTTTGTTTGTGTGGATTAAGTGTCTGAGGCCGGCTCCAAACTCAGGTCCTTCTGACTCCAGGGCCAGCACTCTATTCACTGCAGCCACCTAGCCGCCCCAAGTCTATTTTTTAAGGTGTTATTTTCCTCAATCAGGCTGTTGACTCTCCTTGCATAGTTTTCTTGCATTGTTCACATTTCTCTCCCCAATTTTTCCTTCACTTCTTGTATCTGCTTCTTAAGGTACTTTATGGCTTGTAACCAGCTCATATTTTCATTTAAGGCTTTTGGTTCAGGATTTCTGACTTTACTGTCTTCCTCCTGTTCCATGCTTTGATCCTTTTTGTCCACAAAGAGGAGTCTAATGTTGAATTTTTCTGTTTATTTTGTTTCCTTTGCCTAGGCATGTTGCCACTCAATTACTTGACTTTTGGGCTTGTAGCCACAATAGGACTCTGCCACCAGAGAGGAGAGCTTCTGTCCCAAATGCTGGTGTTTTCTCAGCTGCCAGAGGTATTAGTTGGGTGCCCTCTCTGAAACCTCCACATGCTCTGGCAAGCTGGTCACACACCCCAGGACCTCCACCCTAGACTGCAATCCAGATACAAGAAGGTTAAAGCAAGAGTAATTACCCCCACCCCAGACTAATTAACTGGTGTACCAATAGTCTGCAGGCCAGGAGCTGAAGCTGTTGCCTGTCTGTGGTTTTGATGAAGCATCTCAGGGGCTTCTTGCCATAGGGGCAAAACCCATGCACTCCCATGTACTGGTCCCAAAGTCCAAATTGCAAAGACCTCTCACGTTGTCCTTTGCATCTATGTGTTGGTAATTCTGGAAACACCAGAGCTGTTGGTGCTCCAGAGTCCCTCCAATCAGCTGCTGGTAAGGCCTCCCTGGGGCTAAAACCTCTGGCTCACACAGGGCTGGGGTTGGTTCCCTGAGCCCTGAGCTGGCCACTTCCTCCCAGGCTGCTGGGCTATCATCAGTGGGAGGTTAGAATCTCTGTCATTTTTTGGGTTCTGTAGCTCCAAAGTTTGTTCAGAGTCCTCTTTTACATGAATGAGAAGTGGTGGGAGCCAGAGCTGTGGGGAAGTGTAGGTTCTACACAGGTATATACATCTTTGTATTGATTTTTTGGTAGTGGACTCTGTCCCACACATTGTTAAAGTTAACTCATTCTGGAGGCATGAGATACAGCAATAGTGGTAGGCTAGTTTGAATACAAGAATTGAGAAAGAAAATAAGTTTCATACTCTTTCAACATCTTTGTCTATATATTTCTCAATCAAGGCCATGTCTTGGGAGCACAGCTGGGCCTGGAGTCCCTTATCAGCAGAGGTTCCTTCCATCTTCCACTGCTCAGACACCAACTCCCCACACTGTCTGGGAGTAAAAATTCCTTTGGCTGAGGCTGAGGCAAAGGCTACCTCCCAACAAAACTAATCCTAGGGCTCTGTTTGCTATTTCAATGGAATTAACCTGTTTACTCCTCACAGGGACAAAACCTTGGATATTTTCCAGTTATCCCAGGAGGACAATAGTTCTGCCCCAATTCTTGTTTATTTTTATTGCCCTATGTTCATCCTTAGGTGCTATTTTGTCTTATTTTTGAAGGAAATCTGGAAAGCTTAGAATTTTCTAGCCTACTGTGCTATATTCCCAGAATCCTCTCCTGTGGATCTTTGTCTTGATCACAGTAGTTAAGTCTTTAACCCATTAAAATATTGCTATTATTGCATATAATGATCTCCTCGTTCTTATTATTTTTTACTTTGTATCAATGCACATAGGCCTTTCAAATATTTTCTAAAACCATCCCTCCCCTGTCATTACTTATACCCATCAAAATTGTATGCCACAACTTGTCTAGTCATTACCCAATTGATAAACATCCCCTCAATTTCCAATGCTTTACCACCATAAAATATTTCTTTTAAATATTTTTACATATAAATAATTTTGTTTTTTTTTTCTTTACTTGAGATCCAGATATTGCAGTGGTTTGATGGGTCAAAGGGTAAATACACAGCTTTATAGTGCTTTGGGTATAGTTCCAAAGTTATCTCCAGAACTGTTGGACCAGTTCGCTACTTCATCAACAATTCACTAGTACAGAGGGCAAAGAGGATCGAGGCATGGAACAGGAGGAGGACTGGGAGGTCAGAACTCCTGCAACAAAAGCCACAAATGAAAATATGAGCAGGTTACAGGCCATAGAGGACCTTAAGAAGGATTTTAAAAACCAAATGAGAGAAGTGGGAGAAAAATTGGGAAGAGAAATGAGAGGTAAGCAGGAAAGTTTGAAATGAGAGTCAACAGCTTGACCGAGGAAAATAACACCTTAAAAAATAGACTAACTCAAGTGGCAAAAGAGGCTCAAAAATGCAATGAGGAGAAGAATGCCTTAAAAAGCCAACTTTGCCAGATGCAAAAAGAATCTCAAAATGTCACTGAGGTGATTCATTCCTTCAGAACTAGACTGGAACAAATGGAAGCTAGTGACTTTATGAGAAATTAAGATGCTATTAAGCAGGTCCAAAAAATGAAAGAATAGAAGGCAATGTGAAATATCTCATGGGAAGAACCACCGACCTGGAAAATAGATCCATTAGAGATAATTTAAAAATAATTGGACTACCTGAAAACCATGATCAAAGAAAGTACCTAGAAAGCAACATTCAAGAAATTCTCAAGGAAAATTGCCCCAGAGTTTTAGAACCAGAGGGCGAAATAGAGGTTGAAAGAATCTACCGATCGCCTCCTGAAAAGGATCCCACATTGAAAACTCCTAGGACTACTGTAGTCAGGTTCCAGAATTCCCAGATCAAGGAGAAAATACTACAAGCAGCCAAGAAGAAATATTTTCAATATTGTGGAAAAACAATCAGAACAGTGCAGGACCTGGCAGCTTCTACAGTGAGGGATTGAAGGGCATGGAATATAATATCACATAGGGCAAGGGACCTAGGATTAAAACAAAGAATTACCTACCCAGCAAAACTGAGTATCCTGTTTCAGGGAAAAATACGGTGATTCAGTGGAATAGAGGACTTTTAAGCATTCTTGAGGAAAAAAGAAAAAACAGAGTTGAACACAAAGTTTGACATTCAGACACAAGAAGCAAGATATGCTTGGGAATGTAAACAGGAAAAAGAAATCATAAGGAACTTATCAAAGTTGAACTATTTCCATTCCTACATGGAAAAACTATAACTGATGAAACCTTTAAAATATGAAAATAGTTGAAAAAGGGTATATGGGCCTATGAATACATATGTGAATGTGTGTATGTGTGTATATATATATATATATATATATATATATATATATATATATATACGTTTACAGGTATACATGGATAGAGGGCACAGTTCGAATTTAGTGGGAAGGAATTATACTTAAGGGGTGAAGTTAAGAGGTGGAGAGGAATGTGGCAAGAGGAGATGGGGAGACACAGGATAGGGTAAACTATCTCATGTAGAAGACACAAGGGAAAGTGGTTGCAGGGGAGGGGAAGAACAGGAAGGCAAAAAGGAAAAACCATATTCTCATTGAATCTGGCTCAGGGAGAGAATGATATGCATACTAAATGGAATATCTCACCCTGCAGGAGAGTAGGGGGAGGAGGATGAAAGGGGTATGATGGAAAGGAGGGCATGCTGGGGGGAGGGCAGGTTGGAGGGACCCATTTTTGAAGAGGAACAGGATCAAAGTAGGGAATGGACCAGGTGGGGGATGGGATGCATGGGAGGGAAATATAGCCAGTCTTTTACAATATATCTACTATGGTAATGTTTTCCATAACTGTACATGTACAACATAAACTGAGTTGCTTATCTTCCCAGCAGGAATGGATGACAAGGGAAAAACAGAATGGATCAGGAATTCGAAGTTTTAAAATGAAATCTTTCAAATATATATAAATACTATTAATACTATTTTGCATGTAATTAATTAAGGGATAAGATGTGCAGGCATTGGCGCACAGAGATTCACCTTGCCTTAATGGAAAAGTCAAAGGGGGTATGGGATAAGACATGGGTGAGAGCAGATTGGATGAGGGCATATCCTGTGTGACTGCTATTCTTGGGCTGTGGGTAGGGGAAAAATGGCGAAAAATTGTAACTCAAAATCTGGCAAAAATGAACGACGTAAACCAGAAGTTTATAAAGCATTTGGGAAAAAAAAATTCACTAGTACAAATATTTCTTTTTTCTTTTTTTTTTTTTTGTGCACTCATTTAATTATTTATTTTCTTATTAGTAGCCTTCGGAGAATGATAATTTATATGTAGCCCAATCTAATCTAAAATACATTTATTAAAAATCATGCTCAGATCAGGGGACACAAAGTCATTTTTAGTTGTTTTTAAACTGGACCATTGATGTCATTGGTCCTGGGAACTTTCGATGAGAAAACTACAGACTATGAAAAAACAATTATTCTTGAACAAGTTTCATTATCCTGCAGAAGAACAACAGAAACTTATAGTGTCAACTTACATTTACAAGGTTCAGTTGAGAGTGGAAGGGATTCTCAGAAATCATTGTCTTTGATTCACATCTCCACCCAGAGTTAAACCAGAAACATCAGAATTAGGTTCATTTGGCCCCTACCCATGAGCCTCCCCTAGAGACATTATCATATTTGTGTTTTTATGTTTTTTTTTAACAAATGCCTTATTAACTTCTGTATTACACCATTCATTTCTATCAGATTTTGAGTTACAATTTTTTCCCCATTTTTCCCTACCCACCACCCCGGAATAGCAGTCTCACTAGATATCCCCTTATCCACTCTGCTCTCTCCCATATCTTCTCCCATACCCCCTTCAACTTTGCCATTAGGGCAAGGTGAATCTCTGAGCCCAAATGCCTGAACATCTTATCTCCCCATTACATGCAAAATAGTACTAACAATAGTATTTATATATATTTGAGGCATTTAATTTTAAGACTTTGAATTTCAGATTCATTCCCTTCCTTCCTTGTCACCCACTCCCTCTGGGAAGACAAGCAATTCAGTATGTGTTGTGCATGTATAGCTATACAAAACATTACCATAGCAGATATATTGTAAAATACTGCTTATATTTCCCACCCACCCATCCCATCCCCCACCTGATCCATTCCATATTTTGATGCTGTACCTCTCTGAAAGTGGGTACTTCCAACCTTCCCTCACCCTAGAAGGCTCTCCCCTCCATCACCCCTCCTCTCATACATCTTCCCCCTACTCTCCTGCAGGGTGAGATATCCCATTTAGTATGCATATCATTCTCTCCCCATTTAGTATGTATGTGATTCTCTCCCTGAACCAAATCCAATGAAATTAAGATTTTGCCTTTTTGCCTTCCTGTTCTTCCCCTCCCCTGCAACTACTTCCCCTTGCCTCTTCTACATGAGATAGTTTGCCCAACCCTGTCTCTCCCCATCTCCTCTTGTCACTTTCCTCTACCACCTCTTAACTTCACCCGTTAAGTATCATCCCTTCCCACCAGATTCAACCTATGCCCTCCATCCATGTATACCTGTAAACATATGTAAACACATTTACATATGTATTCATATGTCCATATACCCTTCTTCAATTATTTTCATATTGAGAAAGGTTTCACCAGACACAATTATTGTTTTTCCATGCAGGAATGTAAATAGTTCAACTTTGATAAGTTCCTTTTGATTTCTTTACCCTGATTACCTTCTCAAGCATCTCTTGCTTCTTGTGTCTGAACGTCAAATTTTCTATTCAACTCTGGTTTTTTCCTCAAGAATGCTTGAAAGTCCTCTATTCAACTGAATGACCATATTTTCCCTGAAACAAGATACTCAGTTTTGCTGCGTAGGTGACCCTTGGTTTTAGTCCCAGCTCTTTTGCCCTCTGGAACATCATATTCCATGCCCTTTGATCCCTCAGTGTAGAAGCTGCCAGGTACTGGGCTATTCTGATTGTGTTTCCACAATATTGGAATTGTTTCTTCCTGGTTACTTGTAGTATTTTCTCCTTGATCTGGGAGTTCTGGAACCTGGCTATAATATTCCTAGGAGTTTTCTTTTTGGGATCTTTTTCAGGAGGCGATCTGTGGACTCTTTCAACCTCTATTTTGCCCTCTGGGTCTAAAACATCAGGTTTGTTTTCTTGGAAAATTTCTTCAAGGTTGATTTCTAGGTTCCTTCTTTGATCATGGCTTTCAGGTAGTCCAATAATTTTAAATTATCTCTCCTGGACCTATTTTCCAGGTCAGTGGTTTTTCCCATGAGATATTTCACATTGCCTTTTATTCTTTCATTTTTTTGGATCTGTTTAACAGCATCTTGATTTCTCATTAAGTCACTTCCATTTGCTCCAGTCTAATTCTGAAGGAAAGGTTCTCCTCAGTGAGCTTTTGAGATTCTTTTTTCCGTCTGGCAAATTCGGCTTTTTAAGGCATTCTTCTCCTCATTGCCTTTCTGAGCCTCTTTTGCCATTTGAGTTAGTCTATTTTTTAAGGTGTTTGGGGGTGGTTCCAGCTGGCTGCTGGCCCAGCCACCCTGGGGCTAAAACCGGGGCTCATGTGGGCGTGGGCTGGGCTCCCAAAGTGCTGTGCTGTCTGTTCCCAGCGCTCTGTGCTGCCCGCTCTCAAAGTGCTGTGCTGACCACTCCCTGCAGGGTTGTCCTCAGCAGGAAATTAGCTTCTCTGTGTCATTCTGTGGGTGCTTTTGCTCCAGAAGTTTTTCAGATTCCCCTTTTACATTGTTTGGAAGTGGTGTGGGGCAGAGCACCTTGTAAGTGCTGTTTCTACTCCGCCATCTTGGCTCCACCTATTCAAATATTTTCAATCATCTTTTCTATCATTTGTCACTTCTGATAGGTATGTGAAGGTACTTCAAAGTTATTTGGTTTGCATTTCTCCAATAAATAATGATTTAGTTAATTTCTCAAAATTTGATTATAAATAGGTTTGATCTCTTCTTCTGAGAACTGCCTGCCCATATCCATTGACAATTTAATTATTGGGTCATAGTACTTATTTTTACTAGTTTGACTCAATTCGCTATGTATTTGAGCAAAGAAGTCTTTATTAGAAAAAAACTGATAAATTTATTTTTTATATCATTTCATTGCCTCTGGTACTTTTTATCAAAATGTAGTTTCCCTAATTATCTCTTTTTATTCCCTTTACTTTTTAGTATTTGCTTTGTCTGAGATCATGATTGATACCCCTGTCTTTTTTTTTTCTACAGTTGAAGCCTATTATATTTATCTCCACTCTCTTATTTCAATGCTGTGTCTTTTTATGCTTTTCTTAAGTCTTATGTTTGAATGTCAAATTTCCTATGCAGTTGTGTTGTTTTTTTTTTTTTCATCAGAAATGCCTGAAAATCCTCTATCTATTAAATATCCATTTTCCCCTAAAGGATTATACTGAACTGTGTTGGGTAAGGAAGATGCTGAGGCTGTCTGAGTGAAAGGCTAAATGGGATGTTAAGTTTAAACATCTAGGATGAGTTGTAGATATAGTGGATTAAGGCTAGTTAGGACATATTCAGTTCCTTATCATTTGAGTTGGAGTCTAGGATAGAGATTCTAAAGATGAGTGCTTTAACTTCCCTAGAAACTATGTCATGCTTGTGGGCAAAGTAGTCCATTTAGCACTCTGTATCTATTGGCTTGCACTATACCCCAAACCATGTTTTAGTTTAACATTCAGTTAGGTCTACCTCAATTTCTGCCTGCCACCACTCGACTTCTCCTTACCCGAACTAGCTCCCTTGACAGATGACCTGAGATTTGGATTTTCACTCCTAGTTCTTCGAAAATCCAGGTATATGACACTCCCTCTATACTTGAAATCCTTCATGACACCAAAAAACATAATTGGTTCTCCCTCATCCTTGAAAAACACTGGCTTGAACCTACTACAATTCCTTCAAGCTGTCAAGCTTTGCTTATTCTCCATATCAAGCAGAACTGCCAAGTCCTATCAATTCTAATACTCCAACATCTTTTGCATCTACTATCTTTCTCTTTACTCAAATGGGCATATTTTAATTTATCTCCCTGACTCACATTTCCTTTTTTCTCAAAGTTACCCTTCATACTACAAGCATAACCATAGATAAAGACTCATCATCCCATAATACTTTTAGTGTCAAATGTACACGCTCTTTTTGGCATTTAAAGTCCTTGAACATTTAGCCTCAAACTACAGTACCATTTGATAATTAAAATATTTTCCTTCTCATACTCAACATTCTATCCCAGGCATGCAAATTGGTACAAGATGCCACTGTCATTTCCTAGTTTTTATCTAATCTACCTCCCCTTTCCTGACCTCTTCAGCTATCCTATCCCAAGACAAGCCTCTACCATCCTTCTTCTTGAATACACATCTTAACTCCCAAGAACTTCTTCAGATATGACCAGGTGTATTATACATGACAGGACCCAAGCACCAAGCTCTTCTCCTCCTTCTTAGTAACAGGTATTTTTCCAGCTAACATATCAAGGAATGATCATGGATAGTCAATTCATAATTACTCTCTTGAGCAGATCTCTATACAAACTGAAAATTTGCTTTGCCTCATTCTTTAATTATTTTTATCTCTTAGCTAAAATAGCTTTATAGGCTTACAAACATGCTTTCTTCTTTCCCTTCCAACATGCACTGCTATTCAACTGTGAGACTTATCATCCTATTTTTGTTCATTTATTGATGTTTTTATATGCATTATGGACTTTGAATATGTACCTGTATAATTTGTAAGTTTATACCCATGTCTTCACTCTTTCCAGATATTTCTGAATCTGATTCTGTTATCCAATGTATTTGATATCCCATCAAGTTTTAGAGTTAGAATACTGGCTTTTCTCTACTGAACAATTATTTCTATCATTTCCATGAAAAATAAGCAAATAAGTTAAGATATGCAAATAACTTTGTAAACCTAAGCTAGCACAATAGCTATTTCAGTGTCTTGTGTATTCTAGATAGTTAAATATTTTTAATTGAAATAAAATCATGATTATTATATACTTATATGAGAAAAAATGCATTTCATCATGGACCCACCTAAGTATATCATATCCTATGGAATGACAAATAACAACAACAATTATATCTATAACTAATATTTATATAGAACATTACAAATAATAATTCATTTTCTCCTCACAGCAATCTTGTTGTAAAAGAAACTAAGCTCATTTTCAATAATTGACTGAAACATGACAGTAGTTCTAATAACCTATTTGAAAAATAAATCAAATAATTCATATAGTAATGAAAGATTTCATAGGATTGAAAGTGGAACAGATATTTATTAATATTCCTACTATGTTCCAAGCACTGTGCTTTACATATATTATATCATGTGACCATGATACTTTTATCATCTCTTTTCTTCTAGTCCAGGTATTTCCTATCTCAAATCCACAAGCCAATATTTAAAGCTGATATTTCACAACCAGTAACATCAAACCTTAGCTTTGTTACCACCTGTATTACCTAAGGGTATTCAATTAACCTAAGCCTTTATTTTATTGTCTCTAAAATTATTATATTGTGGAGTTTTACTAAACAGACTCTAAGGCCTCTCCCAGTTGGAAATTTTGATTCTACACTCTATTTTAAAATTATTATTACCTAGAAGAAACTAAGTTCTTATTTGAAGGCAAAATTTTTCTAAACTCTTTAGAATAAAGATGAAAAAGAGAAGCAAAACAAAAAACAATAACAACAACAAAAAAAAAAAAAACAAGGGGTTTACAATTGATGATACAACCAACAGTAGCATATACAGAGAGGCAAACATATCTAAAATTAGCACATGAATAGTATCCTCTACTTGTGTTTACCTACACTTAATGATGACATTTGACAGACATTGGGCAGTGGTTACTGAGACCTTATAGTTATACTTGTAGCATGGGGTAAGAGTAGAATATACATTCTGATTATTAATGACACTATCTGAAAAAAGAAAAAAAAAACCTTTTTATTTACCCAGAAAAACTTTATTCCTTCATTAGGAATGACAGATTGAAGAAGTGAGAAGAGAAAATTATTTTGAAAGAAAAAGTAAGTAGAGCCTCTTCTCAATATTTCTAATAAATTCTAAAACATGCACAGTTTACATTTGCCTCCTGGGTATTATTTTGAAATAAACATTTTGGTACATGAAGCAGACATGCAGTAGTAAGAACTTTGAGCAAGCACTTTGTTATATTTGCACATGTAGAATTACTTCTCATCTATTTTTCACATCTGAGAGATGTAATCAATAGTTTGATATTTCCCTCTGCATTGAAATTATGATGTGAAGTGTATTGCTTCCTCTTCTAGTTAGCATTTATATCGAGCCAATCTCTGTCTTATCATTTTAACATAATCATTTAAATGTTTATGTTGTTGTTCTACCTGTAGGGTATTTTTTTTTCCTGAAAAGTAGGTCAGTACTATCATTCCTCTTTTAGACTGGAGGTCACTGAGGAGAAGGGAGACTTGAAAATAATTAGGAAAAAAAAATCATCATCCCAAATTCAAATCATATTTAAAATTTTAGAGTCATCAATCAGTAAATTAATCAACAAGCATTTATTAAGTGACTAGTGTATGCCAGATGTTGTGTTAGGACTGGGAAATAATAAAAAATTAGAACTTACATCCTCCTGGATATGATATGTGCATCAGAAAAAAAAATGCATTCAAAGTATATATAAACTAATGAAAGATAATTTGAGACAAGACTATCTCCTGACCAGGAGACTGGGTGGTTTAGGAAAGTATGCACATAGATAGTGGCACTTGACCTGAGCTTTGAAAAAAGCTCAGGATACCAAGAGGCAGAAATGAAGGAGAAATGCATTCTAAGCACAGTTAAAAAGTCTGTTCAAAATCACAATTTTAGAAGGGATGGTGGTCAGTTTGTTTGCATTGTAGATCCTGTGAATAAGAGTATTAATACTTAATCCATACCCCACAACCATCAATATAGGACATTATATATATATATGTATACATATATACATATATATGTATACATATATATACATAAATATATGTGTATACATATATACATATATACCTATACACATATATACATACATATATATATATATAGTTGCTAAATTGAATTGTAAAGGTAATGGGTTAGTCATTAGAAGTTACACATGGGTCTTATTCCCAAGAAACCTAAAAAACAAAACCAAAAACAAATAAAAAAAATAAAACTTCCAGCCTAGTAGATACAGAAACTGTGTTTCATTTTGACTCTAAAGGCAGCCATGTTTTGTTTTGTTTTTGTTTTTGTTTTTTGATTAAACAAATGCTCTATTTTTTTTTTTACATTTGAAACATTTAATTTTAAGACTTTGAATTTCAGATCCATTCCCTTCCTCCCTTGTCACCCACTCCCTCTGGGAAGGTAAGCAATTCAGTATGTGTTGTACATGTATAGCTATGCAAAACATTACCATAGTAGATATATTATAATAGACTGCTTATTTTCCCTCCCCCCCATCGCACCCCCCACCTGGTCCATTTCCTACTTTGATACTGTCCCTCTTTGAAAGTCGGTACTTCCAACCTACCCTCCCCCTAGAATGCCCTCCCTCCATCATTACCCCTCTCATCTCCCCTCTCATCCCCCTTCCTGCTACTCCCCTGCAAGATAAGATATCCCATTAAATATGCATGTGATTCTCTCCCTGAGCCAAATTCAATGAGAGTAGGGTTTTGCCTTTTTGCCTTCCTGTTCTTCCCCTCCCCTGCAACTACTTCCCCTTGCCTCTTCTACATGAGATACCTTACCCTACCCTGTCTCTCTACATCTCCTCCTGTCACTTTCCTCCCTCACCTCTTAGCTTCACCCCTTAAGTATCATCCCTTCCCACCAAATTCAACCTGTGCCCTCTATCCATGTATACCTGTAAACTTATATACACACATTTGGGGAGGCTAGGTGGTGCAGCGAGCAAGAGCGCTGTCCTTGGAGCTGTGACTATCCGAGATCGGATCTGGCCTCAGAAAATGAGCACACACACACACACAAACAATGACTTGCCGTGTAACCCCAAGCAAGTCACCTAATCCCAATTGCTTTAAAAAAAATGAAATATATATATATATATATATATATATATATATATATACATGTACACACACATTCACATATGTATTCATATGTCCATATACCATTCTTCAATTATTTTCATAATGAGACAGGTTTAATCAGATACAGTTATTATTTTCCCATGTAGGAATGTAAATAGTTCAACTTTGATAAGTTCCTTTTGATTTCTTTTCCCTGATTACCTTCTCAAGCATCTCTTGCTTCTTGTGTCTGAATGTCAAATTTTCTATTCAACTATAGTTTTTTTCCTCAAGAATGCTTGGAAGTCCTCTATTCCACTGAATGACCATGTTTTCCCCTGAAGAAGATACTCACTTTTTCTGGGTAGGTGACCCTAGGCTTCAATCCCAGGTCTTTTGCCCTCTGGAATATTATATTCCATGCCCTTTGATCCCTCAGTGTAGAAGCTGCCAGGTCCTGGGCTATTCTGAAATATTAGAACTGTTTCTTCCTGGCTGCTTCTAGTATTTTCTCCTTGATCTGGGAGTTCTGGAACCTGGCTATAATATTCCTAGGAGTTTTCTATTTGGGATCCTTTTCAGGAGGTGATCGGTGGATTCTTTCAACCTCTATTTCCCCCTCTAGGTCTAAAACATCAGGACAGTTTTCCTTGAAAATTTCTTGAAGGATGATTTCTAGGTTCTTTCTTTGATTATGACCTTCAGGTAATCCAATAATTTTCCAATTATCTCTCCTGGCTCCATTTTCCAGGTAAGTTCTTTTTCCCATGAGTTATTTCACATTGCCTTCTATTCTTTCATTTGTTTGGATCTGTTTAACAGCATCTTGATTTCTCATTAAATCAGTAGCTTCCATTTGCTCCAGTCTAATTCTGAAGGAATGATTCTCCTCAGTGAGCTTTTGAGATTCTTTTTCCATCTGGCAAATTAGGCTTTTTAAGGCATTCTTCCCCTCATTGCCTTTCTGAGCCTCTTTTGCCATTTGAGTTAGTCTATTTTCTTAGGTGTTGTTTTCCTCAGTCAGACTGTTGACTGTCATTTTATACTTGCATCTTTCTCATTTCTCTTCCCAATTTTTCCCCCACTTCTCTTATCTGCCTCTTAAGGTCCTCTATGGCCTGTAGCCAGCTTATATTTTCATCTGGGGCTTTTGATACAGGAGGTCTGACCTCACAGTCCTCTTCCTGTTCCATGCTTTGATCCTCTTTCCCCCCCACCAGACAGGAGAGCTTCCATCCCAAACATGGGTTCTTCACAACTTCCAGAGGTTGGGTGGCTTCTGTAAAGCCTCCACCCACTCTGGTAAATTGCATACCCACCCCAGGCCCCCCCAAGACCACAATCCAGATCCAAGCAGGTTAAAGCAAGAGTGATTGCTGGATCTCTCTACAGTTTGCAGACCAGGGCCTGGAGCCACCACTGATGCTACAAAATGGCCTCTGTGCTGCGTTTCCTCAGCAGCTTTTCACCCCCGGGAGAGGAAGTCGATGTGTTCCCGAAATACTGATCCCAAAGTCCATAGGGCACTAACCTCTCACTTTGTCCTAGGAATATCTGTGCTGATAATTCTGGAATCTCCACAGCTGCTGGTCTTCTGGCTCAGCTGGCTGTTGGCTGTTGGCTCAGCCACCCTGGGGCTAAAACTGCAGCTCAAGTGGGCCTGGGCTCCGCTCCCAGAGTGCTGTGCTGCCTGCTCTCAGAGTGCTGCACTGGCCGCTCCCTGCAGGGCTGCTGGGCTGTCCTCAGCAGGAGGATAGCTTCTCTGTGTTATTCTGTGGGTGCTGGGGCTCCAGAAGTTGTTCTGATTTTCCTTTTACATTGTTTGGAGGTGGTGTGGAGCAGAGCACCTTGGAAGTGTTATTTCTACTCCCAAAAAAATGCTCTATTAACTTCTGGTTTGCATCATTCATTTCTGCCAGATTTTGAGTTACAATTTTTTTCCCCATTTTCACCCTACCCACCACCCCAGAATAGCAGTCCCACAAGATATCCCCTCATCCAATCTGCTCTTTCCCATATCTTCTCCCATACCCCCTACGATGTTTACCATTAGGGCAAGGTGAGTCTCTGTGCCCTAGTGCCTACACATCTTATCTTCCAATTACATGCAAAATAGTATTAATAATAGTATTTTTATGTATTTGAAACATTTAATTTTAAATCTTTAAATTTCAGATCCATTCCCTTCCTCCCTTGTCACCCACTCCATCTGAGAAGATGAGGAATTCAGTATGTGTTGTACATGTATAGCTATGCAAAACATTACCATAGTAGATATATTGTAAAAGACTGTTTATAATTCCCTCCCACCCATCCCACCCCCCACCTGGTCCATTCCCTACTTTGATCCTGTCCCTCTTCGATAATGGGTACTTCCAGCCTCCCCTCCCCCCAGAATGTCCTCCCCTCCATCATCCCCCCTCTCCTCCCCCTTCCCCCTACTCTCCTGCAGGGTGAGATATCCCATTTAGTATGTATGTCATTCTCTCCCTGAGCCAAATTCAATGAGAATATGGTTTTGCCTTTTTGCCTTCCTGTTCTTCCCCTCCCCTGCAACCACTTCTCCTTGCCTCTTCTACATGAAATAGTTTACCCCACCCTGTCTCTCCCCATCTCCTCTTGCCACATTCCTCTCTCACTTCTTAACTTCATCCCTTAAGTATCATCCCTTCCCACCAAATACAACCTGTGCCCTCTATCCATGTATACTGTAAACATATATATACACACATTCACATATATATTCATATGCCCATATACTGCTGCGCTGGCCACACCCTGCTGGGTTGCCAGGCTGTCCTCAGCAAGAGGTTAGCTTCTCTGTGTTGTTCTGTAGGTGCTAGAGCTCCAGAGGTTGTTCAGAATCCACATTTTACATGATTTGGAAGAGGTGTCTAAAGGCAGCCATGTTTAACTGGTATATTGTTAATCATCCAGACTCTACAGGTGTGGTGATGTGTGACAAAACTATGAATATGCATGTCGAAAGTAGATTCTGATTCCTCAAAGATAATATTCCTGTTGGTTATATTACACAAAATTTACTTAGTAATGATTGAATAATAGAATACAGCTTAGAGATCTTATTATCCAACTAACTCAATTTTCTCCTCCAAAGGTATCAAACCAACACCAAAAGAAGTTGCTTTTTTTCACAATTTCCATACTATGTTAGAATGAACATGGGGTTATTTGCTTTCCTATTTACATGTTAATTGATGCTTTTACTTCATCTATCTACTTTAACTTTTCACATGTTGATGACATGTTTGAACTCCACATATGCTAAATTAATACAAATTCACTAGTTTTTAATATTTATCTTCTTGAAACTTGGCTTATCCTTTATTTAATCAAACAACAATTTCTTAAAGATCTCCTCTATGTCAGACACAATGCTATGCAACAAAGATACTAAAATAATCTAGACAAACAACACATGTATATATGTCTTTACAAAATCCATACTATGTAGGACCAATCTAAGGAACCCTGTCTTCCACGACAGAGCTGAGAAAATGTGGAGAGAGTTATCTACCCAGAGGCTGTTAGAGGGTAAGTTAAAAGAGTGTGGAAAATAGTGTCTATTTTATTGTCTTAAGTGCAAGCCTTTTATAGGAGGCTTCCTGATGGCTGTCCTCTGTGGACATTGTGCACTTCAGTGTTCCCTGGCCAAGGCATAAACACCATGCTTTATCTCAAGGATCCAATCCTCACACCTGTGTGCTTGAGCTCTTTTCCTGGGGAATTGGGAAACAGTCTAGGCCTGGCAGCAAGCCCTTCCCCTGAGGGAGCTTATTCAGCCATCAGGGTCACAGTTCCACTAGCCTATGGTTCTCAACAAGATATAAGATATTTTGGGTGAGGAATTAATAGTTGATGTTTAGGTAAGTCATGACAATGTTTAAGTTAGATTTTGAATGAACAGTCAGAAATAAAGAGGGTCTTCACAAAGTGGAGGGCAGTTAAGACAAAGCCAAAACACAGAAATGAGGGATGGTGTGCCATATTAGAGGAACATTAAGACCAATTTTACTATAATGCAGTATGTGTGAAAGGGAACATTGTGAAAAAAAAGTCTGAAAATTGTAAAGGAATTTACTTGTCAAAAATGTTTATATGCAAAAGGCACCAAAGAGGGAAGGATAGCTAATATAAATATATTTGATAAAAGAATGAAGATAATTAAATCCTTCATAAAGTAGAAGAATGAGTTGAAACAAATAATGTTAATGGAGGTAAATCCAAAGTCCTACATTTAGATTTAAAAAAATTCCATGAGTTCAGGATGAAATAGACCTGAATTAACAAATTTTGTGAGAACTGAGGTTTTAGCTGGCTTAAAACTCACTATACATTCTGAGGTTGTAGTTGTTGCCAATTAAGAGATTCAACACACACTTATTTCTTTTGTGCAAAGTGCTAAGGTACTTATGAAAAAATAAAATCAACATGTAGAGACTTTAGGATATATTCTATAAAATAGAAATATGTGACCTGTACAAAAATAACTGAAAAGGGAAAAAGAATCTAATGAGTATATAAAAGATGCAAAGTCTTAAGAGTGCTAAAAAGGGAAAGATCATTTCTGTCTACACACAGGTAGGAATTATTCATGGAAATGGAAGAAATTCAGCTAGTTCCTGGAGGGGGATATATGCCAGGTGTAGGAAGAGGCAAAATGATGGGAAAACACAGGATATATGTGGGGAATTCAGAAGATTAATCCTATTTGGCTGGAACATAGAATGAGGAAATAGGACTTACCATGTTAAAAAAAAAAAGGTTAATTGAAGCCAAGTTTTAAATTTTTGTGATATGGCAATCATAGGCAGTAAGAATAGGAGGTTAGAATATATTGGTTATGCACTAGGAAATCAGGACAGCTAGGATATAACACCAGAGTCAGCAAGACATTAATTCAAATCCAGCCTCAAACAGTTATAAGCTTTGTGGTCCTGGGCAAAGCATATTATTCTATTTGCCTCAGTTTCCACAAGTATAAAATGAGCTAGAGGAGGAAATGTCTAGCCACTCAAATATCCTTGCCAAGAAAAACCCAACTGGGTTCACAAAGAGTCAGACACCACTGAAAACACTGAAAAACAACAACTAGGAAATCATTCCAAATTTAAAATTGTAAACTTATATAAGATGTTTACATTGAGATTATTCTAAAATCAATATGCAGAACAAATTGGAAGAGTCACCTAGGTGATTCATGGATAGATTGTTTAACTTGAATTCAGGATGACTTGAGTTTCAGTACTGTCTCAAATACATATCAGTTCTGTGACCCTGGACAAGTCATTGGACCTCTTGGCTAAGTTTCTTCATATGAACAATGAGGAGTTTTGATTTAAGGGCCTTTAATGTCCTTTTCATGTTGAAGTATATTATAGTCCTTGTAGTGTCAACCACACTGGCATACCCAGGATGGTTGCTACAACAGGTCCTTAGATCTGCCTTACTAAGAAAGACCTGTTCAAGGGGTCAAAATATTTTTTTATTACATTCATTAATTCAGGGGAAAAAATCAGCATTCTGAACTTCAGAGAAAATACAAACAAAAAAAATAGAGAAATATAAGCAGAGAAATAAAGACTAACTGACTGGGGTTCTAACTGTCTGAAAAATTAGCATAGATCAACAGACAGATCATACTGTCTGACCAAGGCAATAAATACATAGTTACCAGAGAGAGAAGCACCAACATTTCAGTTTTTCAAGGTCAGGAGGCTCCTTTATAGCTACCCAGACTCTCATCTACCCAAATCACACAAACACTCTTTCCACTGAGTGTGCCCCAGAGCAAAATACTGAACTCAAAGTATATATACCCATTTTTAGAGCCAGAGATCATCAAAAACCTCATGATTCAGTACCTAATTAGAAATTAACAAAAGCTGTGAAGGCCTTCACACAACAAGCCTCCCCTAAGCAAGCTTCCCTTAATGGGTTCCACATGAGGCCTATTAATGGGGGGGGGGGAGGTTTTATATTACAGTTCTTTGAAGTGAAAGAAAATCCATAAAAATTTATTTCAATTTCCTAAGGAAGAATTATAAAAGTAGATCAGACTCAGGCAGAGGTGATGAATAGCATAGGACAGATAAGACAGATATAATTGAATATGGATGGTAAGGGAATGCAGTCAAACATGACAAAAATGTTAGTGTATGGGTAATTGGGAGAATAGTTTGATAGAAATAAACAATACAGGAGGAGGAGTTAAATTTTAGGAGGAAAGGAGATAGAGTAGGATTGGGTATTTTAACTGATTTTAGAGAAACTGTTGAGTTTTGTGATACATATGTAGAGTATCCAGTTAACAGTTATAAATGTTGACCTGGAATTCAAAGAAGTTCATTCCATTGATATTAACAGTTATGTGTATAAAGATAATAACTGTATGGATGAGATCACCAAGAAAAAAGAGAAGGCCAAATCATGCAGCACAAAATTACAAAGCATCAATTAACAAAATGCATTTTTTATATCCAGCTTTTACCTCATACCAATCATATCAGCAAAGGTGATAAAAGGTGAAAAAAGGTGATAAAGTGGTAAAAAAATAATGAGGACACTGTTAAAACATTGTAATGCATTTTTGATGTAGTGATGCATGACTTTGGAAAAAAATTCTACCTCAAAAGTAAATAACCGATGGGAGCGTCTAGGTGGCCCAGTGAGTAGAGTCACTAGAGCCCTAGAGTCAGAAGGACATGAGTTCAGATCAGGCCAAATACATTTAACACACACAAACAAAAAGCTAGCACTGTGATCTTGGGCAAGTTACTTAAAACCAATTGCCCTCCAGAAAGAGAAAAAAAAAGTAATCTATACAGATACTTTGATTCTGTGAAGTAGTAAGACAGAAAATAATGACAGGTGAAGAAAAATGTTAAACAACACTTTTTTGCTAGTAAAGAAATTGGGGGAGGAGGAGGAGCCAAGATAGCCAAGAAATTTTAAAATAAAATGTTTCATAAGATGTCCAGGCATTGGGGCTCAGAGATTCACCTTCCCCTAATGGCAAATTCGAAGAGGGTATGGGAGAAGATATGGGAGAGAGCAGATTGGATGAGAGGATATCTAGTGGGACTGCTATTCTGGGGTGGTGGGTAGGGAAAAAATGGGGGAAAAATGTAACTCATAATCTGGTGGAAATGAACGATGTAAACCAGAAGTTAATTAAGCATTTGTTTAATTAAAAAAAGAGTTGTAACTTCTGAACTATCTTGTATTATCTTAATGGGAAACTTGATTTTATTTATGTTTGTTATTTAATCAGGAACTAGTACATATGTAGGAATGTATCTAAACTACTTAAGGCTCACCTTGAAGATGTTCCCATTAGTATTATTTTTTTGCTTTTTTCTTTTTTGGAGGGACTATTGGGGTTAAGTGACTTGCCCAAGGTCATACAGCTAGTAAGTGTTAAGTGCCTGAGGCCAGATTTAAACTCAGGTCTTCCTGACTCCAGGGCTGGTACTCTATTCACTGTGCCACCTAGCCACCCCAGATGTTCCCATTATTTAAGGGATTCTGAGAGCAGTAGTATTTTTCTGTGACAATAATCACATACCTGAAACTGATTATTACAACTTGCTATTCAAGACCTTTTGGGACCGTTAACTGATGTTGTTGTGAGTCTGACTCCAGGTATGGTTATCAGAGCCACTTATCCATGATGCCAACAACCCTGTGGGATCTGTGAAATGCATCTATGAACTGCAGAGCATGTTCTCATGGGAGAAATTGGGAGAATGACTATTCTGCCTGAACTGAGGTAGGATTCTCCTGACTTCATTTACCCAATTTGAATATTCCCCCGGCAGACTATGAGCCTCTCTCAATGCAATTGGCCATCTATGTAGCTTCTGCCTGGAACTGACATGAAGTTAGAGCACAATTGTTCCCTTGCTATAGTTATGTCCCTACTCTTTTATGGAAAATTTCTATAATCAAAAAGTTTTTAAGCACAATATTTAATCTATTAAATAATAGATTGATACTGGAACATCTGAGGTTACAACAGTAAGATGCAAATATAAGACTGAGCTATTTAGCCTAGAATTTTATCCCAAACAACTAATTAAGTATTTAGCCTTGATATCTGTTACTAGTTATATATCCTGTGTAAGTTAGGGTCCTTAAATTCCTCATTATAGGGATGATTATATATCATATAGTATATATTATTACATATATTATAGTACAGGATAGGATAGTATAGTATCCTAGTATAGGGATGATTAGGTTAAGGACTTGTGAAACGAAGGTATTATTCTGTTATTCAGTACAATTATTTAATTTTAGAAGATTGGTTTATGATCTATCTTGTGAATGCCTGAAAAGAAACATCCACTTTAATTAGGGTTATTTATTTGAATATAGCTAGAAATTGGAATTATTTTATTATAAATAACTTACTTTATATGTACTGTGTTAAAATTGATTACTCAATGTATTTATGTATGTATTGGAGTCTGTTATTAATTCCTTAGTGGAATCTTATCCTCCTGATGAATAATAAATTAATGTAAAGTATAAAAAAAACGAATTTGGCAGATGGAAAAAGAATCTCAAAAGCTCACTGAGGAGATTCATTCCTTCAGAGTTAGACTGGAGCAAATGGAAGCTAATGACTTTATCAGAAATCAAGATGCTGTTAAGCAGATCCAAACAAATGAAAGATTAGAAGGTAATGTGAAATATCTCACGGGAAAAACCACTGACCTGGAAAATAGATCCAGGAAAGATAATTTAAAAAATTATTGGACTACCTGAAAAATCATGATCAAAGAAAGAACCTAGAAATCACCCTTCAAGAAATTCTTAAGGAAAATTGCCTTATGTTTTAGATCCAGTGGGCAAAATCGAAGTTGAAAGAATCCACAGAATCACCTCCTGAAAAAGATCCCAAAAAGAAAACTCCTAGGAATATTATAGCCAGGTTCCAGAATCCCCAGATCAAGGAGAAAATACTACAAGCAGCCAGGAAGAAACAATTTCAGTATGGTGGAAACACAATCAGAATAGCCCAGGACCTGGCAGCTTCTACACTGAAGGATCAAAGGGCATGGAACATGATATTCCAGAGGCCAAAAGAGCTGGGACTGAACCCAAGGGTCACCTATCCAGCAAAACTGAGTATTTTGTTTCAGGGGAAAATATGGTCATTCAGTGGAATAGAGGACTTTCAAGCATTCTTGAGGAAAAAACCAGATTTGTATAGAAAATTTGACATCAAGACACAAGAAGCAAGAGATGCCTGAGAAGGTAATCAGGGAAAAGAAATCAAAAGAAATTTATCAAAATTAACCTATTTACATTTTTACATGGAAAATCAATAACTGTGACTGATGAAACCCTCCTCAGTATGAAAATAATGGAAGAAGGGTGTATGGTCATATGAATACATATGTGAATGTGTGTATATATGCTTACAATTATATATGGATAGAGGGCATAGGTTGAATATGTTGGGAAGGGAGGATACTCAAGGGGTGAATTATGAGGTGAGAGAGGAAAGTGGCAAGAGGAGATGGGTAGGGTAAACTATCTCATGTAGAAGAAGCAAGGGGAAGTGGCTGCAGGGGAGGGGAATAGTAGGAAGGCAAAAAGGCAAAACCACATTCTCATTGAATTTGGTTCAGGAAGAGAATGACATAAATACTAAATGGGATATCTCAACGTGCAGCAGAATAGGGGGAAGGGGGATGAGAGGAGAGATGATGGATGGGAGGACATTGTTGGGGAGAGGGGAGTTTCGAAGTACCCACCATAGAAGAGGGACAGGATCAAGTAGGGAATGGACCAGGTGGGGGCTGGTATGGGTGGGAGGGAATTATAAGCAGCCTTGTACAATATATCTACTATGGTAATGTTTTGCATAGCTAGACATGTACAACACACACTTAATTACTTATCTTCCCAGAGGGAATGAGTGACAAGGGAGGAAGGGAATGGATCTGAAATTCGAGGTCTTAAAATTAAATGTTTCAAATATACATATAAATACTATTATTAATACTCTTTTGCATGTAATTGGGAGATAAGATGTGCAGGCATTGGGGCACAGAGATTCACCTTGCTCTAATGGAAAAGTCAAAGGGGGTATGGGAGAAGATATGGTAGAGAGCAGGATGGAGGAAGTGATATCTTGTGGGACTGTTATTCTGGGATGGTGGTTAGGGGAAAAATGGGGAAACAATTTGTAACTCAAAATATGGCAGAAATGAATGATGTAAAACAGAAGTTAATAAAGCATTTGTTTTAAAAAATCACTAAGAGCCTCACGTCAGGTCACTGAATTTCTGACAACATGACTTTCTAAATATATTTCAGAAAACTATATGGATTTCTTTTCCTTTTAACATTTTAAAATAAAAAATATTTTCAAAAAAATTTAACAAATATTAAAATAGATGTATATAAAAAAAGAATTTGTAGGAGGGGTCTATCAGTTGTGAATTTGATGAACAAATTTTGGTAGACAAATGTAATGTATAATTGTTCCACCATAAGAAAGGACAAATATGGACGATTCAGAGAAATTTGGGAAGTTATTAAGTAACATGGAGTGAAATATGCAGAAATGGACCAATTTACATGAAAACCACTATAATGTGAAAGGAAAATACTCTGAAAGACTTGAGAACATTTATCCATTCTGAAACCAAAAGATTAATTATTGAGTATGCTTCTTACCTTTTGACACTACAGTGATTGATTAGAAACCAATGAAATTTACATTTTCAGGTATTTTTATTGGGTTAATTTATTTGGTTTGACTTTTTGTTTTGTTTTGTTTTTACTATAGAATGTTCCATAGCGAGGGGAAAGTATGGGTGATGAGCTACAGTGGAAAGTGAAGAAAAAGATGAAGAAAAGAAAACAGCATCATAAATCAAAAAATATTCTCAATTTAAAACAAAATGATGCTCAGAAGTGAACGTAAGCAAACAACAATTTTGTTATGAACTCATTAACTTTAACAAGCACTTTAAAAAGGGAAAATGTATATAATAGTTCATGATTTCATATAAAAGTTTTTATATTAGAATATATATTGTAATGAGTAAACTTGCAATAAAAAGAACAATTAAAATAAAAAGAGAAGGGATGAAAGAAAAGAACTTTGGAGACTTCTTACTTTTAGGAGGTCGTAAGAACAGAAGCCAATGAAAGATTCAGAGAATGAGTAGCTATGGATATAATAAGGAGAGCAGAATGAGAGGGTGCTAAGAAGGAAGGAGTGGTGCACTCCTCAAATGCTGTACAAAGATAAAGGAGAATGAGAAAAGAAGGATTTTGGATGTGGCAAACAGGACGTCATTGATGATCATTGAAATAGAGAATATTTCAGTACTTTTATGGACAAATTTTACAATAATAATGAATAATATTGAAAAAATAAACTATTTGATTCCATTTTATTTCTTTTATATTAACTAGAATATTGTCCAAACCCAAATGCTGGTAAGCAAAATCCAATATTCTAGGAAATGTCTAAAGGCAGCTAGGTGACACATAGATTGCTTGACCCAGAGTGAGAAAAAACAAAACAAAACATAATTGAAATTTTGCCCAAACACTTACAAGTGTGTGACCTTGGACAATTCACTACACTTCTGTTAACCAGAGATTCCTTAGCTGATAAATGAGTATAATAACAGTGCCCATCAATAACTAAGGTTGTTGGGAGAATAAAATGAGATCATAATTGTAAAATATTTAGCACAGTTCCTAGTACTAGTCAAAATGATGATGTTGATGGTTGTGGTGGTAATGATAAAATAATACCTATCTACGTAAGTCTAACTTTTTGAGAAAATAAATTGGAACTATTTCTGAATTGTTACTAAACAATGCATGATTTTGATGCAGCAATAAAAAGTTTTATTTGGTAGAGAACAAAGAAACAGAAAAAAGACATATGCAAAATATTTCTAGTAGTTTTCTGTAGCAGTAAAGAAAAAAATAGAAACTAAATCCGTGCTCATCAATTGGGAAATTATCTAACAAATTACAGTATATGAATACAATGGAACATGATCTTGCCAGAAGAAAAGATGAAAGGGATGATATAGAAAATAGAGAATTAGACATGAACTCAGAGAGACCTAGGTTCAAACATTGTCCTGAAAATAAAGTGTCCATGGAAGCTTCAGTTAACTTCTTCTTCTTCTTCTTCTTCTTCTTCTTCTTCTTCTTCTTCTTCTTCTTCTTCTTCTTCTTCTTCTTCTTCTTCTTCTTCTTCTTCTTCTTCTTCTTCTTCTTCTCCTTCTTCTTCTCCTTCAAGCAATTGGGGTTAAATAACTTGCTCAAGGTTACACGGCCAGTCATTTTTTTATGTGTGGGTGCTCATTTTCTGGGTCGGAACCATTCTCGTCCTCCCAACTCTGGGGCCTGCACTCTTACTGCACCACCTAGCCACCCCTTCAGTTAACTTCTTAGTCTATCAGACAGCTCTGTTGTATAATTAATTGCTGAGAATTAATTTTAATTAATTAAATTTAATTAATTAATTAAAATGAGACTCATTTTCCTGACTTCCAATCTGACCACACCCTTACCCTGCTCAAGGCACTTAACCCTTTTTGCTTCAGTTTCTCATCTACAGAGTGAGCTGAAGAAGGAAATGGCAAACCACTCTACTATCTTTGCCAAGAAAACCCCAAATATGGTCATGGAGAGTCAGACAAAATTAAGACAAATCAACAACAAAAACAAATTACTACTGCTGCTACTACCATCACCATCACCATCGTAAGCCTAAAATAACAGAAGGTGTTTCTTCATCAGAGAGTTCCCAAAAATAATGAAACCCCTAGGTTAGTCCCTATACCCATAGAAAGAAAGTAATAACAATTACAAAGTAGAATTCATTAATCATGGTTCATGGTAGCATTTTTGACAGTGTTGTCATGAAAAGTTTGCAAAAGTACCTGGATTTCAAGAATGCATTTGACAATGTCTTTCATTAATTCCTTGTAGACCATATATAGATATTTGAGTTATGTAGATTTGGAATAGATTGAACTAGTAGACCCCCAAAATACTGAAAAATAAACCATTGTCAAACTCAAGAAGTCTCGCCATTGCAGAATTAAATGACTCTGGCTAGAACCCAATGGCATTCAACATTGCAAAATATCACAAAATATTTATAACATTTATAAATGACACAATGCTGGGAGAAAGGAGTAGGTAATATATTAGATAACAGAATCTAGATAAATCAATTGTAATAGTCTAGAATGATGAACTGAATCCAATGCAATGGTTTCATTTCTGACAAATGTGTAGTTCAACAACCATCCATAAAAGGAAAGGCAACTACATAATGCAATGGAAATCCCCTGGGGCTCAGAGTCAGAAAACTTGGGTTTAATCTTCATTCTTCCATTTACTAGTTGTGTGATCCTAAGCTAATCTCTTAAGCACTTTGGGATTGCATTTCCTTATCTATAAAGGATATGAAATTTGAGGTTCTTTCTAGCTCTAAAACCTTTTATCCAATGATGGCACAGAGATAGTTGGCAACAGGTCATATAAAAATATTGAAATCTGAGTGGATTATAAGCCCAAAACAAGACAGAAGTGTGGTCTGGAAACTAATGCAAATCTAGGATATAATAACAAATATGTACTGTCCAGAATAATGATTGTTTTCAAGTCTAGTTACACTGGCCTAATCAGACCACTTTTAGACAATCTCTACAATTCTGGACACATTTTAAGAATGACAATGATTACTTACATTGTATATAGAAGAAAAGCTAAATGATGATGAGATTAGAAACCATTCTATATAAAAATCATTTTAATAACCTGGAGATATATATCATAGTTAAGACAGTAATGACATGTTTTAAAAAGAGGTGTAGTTTTCTGGAAGAAGACTAAGATGTGCTGTTTCCTCCCAGAAAGTAGAACTAGGAAAGGAAATTTTAGTTCAATGAAAGGAAAAATGTTCTTACAACTAGAGCTAACGGGAAATGAAATGTAATGCCTTAGGATAATGTAAATTGCTCTATCCTTGGAATTCTTCAAGTGAATGTTATATTTGTACTTGGAATATCAAAAGAGATTCTTGTTCATATTTAATTTGGAGTAATCATGTTGTGTTTTTTTTTTTTTCAGCCCCTTTCGCAGCACTGAAATTCTGTGATCCTAAGTAAAAAGGAATATGATCAAAACAACAGGTGGGACAGATGTCAAGAAAGAATGCTGGCTCCTTTGTCTATGACAGAAGGAAAGTGTGAGGAATTATAAACATACATAGAAATTCCGAGGTGTGGATGTGGAAAATGGAGAAAGCTCCCTTTATATGGCCAGGATATGTATAGTAGGAGGGAGAATTTTACAAAGAATGTGTGGGATAAAAGTACAGTTGACCACTTGTAGAAAGAGGGAAATATTTGAACAGGGTTCATGAAATGTAGGTATTCTGGAGGAGAATGGCTTTCCAATAATGACAACAGGTAAAAGGAACACTCAAGGAAAAGTTCATTGTCTTGTGAGTTTAGAATGGAAAGGGAGTACTGAATAGCCTTGTTTATCCAGAAACTACTGTCTAGAACAAAGCACTAAATAAATATTTGTTGATTGATTGATCCTGAAGAGGATTGTAGAAGGGAGCAGGGGATTGAGGTTGAATAAATTGTGCCTTAGAGGTGTATTGAAAAATATATTGTAGGGGCTGAGAGGTGGCACAATGAGTAGAGTGTCAGCCCTGGAATCAGAAGGACCTGAGACACAACAAACAAACAAAAAACCTAGCCGTGTGACCTTGGGCAAGTTACTTAACCCCAATTGCCCTCCAAAAAAAAAGCAAAAAAATATATATTGTAGTGGATAATATAAAACATAATTTTCAACAAGCCTTATGCAATCATAGCTCAGCATAATAGGTGTGTTCTCTAAAATAGTTAGATCGTATCTGCAGTAATGCTTTCAACTCCAGCCATTACATATTAAGATTTATAGTAAAAATTTAATAGCCCAGGAGCAAAGTCAACAAACGTTAATTATTCACTTACTGGATTCCAGACATCGTGTTTGATGATGCAAAACCTTTAAACAATGCAATATAAAGAAAAGTTGAAGGAATTTGAAATGTTTAAAGGAGGAAAATACTATGTAATTAGAGTTTTCATAGAACTGGTTTAGTTGAGACATTACACTTCATTTAGGGATCAAATTTCAGTTGAAATCCCAACTGTACCACTCTCTACCTACCTGGTGAGGCTAGGTCAGTCACTTAAGTTCCCTTGGTCTCAATTTTCCCATGAGTAAAATGAGGAGGTTAGTTTTTTTTTTTTGTTTTTAAGATCTTTCCCAGATCAAAACCCATCATTGCTTTGTAAGTATATTAATTTCTTTTTTTTTTTAGTCTTTTTGGACATGCCTAACTCTCCATTACCTAAGTTGGGGTTTCTTGGCAAAATATTAGAGTGTTTTGCCATTTCCTTCTCCAATTCATTATACAGATAAGGAAACTGAGGGAAACAGGGTTAAGTATCTTGTCTATGGTGACATAGCTAGTAAGTATATGAGACAAGATTTGAACTCATGTCCTTCTGATTCCAGGACCAATGCTCTATCCACTGAGCAACCTAACTGCCCAGTATATTCATACTTGTCTTCAGTTATGTGAGGGGTTGCCCCAAGGAAGAAAATAGATGTAGCTTCAGAGGGAAAAATCATGACAAATAAGAAAAAGCTTCAGATTCTCTTATGGCTTAATATAATGAAAATTTTTCTGGCAAATAAAGCTACCTGAAAAATGGAATGAATTGTTTCATGAAACAGTTATTTCCCCCATCTCTGGAAGGTTTTAAGCTGAAGCTAGCTTAACTGTTAAGTATATTATAAAGAGTATTGTAGTGTGCGTGCAGGGCAATTTACTTACTAAATGACCTCTAAGGCTACTTTCAATTCTCAGTATCTATGGATTCATGAATTCTTTCAATGGACACAGCATTTGACCATAGGCAGAGAACCTAGAACAGTGTTATTTTGCATTAAATTATTACTATCAGAAAAATCTTTGCAGCATCTTTAAGATGAAACAGCTGTAAGGAAACTATTAGTTTATGGATTCAGTAAAAGAATAGTCCAGGTTGAAAATGGGCTTCTAGAAAGTGTCTCTCTCTTGGAGAGATATCTTATTACTCTCAAATGTCCTTTAAATCAAACAAATTAAATTGAACCTCAGCCCTACTCACACAGGACTTCCTCCTTCCATTAACATTTCTCCCTAGGTACCTTTTTTCTTTTGCTATGTGCTACTGAGAGGATAGAACAAAGAGAGGTAACCAAAAGAACAGAGTATTAATCGAGAGGATCATTATTAAAGGAGGAATTTGTGACTAATAACACAGGTTTTCTATGCAGGTTTTGTGATACAAATCACCCACTCCCTGGATGATGCTAATTTCTTTTACACTAAATGTATATTTATATGTACTTTATATGTAATCAGTGAAGTTATTGTATAAGCAAAAGAAAACATGATAATGAACTCAATTATCTTCCTGTTTCAAACAAGCTTGCATTCCCTGATTTAAGTCAGGGAAAATTCTCTTACATCCTTCTCATTAAATTTTCTTCTGTATACTACTGTCCTAAGTTGTAGATAGTCTATCTCTGTAGGCAAGTCCTAGGAAATGTACTGAGCTATAGAGAGGTAACATTATTTACCCAGTTTACTAACTGGGTAAATTTTTACTAATGGGATTTGATCCAGTGGGGTCTTTCTGACTCCAATTGTAACACCCTAACCACAAATTCTTTTCCTCTCAACAAAACAAAATATAATCTAAAATTTTCAGAGGGAAATACTAAGGCCAAAAGAATGTCAGAATAACAATGCTACAGGGCCAGATGTTGCAATAAATTGATATTTGAAAGTTACTCTCCCAAATCCTCAGTAGTTTTTCTCTGAATAGAAATATCCTTTGTAATTCTTATACTTTATCAGCCTAGTAAAGTTTTGTCTGTGTGACCTGATCATAGAAACACGAGGAAGGTCACACTGGGACAGAGCCACAGTCCATCTATCCAGTACAACCTTCAGTTACCAACATAAGAACATGAAATGTGATCAATAAGAGATCTAATTTCTCTTTGAACATGGGCTATAATAAAGTTAAGCATCACCAAATCTCCCTTCCTAGTTTCTAATAGAGCCCTTAAACAAAATGTTGTTTAAACCCTTTTTGGATCTATTCGTGGGGCAGAACAACTAAAAAATCTATTTGTATTTTCTGAAAATGTGAGCTCTTGGGGGAAATGAAAAATATAAGTATATTTTCTGCTGAAATTTTTCCTCTACACATAAATAGTATTTTGCTTCTTTCTTTTTCTGAACTTATTTCTTCCTGTGACAATAATTCTACTTTCATGGTATTATAAGCCCTGGTATCCACATTACTATAACTATCCTTTCTTATTTTAGATCATCTTATTTACTAACTGATTGCTTCTGCATTTTGAGAGAACCAGTCAAATGTCTTGTGAGCTAGACAAATAAAATAAAGATATTTATTAGAAAAGTTTGTTATCATTGCTATTATGATTAATGTTGCTATCATTGACATTACTGTCATCATTTTTGTGATACAGTTATGATTTTATGTATCTAATCTCCTTCTATGAATAAGGCCCAAAAGCCTCCTCTTTGTGTGGCTAAGGCTGATGTGGATGCTCTATCTTATAACGATATTTTCCCCCCTTTTCCCTTCAATTCTTGCCCCGGTGATGTACCGCTTTAAATTTAATCCAACGGGAAAATCACAAAAGTAACCAATGTATAGTGTTTCTTTTGACTATTTCCATGAAGTCCAGTATATGGCAAATTGTGAAATTTATCTTTGATACTTTTCCTTTCTTGATGCCTGCCTCTCTTTTTTTGCTACTTGGGAAGCCAGATGCAATGCTTATTCTATTTTATTTAAAACATCATTTTGGCATCACCTGTGAAACTCTGTTTACTACTGTCTATGAATCTTTTAAGGGACATGGGGAGCTTCTTCTGATTCAGACTTCTTTTTCTTTGTTAATGTATTCATTTTTAATCACACACTGCCTAGGTAGTAAAAATTATTTTAAGCACTGAGTTCAGGACCTATGACAGTATTTTGTATGTAGAGAGTTCTTAATAAATATTATCTTAGTGGGTATCAGAATGGGGAAAAACAGTAAAATTATTTAACTCTGTGTGAATCTTCTATGGTGTATTTATTTTTCTTGCTTTTTGGAGGGGGGAAGGCAGGGCAATTGGGGTAAAGTGACTTGCCCAAGGTCACACGGCTAATTTTGTGTTAAGGATCTGAGGCTGGATTTGAACTCAGGTCCTCCTGACCTCAGGGCCAGTTCTCCATTCACTGTGCCACATACCCAACCCCAACCATGGTATTTTTTTAATGAGGGTGGGAATGGGATAGAAATTTTCCAGACTTATGATTCTAATTTATAGTATGGAAATTGATCCCATCCCAGCACATTAGAAACTGATCTGTGATTTATAGTTTTAGAAAGTTACTTGGGTTTTTGCATTGTTTGTTTTAAGTGATCTAAAATTTTAATAAATCCTTCCATGGTTTCTCTAACAAGTTAGGGGTTTTTATTTAATAGAAGGAAAAATAATAATAATAAGGTACAAGGGAGAAGTTATGATAAGAAATTAGCCATTTTGTTTATCAAATTTAATTTATCAAACACCAGGATTGAATTTTAAAAATAGCAGAAAATATTTTCTCTTTAATAAGATATTATCAAATTAATAATTATCTCTACCTGTGATTTCTATTCAGTTTATATATAAAAATAAGAGAGAGAAAAAATTTAATTAGGTCACAGATAGGTTAAGTGATTTGCCCAGTCAAGGAATAAATATATGGGTGAGGCTGGATTTGAACCAATGTGTTCTTGAATTTGAAATTAATTCATCATCCATGATTCCATACTAATTTTCTCTGGAGCAGTCTTGTTCTTAATTGCAGTCCTCATTAAATTGTTTTGATTTATGATGTCTTGGGATTTGTCTGTTAGGAAGTCAATTAACAGCTCTCTGAATTTAATCAGAGCACTGTGTTCAGGTGAAGGTTTTACATTCAGCCTTCATCAAGCTTCCTTTTCTCTTATGACCAAATTCATAAATTCATTTATTCAATGATGCAAATTAAACTAGCCATAAATTGCACCTATAGCATTCATAGTTTTGGTCACAGGTAGATATTGAATAAGATAATACAGCTAAGTCAGAACAAATGTATCTACATTTAAAGGAACAAAAATTCTAAAATAATGCCCTACTGGTTGTTGCTTAGTAACATCATTTTCTATACAGTTGATTGGATCATTGGTTCACTTTTTTTTTAAGTGTAAACAGGAAAGTTATCATATTAGAAGTTTTTATTCTCCTTGTTATATTCTGGACCATAGCTGCTTAAAATAACTTAAATAAGCCTGGAACACAGAGCTGTTTTACTTGATCAGTGTTAGGTAATGGCTCATGTAAGATCATATTTTATGACACAATGGAATATCTCATGCCAGAAAACTCTAGATTCCTTTTGACTTTATAAAGGTAGCCAAGCTTATAAGTAGAAAATAGGAAGAAGGAGGAAAGTAAACCTGTCACCACAGCTACAAAATAAAATTTACAGTTTCAGATAAGAACATATGGTGTTGAACAAATAGACACAGCCATGTATTTATATTCTTTTAAATAGATATAGACATTGTGTTTGTTGAATTATGATTCAAATAATCAGTGTAGACTAATCAATATAGACTAATTATGCCAGATTTTGGAAGTGTCTACATTTTTAACATGAAAAGCAAGAAGTAATTATAATTTATAATTGAGTGATTCCAGTACAAATCAATAAAAAGTAACTAAACAGATGCAAGCTAAAAGGCACTATGCTAGACACCAATGATCTAGGCATAAAAACAAAATAGTCCCTGCCTTCAAGAGCCTTATATTCAACCTGAGGGAGGAGAGAATATAATGGGAATAGAGGTGAATATTTTATATGTGATTAAATAATTACATGAATTTATTTTTTATCTAGTAATTTATCTAGGACCAGAAAACATTTTTAAAATCCATTAAGTCTACACTATATTCTTTTGACAGTCATCATTCAATTTATTTCATCAAATGTTTCTTAAACACCTACCATGTATAAAGTGTAGAAAGGTAGCTCTAGCCTCAGAGCCATGAATACCTAGGTCCAAGTACCTCTTTTTTAAATTTTTTTTTGTCTTTATTAATTTGTTTGTTTACTTTTTGTTTACAATATTCAATTCCACAATTCCTTGAGTTTCAAGTTTTCTCTCCCTCCCTCCCCTCCCCACCCATGGTGGTATAAAATCAAGTATAGGATCTGCAAATACTTTCACATTAGACATTAGTCAGGTTATAAAGATGGATTATCAGATGGAATGAGAAATGGGAAAGAGGAAAAAACCAAATAAGAAAAGGAAAAAGATCTGGTAGTTTGTTTCAATCTGGATTCAAACTCAGTTCTTTCTAGTTCTTTCTCTGGATGTAAACATCTATCTCTTCATCATGAGTCTTTTGTAATTGACTTATAACACTGCATTGCTGAGAAGAGTCTAGTCTATTAAAGTACACATACATGTGACTGTAATTGTGTACAAATTTCTCCTGGCTCTACTCTTCTCAATCAGCATTGGTTCATATAAGCCTCTCCAGATAAATATGAAGTCCTCTGCTCCTCGTTACTTGTAGAACAATAGTAATCCATTATATGCATATACCACAACTTGTTCAGCCATTCCCCAATTGATGGGCACCCCTTTAATTTCCAATTCTTTGCAACCAGAAAAAGAGCTGCTGTAAATATTTTTGGAAATGTGTGTCTTCCTCCCACTTCTATGATCTCTTTGGGATACAATCCTAGAAGTGGTATTGCTGAGTCAAAGGGTATGAAATTTTTTATAGCCCGTTGGGCATAATTCCAGATTGCTCTCCAGAAAGGTTGGATCAGTACACAACTCCACCAACAATGTGTTAGTGTTCCAATTTGCCTACATCCTCTCCAGCATTTGTCATTGTCCTGTTTTGTCATCTTACCAATCTGACTGGAGAGATGTGGTACCTCAGAGTTGTTTTGATTTGCATTTCTCTAATCAATTGTGACTTAGAGCATTTTTTCATATGCTTATAGATATCTTTAATTTCTTCCTCTGAAATCTGTCTGTTCAAAAGTCAGTACCTGTGTTTCTTTGGGAAAGCCCCTTAAAGTCACAGGGTTCAATAAAACTGCGTGAGAATATAAATGACAGAGATAGTGATGACATGTAATTAGAGGGAAAGTTCTTATCTGGGAACTCCTAATAAAAATAAATCATAGGCACAACTCATATTTCTATTTTATTGGGTACAAGGTATTCTGTTAGTTACTATATGGCATACAAAGAAGGATATGTTGTTGTCACTACCCTCATAGGGTTTACAGGGGAGTGAATGGTAAATTTTGAATTAAATTAATGATGAGCAAGGTAAAATAGGAAGATATTCTAATTGTACAGAATATCATGAGAACTCATCAGAGGGAGCATTATGGAACTTTGAGAATGTATACTTGTCCTTTGATACCAGTCCAAACTATTAGTACCATATTCCCAGGTCATGGTCAACCAAACGAGAAATCTTTTGACAGAGCTAAACATGTGAAAGCAGGAGATGAAGAACAAGCATAATATAACTAGATATAAATATGTGTAGGTAAATACATATATGCATATATTTATATGTATGCAGATATATATTTATCTACATATACCTATATCTATGTATACATGTATATCTATCTATCTATCCATATATATATATATATATATATATATATATATATATATATGGATAGATAGATAGATAGATAGATAGATAGATAGATAGATAGATAGATAACCATATTGTCCTTCATTCTGGAAAAGGTCCAAAATGACATCACTATGTTATGATCAAATTTATCCGACTAAAGATAATGAGCTTGGAATGCTTTACTACAGCCCAAGAACAAATAGTCCATATGAACAATTTGGGTGGATTCTCTAAATTTATGCATCTCCCATTTATTTTGAACTATTTCAAATCTTCTTTGCTCATAGAGCATAGCACCTTTTCTTATGAGGGCATTTCATGCTGGGAGGTTGTAGCAGCAATCACCCTAGCATCCCCAGGATGCCTGCCAACACATATTCTTAGATCTGCTTTTCTAAAGGAAAGCAACTCAAAATGGGTTAACAATCTTGCTTTAATCAAACACATGTCATTTAACTAGTTCAGGGGAAAAGGTCAGCACCCCAAACTTCAGAGAATACAAACAAGTTACAAGCAGAAGTTACAAGGAGACAGAGAAACAGATCAGCAGGCAGACTTCCAATTGTCTGACCATTACAACTATACCTAGTCAGTTACCAAAGAGGGAAGCACCAACATCTGGGTTTTCAAAGAAGGTTGGGGGGAGGGAAGTTGATCAACAGCTGCCCAGAATCTCATTCGGCCAAATCACACAACTCTTCCCAAAGTGAGACCCAAAGCAAAACCTCATATCAGGGTATATATAGCCTTCTCCTCAGTCAGAGAATGTCACAACCCTCTAGACCTTCTGCCCAATCACAACAAGGTGTGAGCATTTCTGAAAAACAAACCTCCCGCCACAGGCTCCATGTGACCACATTCAGCCTATTGGGGGCAAAGTATATTTTCAAATCAAGGAAGGTTCTCAGAGTCAATTAAGTCTATGAAAGGACCTAGGGGCAGGGAAGACCTTAGATTCCAACTTCCCTAAGAGGCCCTGTATCAGTGTTTCCCATATCACACAGTCAATCCCAAAGTTCTTAAAAGGTGTCTTGAGAGTTTCCTTGTATTGCTTCTTCTGACCACCATGTGAGCACTTTTACTGTGTTAGTTCTCCATAAAGTAGTCTTTTTGACAAGAATACATTTGTTGCTTGAATGACATGGCCAGCCCATCAGAGTTGCACTCTGTGCAGTAGAGTGAGAATGCTCAGCAGTTTAGTTTAAGAAAGGATGTCAGTTTCTAGTATCATATTCTTATAGGTAATCCTCCGGATCTTCTTAAGACAATTGAAATAGAAACAACTCAGTTTCCTGGCATGGTGCTGGTAGACTGCTCAGGTTTCACAAACATACAACAATGAGGTTAACACAATGGCTCTGTAGACCTTTAGTTTGTTAAGCGGTCTAATACTTCTTCTCTCCTACATTTTCCTTTTGAACCTCCCAAACACTGAGTTAGCTCTGGCAATACATGCATCAGCCTTATTATCAATGTGTACTTCACTGGAAAGTACACTGCCAAGGTAAGTGAAATTATCCATGTATTGGAAACTCAATTTGTTATAACTTATGGTTCCACATATGTGTGGTGTGGTGCCGACTTTTGGAATACCTGTGTTATCTTGGTATTTCTAGGCAAAAATTAGGACAAGCAGCAGAGAATCAATTCATACTTCATAGCATCTCAGATGCAGAGGCTGTGCTGAGTACTCAATCATCTGCAAACAGAAAATCATGCACCAACACTTTTTCCATTTTAGTATTGTCTTACAGCCTTTCCAAATTGAAGAATTTACCTTCAGAGTGGTGGCTGATCTTGATGTCATCTTCATTATCATTGAAAGCATTTTAAAATATGGTTGAAAAAAACATCATGCTAAAAAGTATGAGAGCAAGCTCACAGCCTTATTTTACTCTACTGGTAATGGGGAAAGCACAAGCGCATCATCTATTATCCAGAACCTGGGCAAGCATGCCATAGTAATATTGATGTACAATACTGATGAACCTCTAGAAGCAACCAAATTTTGACATATTTTTTCCACAAGTCCTCACAACTTACAAGTATCAAAGACTTCTGTTCTGTTCTTGGTATTACTCCTGGGGTTGTTGAGCAGCAACCACCTTATCGACTGCACCTCAGTACTTTCTGAAACTACACTGGCCCTCAGGTAGATGTCCAACTTCCAGGGGAAGGATGAGCCTGTTAAGGAGGACACTGGCAAGAATTTTGTGAGTAGGGGCAGCTAGGGGGTGCAGTGAATAGAGCACTGGCCTTAGAGACAAGACCTCAGTTCAAATTCAGCCCCAGAAATTTAATACTAACTAGCTATGTGACCTTGGGCAAGTCTCTTAACCCCAAATTGCTCTGCCTTCCCCCCTCTGAAATGACAAAAAAGAATCTTGTCAGTAATAACTAAGAGACCCCCTCTCCTTGCCATGATTGTCATAGGATAATCTATTTCCTTTACCTTTATAGAGCTAGACAATGGAAGCATACTTGGATTCCTGGGGGTTAACCTCCTCTTGCCATATAACCCTGAAAAATTCAGTCACCTTTACATGAGTAATGGACCTTTCACCTTGTAAATATCAGCTAGAGTAAAATCAACACTAAGTGCTTTGCCACAGGAGAGAAACCTTGTGTTATTCAAAACCTTTTCTTTAGTTGGAAATTTATATAGAAAGGAAATGACTTAAACCTGAAGTAAACGGTCAATATTTTCAGCATTGGTTAGTGCTTATCTGTCGATAACACTATAGATGGGTTCAGACCATCTTTCTAGAATCAGATCTTAATCACTAGTCAATGTGGCTCTATTAGCACTGAGTGGTTTAAATGTACAAAAGTGTTTGACCCATAAATAACCTTCAGGTCATCACAAAAACCCTTTGGATTGTTACTATCACCATAAAACTCATTTTCATCTGCCAACTTACTGAACCAAGAATTGTGGATGTCTCTAAGTGTCATTTGTACTTTCTCTTTGATGCAATTAAATTCTGCCTTCTTAGAGATGGATAAATTATCCAGCTGGCAAACCCTGTGGAGTCCTCATTTTTCATTTAGCAGCTTATGAGTTTCACCATCCTTTTTCATGAAACCAGTCTTGATGTTTCCAAGTGTTCTGACCTATATGAAGTAATGTAGTGCTGTACACCAAATCTCTGAAAGCTGCCCACTCCTTTTCTGCTCCACTATTGTCAACCTTGTGTTGGGTCAATTTTCCAACCAAGTTAGCAACACACTGTTCCTGCTTAGAGAAGATCTCTGATCGGTTGACATTAAGTCTTCTGGTAGCAATTTTTCCTTGGGGCCACCACTTCTGTTGAATGTGAATATTTATCTTGGAAAGCATGTCTACAATCAGTCCAGCACTCTGTGTCACACATTGTTTAATCACTCTTGCATCTTCTTTGACTCTTCTCCTTACAATTGCAGAGTTGCTGTTACTATGTCTAACTCCTTTCCTCCCAATGACTCCCTGCATGTCTGGCAGTCTGAGCCTATTCCAGCATTAAAGTCACTCAGAATTATAAGCTTGAACTCTTTTGACATATTGATGATAAGGGTCTTCGGGTCTTCATATTTGTTTTGATGTCATTAGCATTTGTCATGGTGGGAGCATAGGCAAGGATGATGGTAGTGTGTCATTTTATTTATTTTTAATTAAATTTTATGTTTACTTTTAGTTTCCATCATTCATTTCCACAGGATTTTGAGTTACAAATTTTCTGCCCATCTTTCCCCTACCCACCACCCCAAAACAGTGATCCCACTGAATACCTCTTCCCCCAATCTGCTCTCTCCTATATCCTCCTCCATCCCCCCTCTGACTTTCCAGTAGGGCAACATGGATCTCTATGGCCCAGTGCCTGTATATCTTATTTCTCAGTTGTATGTAAATATATATATATATATATATATACATATATATATATACATATATATACATATATATATATATATATATATATATATATATATATATGGAGAGAGAGAGAGAGAGAGAGAGAGAGAGAGAGAGAGAGTTAAAAACAATAGATTTTAAAACTTTGAATTCCAGATTCTTTCCCTTCCTCCTTCATCACCAACCCTTACTGGGAAGATGAGCAATTCAATATAGTATGTATATGTGAAGCTATGTAAAACATTTCCATAGTGGATATATTGTTAAAGACTGACTATATTTGGGATGTTTGTCCCAAATCACTGGGGTTTTCTCAGCTGCTAGAGCTATTAATTGGGTGCTCTCTCAGAAGTCTCCACTGGCTCTAGCACACTGGTCAAGCACCACAGGACCTCCACCCAGGACAGCAGTCCGGATCCAAGCATATTAAAGCAAAAGCAATTATCCCTCAGACTGGTTGCTTGATCCCTCTACAATCTGCAGGTCAGGAGCTCTGAAGCACCCATGCTGTGGTGGCTCCCACACCGCAGCCACTTCTCCCACTGCTGGCAGAGACCGGACTGCACTCCCAGACTCCCTGTTCCCAAAGTCCACTGACATCTCACTCTGTCTTTGGCATTTAAGGGTTGATAATCCTGGAAACCACCAGAGATGCTGGTGATCCACTCTCCTGAGGTCCCTCTAGGTGCATCTGGTTGGGGTGCCCTGAGAGTAAAACCCCAGGCTCATTTGGGGCTGGGCTTGGCTCCCAGAGTGCTGCAATGGCACCTTCCTGCTAGTATGCCTGGCTGCCTTCAGTGGGAGATTTGTTTCTCTCTGTCACTTTGTAGGTTCTGTAGCTCTAAAGTTTGTTTAGAGTTAATTTTTACGTGTATTAGAGGAGGTGGAAGGTGGAGCCCAGCAGAAGTCCTGTTTCTACTCCACCATATTGGCTCCACCACATGTGGCATTTTCTTGCATGTCGCAATTACATTTTCATAAGCCTGACATTTACTCCTTTTGTTAGGCATATAAGCTTGTTGACTAGATAAGTTGTTGTTGGTTTTTTTTGTTGTTTTTTTGGTTTTTGCTTTTTGGAGGGCAATTGGGGTTAAGTAACTTGCCCAAGGTCACATGGCTAGGTTTTTGTTTGTTAAGTGTTTGAGGCCGGAACTGAACTCAGGTCCTTCTGACTCCAGGGCTGATGCTCTATTCACTGCGCCACCTAGCCGCCCCATTGACTAGATAAGTTTTGATGACAAAACCTATTCCAGCTTCACAGTGCTAGCCTACACTTTGGCCACTTCAGAAAAACATGTATCCTGCTCCAAATTCAGTAAGCTGATCTTCATTTGCTGCCCTTGTTTCATTCAGGGTTACTATTTAGATATGATACCTGTTGAGTTCTTATCAACAGTTGTACATCTTTTATGTCTACTGGACTTTATTTTGTCTATGATTGTGCTCACATTCCATGTACAGATGGTTAGTGGAATCATCTTTGCAGAAGGTTTTGTATAAATTTTTTTTAATTTTGTGTGGGTGTGCATGGCTTTTGACCACAGGGTGGGATCCCTGCATGCCTAAATAATCAAGCTAGTGTTGGGTAAGCAAATGATTTTTAGGGCACTTTTTCTAGCCTCTTCCTCACAAAAGGATGTGAGCAGTGTGGCCTTAAAAAGGCTGCCCAGACATCCAGGGGGCTGCTGAATTCTACTGCTGCTTGCAATGAGAAAACAACCCTAATACCTGGGCCACCTGTGTCTAGGGTTGTTATTACAGCTCCCAAGGTATCCACAGTTGTTGCTTCATCACTAGCCTGGCACCACAGGATTTTGAGATAAGTAAAATGGTAAAATGGCATGGGTGGTATCTTTTGATTCATGCATAAATTGGATCTAAGTGAGACAGAGTTGCACAAAGTAGGAGACCTCACTCTCTCTTACAGAGCTGTCACAGTCTAGTGGTAGGACAGGGTCAAAATGATTGGTCATGCCTCAAGAGGTAGTGGATACTTTGGTGTTGAACCAAGCTCCAAGTACCCCACAGAACCTCTTCAGTTGCTTTCATGGCTGTTGGAACAAATTGTTCCCATACAGTTATTCTGCTAGGGAAGGGGGGGAGAGAGACAGAGAGAGACAGAGACAGAGACAGACACAGAGAGAGAGAGAGAGAGAGAGACAGTGACAGAGACCAAGACCAAGACTGAGACAGAGAGAGACACATACAGACAGAGAGACACAATGAGAGAATAATTATATTAATGAACCTCCTTGGTTTATTGTTTTTTAATTCCATTGATTAAAAAGAAGAAAAATATAGCATCCAGAAAATTGGGTTTAGAGTCGAAACTTGGAAAGTGTGGCGATTTGTGAAACTTTTTGGAGTTTAATTGTAGGTTAAATACTACAGAGCAAGATAAAATTATTCACTTTCAAGCAACATAACAAAGGAGTCTAACAAACAGGTTGTTCTGTATTTGTTAGCAAATGAGGATCTTTCCCTCCAGCTTTCCCCCACAGTCCATCATATCTAAAGCATGTATTCAATAAAAGATTCAATTCAATTTTCAGTCAAATTTTTTTTTCCTTTGTGGATAAATATAGCCCCCATAAACTCTGTGATCACAAAGGCAGTGTGAACTGGTATTTTTCTCAGCTATGTTCTGTATCCTACACTCAACACAGATGATTGCCATTAAGGAATTCCAGGGCTGCCACACTTGGCAATTTTTCACAGTTACCATTCTGTTAAATTTCTTGGCTAAATTTATGCTCATTTGATTTTTCTTCCTTTGAATGGGTCATTTGGAATTAAATGCTACATGAATTTCTAAATTTGAGAGTATACTTTTAGAGATTCTAAATAAAAAAAAATAGCACGTCTATTCAAAGGATCAGTGGAACTTCCTTCTGTTGCAATAGAAGGGAATTGATATGGTGTCTATACACAGCCATAGATTACTGAGTGTCAACTATGATTCTAGCCCTGAGTTCATCACTTAAAGTTTATACCTCTTTTGAATGGGAACCCCTAAAATCAATTTAATGCATAGTTGGTGATTTTCTCCAAATTCCCCTTAGTACTTGTAGTATTCTCCTGTTTGTGTACTAGTTATGTATTCATTCTAGTTATGTACACACATGTATATATACATGCATGCATGGATGGAGCTGCGTATGCCTGTGTACATTTCTTTGGCATTCAAGATAAAGTCCCAAAGTCTTAGCCCAGTATGTAACACTTTCTGGAACCTCGGATAAAGCTATTTTTCCTTTTTTTTTTGCTTTTTGGAGGGCAATTGGGGTTAAGTAACTTGCCCAATATCACAGGGCAAGGTTTTTGTTTGTGTGTGCTTCAAGTGTCTGAGGCCTGATCCAAACTCAGGTCCTTCTGACTCCAGGGCCGAAGCTCTACTCACTGCACCACCTAGCCACCCTAAAGCTATTTTTCTTAACATCATTAACAACTTGCCGCTAAGAGGCTCTAAGAAATCTCCCTTAACCACACCATTCCAAAGTTTCCTCTTCCTCCTTTGAATAAATTTAACAATGATTGTCTGTAGCAGTATGCTTTATGTCTATTCTGAGCTACATTCTAAAAATATTATTAAAAAGAAGTTGAAGTACTAGGAAAGAAAATGAAAATCATAAGGAGACAGCATGACTACATCAAGAACAGTTCATACCAGAATTATTGTATTTCTATTCATTTTTTACAGGGACACTGGAGTGGCAGAATAAGAGAATGCTATATTTTACTCAATTTTTATTGAAGTGTTTGACATGATCTTTTGTGCTATTCTTGACACAAAATTGACAGATTTGATCAAGATGATAACAGTTACATAATTTCATAATTGCTTGAATAATAAAACCCAAAGGGTAGCCACTAATTACAACTTAGAAGGGATATCACCAGAGGAGGATCCCAGGAATTTACACTCTGCCCCCATTATTCTGTTTTATTTTTTATTCAACACTTGTAAAAAAAAGTATACATCATGTTTTTTTCCCTAAAATGTGTAGAGGATACAGTGCTTTTAAAGATAGCCAACATACTAGAAAAACAGTCAGGATCTTTAAAAAATCTTGACAAAAAAGAATATTGTGCTTAATCTAATTTGAATTCCGAAGCCAGTACTTCACAAATACAAGGTGTGAGAAAGATGACTAGACTGAAGTTCATCTGAAAATCTGAACAAGGCTTAGAGGTTTTATTCATTTGTTTGTTTGTGTGTTTTGGACTGCAAGCTCAAATTGAGTCACCTGTATGTGCAATAGTAATACCTAGCATTTACATTCTTCTTTAAAGCTTGCAAAGCACTTCGTGTGTAATGACATAAAGTGAAAATATATTACAAAACAGAGTTAGTTTGGCATGGCAATCAAGAGTAACAACATGATTCCATCTTATGAACACTGACTTATCTTGTGCTGTTATATGTATTCTCCATATTTTGTTTTTCTGTTATTCACCCATGTGAAACTAGATGGTATAAATGATCTATTGTTTTAAAAAGGCAGGTGGATTTGATTAATCAACACCTTTCCATTTTATGAATAGAAGACCTCAAAACCTACTTGTTCCCTTCTTAATTTGTCTAAAATTCATTCTTTCCTTCTCCCAACTTGGAAAGTCCTAATCTTTATTCCCAATAGATATTAGATTAGCTAATTTTGTATTCTGGTTTGTATCCTAGTTGTTTTTCTCATAATTAAGCAATCCTATTTGATTATTTTTTATGTATAAAATTGGCTTCACGGGGCGGAGCCAAGATGGCGGAGTAGAAACAGCTCGTCCAAGCCTCTCTGCCCCCAGATTCTCCACAAACTATGTAAAAAAGGACTCTGAAAATCTTCTGGAGCCCCAGCACCCACAGAACGGCACAGAGAAGCTAACCTCCCGCTGAGGACAGCCCAGCACCCTGCAGGAAGGACCAGCCCAGTGGTCTGGGAGCCGGCAGCGCGCAGAGCGCAGGAGCCGAGCCGAGGCCAGGTCCACGGGAGCTGAGGTTTTAGCCCCAGGGCAGCAGGGCCAGCAGCCAGCTGGAGGAACCCCAGAACACCAGGAACTGTGGAGACGCCAGAATTATCAACATAGACTTGCCTAGGACAAAGTAAGAGGTTAGTGTCCTATGGACTTTGGGACCTGTATTTGGGGAATGCCTCAGCTCCCTCCCCTGGGGGCTAGAAGCTGCTGAGGAGACATGCCACTGTGTAGTTTTCAGAGGCATTTCCGGCTCCCAGCCTACAAATCGTGGGGAGATCCAGCGATCAGTCTTGGGGGGTAATCGATCTTGCTTTAACCTCCCTGGATCTGGATTGTGATCTAGGGTGGAAGTTGTGGGTGGGTTTACAGCTTGCCAGAAACGGAAGTTGCCCCCACACGTTCGGGACGAAAATTCCTCTATCTGGCCTTAAAGCCATAGTGTGGCAACAAGCCCAAAAGTCAAGCAATTAAGTGGCAACATGCCAAGGCAAAGGAAACAGAAAAATGCAACCCTAGACTCCTATTTTGGGGGCATAGAGCGGGAAAAGGACTGTGAGGTCAGAAGTCCTGCTCCAAAAGCCCCAGGGAAAACATGAGCGGGTTGCAGGCCATAGAGGACCTTAAGAAGGACTTTAAAAATCAAATAAGAGAAGTGGAGGAAAAATTGGAAAGAGAAATGAGAAGGATGCAGGAAAAGTATGAAATGAGGGTCAACAGCCTGACTGAGGAAACAACACCTTAAAAAATAGACTAACTCAAATGGCAAAGGAGGCCCAAAAGGGCAATGAGGAGAAGAATGCCTTAAAAAGTCGAATTTGCCAGATGGAAAAAGAATCTCAAAAGTTCACTGAGGAGATTCATTCCTTCAGAGTTAGACTGGAGCAAATGGAAGCTAATGACTTTATGAGAAATCAAGATGCTGTTAAGCAGATCCAAACAAACGAAAGATTAGAAGGCAATGTGAAATATCTCATGGGAAAAACCACTGACCTGGAGAATAGATCCAGGAGAGACAATTTAAAAATTATTGGACTACCTGAAAGCCATGATCAAGGAAAGAACCTAGAAATCACCCTTCAAGAAATTCTCAAGGAAAACTGCCCTGATGTTTTAGATCCAGAGGGCAAAATAGAGGTTGAAAGAATCCACCGATCACCTCCTGAAAAAGATCCCAAAAAGAAAACTCCCAGAAATATTATAGCCAGGTTCCAGAATCCCCAGATCAAGGAGAAAATACTACAAGCGGCCAGGAAGAAACAATTTCAATATTGTGGAAACACAATCAGAATAGCCCAGGACCTGGCAGCTTCTACACTGAGGGATCGAAGGGCATGGAATATGATATTCCAGAGGGCAAAAGAACTGGGAATGAACCCAAGGGTCACCTACCCAGCAAAACTGAGTATTTTGTTTCAGGGGAAAATATGGTCATTCAGTGGAATAGAGGACTTTCAAGCATTCTTGAGGAAAAAACCAGAATTGAATAGAAAATTTGACATCCAGACGCAAGAAGGAAGAGATGCCTGAGAAGGTAATCAGGGAAAAGAAATCAAAAGGAACTTATCAAAGTTGAACTATTTACATTCCTATATGGAAAAGCAATAACTGTGACTGATGATATCTTTCTCACTATGAAAATAATGGAAGAAGGGTGTGTGGTCATATGAATACATATGTGAATGTGTGTGTATATGGTTACAGTTATATATGGATAGAGGGCATAGGTTGATTTTGTTGGGAAGGGAGAGTACTCAAGGGATGAAATTATGAGGTGAGAGAGGAAAGTGGCAAGAGGAGATGGGGAGAGACATGGTAGGGTAAACTATCTCATGTAGGGGAAGTGGGTGCAAAGGAGGGGGAGAATAAGGAAGGCTAAAAAGGCAAAACCACATTCACATTGAATTTGGTTCAGGGAGAAAATGACATACATACTAAATGGGATATCTCAACCTGCAGCAGGATAGGGGGAAGGGGGATGAGAGGAGGGATGATGGATGGGAGGGCATCCTTGGGGTGAGGGGAGGTTGGAAGTACCCACTATAGAAGAGGGACAGGATCATGTAGGGAATGGACCAGGTGGGGGGTGGGATGAGTGGGAGGGAATTATAAGCAGCCTTGCACAATATATCTACTATGATAATGTTTTGCATAGCTAGACATGTACAACATATACTGAATTACTTATATCCCAAGAAGGAATGGGTGACAAGGGAGGAAGGAAATGGATCTGAAATTCGAGGTCGTAACATTAAATGTTTCAAAATATATATAAATACTATTATTAATACTCTTTTGCCTATAATTGGGAGATAAGATGTGCAGGCATTGGGACACAAAGATTCATCTTCCTCTAATGGAAAAGTCGATGGGGGTATGGGAGAAGGTATGGGAGAGAGCAGATTGGAGGAAGCGATATCTTGTGGGACTGCTATTCTGGGAGGTTGGGTAGGGGAATAATGGGGGGAAAATGATTGTAACTCGAAATCTGGCGGAAATGAATGATGTAAAACAGAAGTTAATAAAGTATTTGTTTAAAAAAAATAAAATAAAATTGGCTTCACTAGGTATTCAGGGTCTTTGGACTGACTAGGGAGTCCACCAATCCATTTATTCCAATTGCCTTGAAAATAAATTACTTTTCCTTAGATTCTTTCCTCATTTACTATTAAATAACAGCCACTCAAAAATAATCTCAATTGATATTCACATCAACCCTGTGTGGGGTATGTTATTCTTATTTTACAGATGAAGAAACTAAGCCTGTGTGAGGCTAAATGTTTCAGCTCATATCTACATAGTAAATAATTTTCTGAGGTTGGATTTAGGATTAGGCCTTCTTGATTCAAGATCTAATAGTCCATCTACTCAGCAACCAAGGCAGTATAATATTCAACAAAAGGTTGTCATTTTAGCATATTTAAAAACCATAAAGACAATCTTTCAGACGGAGATCTCAAGCAAAGCCTGGATGACCTTTTCTGAGGTATTTTTTCATACACACAAATATACATACATACATGTGTACGTATACATACATATACAACCATTCTACTCTAGCTTATATGTACATATTACATATAAAGATAGATGATAGATCAATCAATAGATACATACACACATACATACATAAATGGATGAAGTCACTTATCTTAATTTCCGACTTTTGGATATACTCCATTTTTTTTCAAGTCTTTCCTATAATGCTAAGCCCAGACCAAAATAAACTACTTGAATTGTGAATAAAACAATGAATTCATCGAAATATGACCTCCTTATTTTTCCAATATATCTCTTATTGTTACCTATGATTATATTAGTTTTCTTACAGCATTCATCTAGGAATAAGACTCAATTTTTTTTTAATTGCCTGACATTCAATTTTAAGAATCTACTGAAACAAAATTTGATGTATTATTAAGTATTTATATTACCTTTCTAAGAACATGTGGACATGACTTGAGGTTCACCATATTAGATTTTCACTTATTCTTGGTTTGCTCAATTAAATTAAGTCAGGCTCATTGAGCACTTTTTCGTGGTTCTTACTTCAGTTGTGCCTGACACTTCATAACACCATTTTAGGATTTTCTTGGCAAAGACACTCAAATGGTTTGGCATTTCAGTCTCCAGCTCATTTTATAAATGAGATTTTGAAGTTAACAAATTAAATTTATAAAAACAATTAAAAATGCAAAACAGGATTAAGTAACTTGCCCAGTGTCACACAGCTAGTATCTGAAGTCTGATTTGAACTCATTAAGATGAATCTTGTTTATTCCAAGAGAATTGCTCTATCCGCTGTGTCACTTAGGTGTCCTTCCAATGTAAACTTAGAAAGCTTTAAAAAAATGTACTACAGGGACTTGGAGAGCGTTTTGGGACTGGTGCAAATTCAAGAAATACAATATTTTTCAATTATACATGTGCCATTATAGTTGTAATTAATAACTAATAGAACTGATTAGTAATAACTAATCTTAGAAAACAATATGGCAATTTCCCCCACTTATTAGTAATTTTTCAAATTACATTTAAAGATAATTTTCAACACTCATTCTTGTAAGATTTTGAGTGTCAAATTTTTCTCCTCTCCATCTCCTCCCTCTACCTCCCAAAGACAGCAAGAACTTTGATATATGTTATACATTTACAATCATGTTAAACATATTTCCACATTAGTCATGTTGTGAAAGAAGATTCAGAACAAAAGGGAAAAACCACAAGAAAAAGAACTGAATTTTTTTTAAGTTTTAAATAATTTGTTTGACCTACATTCTGTCTTCATACATCTTTCTCTGGATGTGGATAGCATTTGTTTTGAAATTATCTTATTTTATTGCATTGTTGAAGGAGCTAAGTCTTTGCTCCCACTAAACCATTTGCTATAAATATATTTGTACATGTGGGTCCTTTTCCCTTTGTAATTAATACTTTCAATAATATTGCTGAAACAAAGGATATGTACAATTTTATAGCCCTTTGGGCATAGTTCCAAATTGCTCTCCAGAATGGTTGAATGAATTCACAACACCACCAACAATGCATTAGTGCTCCAATTTTCCCACCTCTTCTCCTGCATTTATCATTTTCCTCTTCTGTTATATGAGCCAATCTTATAGGTGTGAGGTGGTACATCAGTTGTTCTAATTCACATTTATCTAATCAATAGTGAGTTAGAGCACTTTTATATGACCATAAATAATTTTAATTTCTTCATTTGAAAAGTGCCTTTTCATATTCTTTGACAATTTATCAAGTGGGGAATGACTTATATCTATATAAAGTTGACTCGGTTCTTGATAAATTTGAGAAATGAGGCCTTTAGCAGAAACATTGTTTATAAAAGGTATTCCCCAGATTTCTGCTTTCCTTCTAATCTTGGCTTCATTGCCTTTGTACAAAACTATATATATATAATTTTAAAGCTATTAAAATCAGTCCTTTTGCATTTTTCATAATGCTCTCTATCTCCTGTTATATGATAAATTCTCCTTTTCTCCATAGATCTGATAGGTAAACTATTCCTTGTTCTCTTAATTTGCTTATGGTATTACTTTTATGTTTAAATCAGGTAACTACTTTGACATAATCTTGATATAGAGTGGGAGATGTTAATCTATAGCTTATTTTAGATATACTACTTTCCAGTTTTCCCAGAAGTTTTAGTCAAATAATGAGTTTTTACCACAGAAGATGGAGTCTTTGGGTTTATCAAACAGTAGATTACTATAGTCATTGTCAGCTTTGTGTCTTGTGTACCTAACCTATGCCACTGACCTACCACTCTATTCTTTAGTCAGTAACAAATAATTTTGTTTATTTCTGTATTATAATATAGTTTTTTTTAACAAATGCTTTATTAATTTCTGGTTTACATCATTCATTTCTGCCAGGTTTTGAATTACAATTTTTCCCCATTTTTCCCCTATCCAAAACCCAATAATAGCAGTCCCACAAGATATGACCTCATCCAATCTCCTCTCTCCCATGTCTTCTCCCATACCTCTTTCTACTTTACCATTAGGGCGAGGTGAGTCTCTATGGCCCAATGCCTGAAAATTTTATCTCCCAATTCCATGGAAAATAGTACTAATAATGGTATTTATATATATATATATTTGAGACATTTAATTTTAAAACCTTGAATTTCAGATCCATTCTCTTCCTCCCTTGTCACCCATTCACTCTGGGAAGATAAGCAATTCAGTATGTGTTGTACATGTATAGCTATGCAAGACATTACCATGGTAGATATATTGTGAAAGGCTGCTTATAATTCCCTCCCACCCATCCCACTTCCCACTGCTCCATTCCATACTTTGATCCTGTCCCTCTTCAATAGTGGGTACTTCCAACCTCCCCTCAACCCAGAATGCCCTCCCCTCCATCATCCCCCCTCTCATCCCCTTTACCCCTACTCTCCAGCAGGGTGAGATACCCCATTTAGTATGTATGTCATTCTCACCCTGAGCCAAATTCAATAAGAATATGGTTTTGCCTTTTTGCCTTCCTGTTCTTCCTGTCCCCTGCATCCACTTCCCCTTGCTTCCTCTACTTGAGATAGTTTACCCTACCCTGTCTCTCCCCATCTCCTCTTTCCACTCTCCTCTCTCACCTCATAACTTCACCCCTTAAGTATCATCCCTGCCTACCAAATTCAACCTGTGCCCTCTATCCATGTATAACTGTAAACATATATACACACATTCACATATGTATTCATATGTATTCTTCTTCCATTATTTTCATACTGAGAAAAGTTTCATCAGTTACAGTTATTGTTTTTCCATGTAGGAATGTAAATAGTTCAACTTTGACAAGTTCCTTTTGATTTCTTTTCCCTGATTACCTTCACAGGCATCTCTTGCTTCTTGTGTCTCGATGTCAAATGTTCTATTCAACTCTGGTTTTTTCTTCCTCAAGAATGCTTGAAAGTGCTCTATTCTACTGAATGACCATATTTTCCCCTGAAACCAAATACTCAGTTTTGCTGGGTAGGTGACACTTGGTTTCAATCCCAGCTCTTTTGCCCTCTGGAATATCATATTCCATGCCCTTCTATCCCTCAGTGTAGAAGCTGCCAGGTCCTGGGATAATCTGATTGTGTTTCCACAATATTGAAATTGTTTCTTTCTGGATGCTTGTAGTATTTTCTCCTTGATCTGGGGATTCTGGAACCCGGCTATAATATTCCTGAGAACTTTCTTTTTGGGATCTTTTTCAGGAGGTGATCTGTGGATTCTTTCAACCTCCATTTTGCCCTCTGTGTGTAAAACATCAGGGCAATTTTCCTTGAGAATTTCTTGAAGGGTAATTTCTAGGTTCTTTCTTTGATCATAGCTTTCAGGTAGTCCAATAATTTTTACATTATCTCTCCTGGATCTATTTTCCAGGTCAGTGGTTTGTGCCATGAGATATTTCACATTGCCTTCTATTCTTTCATTTGTTTGGATCTGCTTAACAGCATCTTGATTTCTCATAAAGTCATTAGCTTCCATTTGCTCCAGTCTAACTCTGAAGGAATGAATCTCCTCAGTGAGCTTTTGAGATTCTTTTTCCACCTGGAAAATTTGGCTTCTTAAGGCATTCTTCTCCTCATTGCCCTTTTGGCCCTCCTTTGCCATTTGAGTTAGTCTATTTTTTAGGGTGTTATTTTCCTTAATCAGGCTGTTGACTCTTATTTCATACTTTTCCTGCATCCTTCTCATTTCTCTTCCCAATTTTCCTCCACTTCTCTTATCTGCTTCTTAAGGTCCCCTATGGCCTGTAACCTACTCATATTTTCCTTTGGGGCTTTTGGATCATGATTTCTGACCTCACAGTCCTCCTCCTGTTCCCTGCTTTGATCCTCTTTGCCCCCAAAATAGAAGTCTAATGTTGCAGTTTTCTTTTTATTTTGTTTCCTTTGCCTAGTCATGTTGCCACTTAATTACTTGACTTTTCAGCTTGTTGCCACAGTAGGAATCTGCCACCTTCTGTCCTGAAAGTTGGGGTCTTCGCAACTTCTGGTTCTGGCAAATTGGATTCCTACCCCAGACCTCCCCCCAGATCACAATCCAGATCCAGGCAGGTTAAAGCAAGAGCAATTACCCCTCAACATTGATCACTGGACCTCCCTACAGTTCGCAGTCCAGGAGCTGATGCTGCCACTGGAGCTGCAAAATGGTGAGTGTGCCGTGTCTCCACAGTAGCTTCCAGCCCCCGGGGGAGGAAGCCAAAGCCTTCCCCAAGTACTGGTCCCAAAGTCCACAGGGCACTATCCTCTCACTTTGTCCTAGGCATGTCTGTGTTGATAATTCTGAAATCGCCACAGCTGCTGGTGTTCTGGGGTCCTTCTAGCTGGCTGCCTCCCTGCCCTAGGGCTAAAACCACGCCTCAAGCAGACCTGAGCTCAGCTCTCTGCTCCCTGGGCTGTCGGCTCCCAGAGCACTGCACTGGCCCTCCCTCCATGGCTGCTGGGCTATCCTCAGTGGGTGGTTACGTTCACTGTGTTGTTCTGTGGGTCCTGGGGCTCCAGAAGTTGTTCAGAGTCCCCTTTTACATGGTTTGGAAGAGGTATGGTGGGAGAGCACCTTCCAAATGCTGTTTCTACTCCGCCATATTTGCTACACCCCCCTATAATATCGTTTTAAATCAGGTACAGATAGACCACCTTCCTTTGAATTTTTTATTCCTCTTATATTATAGTGTTTTTGGTCTCCCAGTGGAATTTTCCTATTTTTTTTTCAAGCTCTATCAAATATTTTTGTAGTTTCATTGGTATAGCACTGAATAAGCAAATTAATTTAGGTAGAATTACAGTTTTTATAATATTAGCTCAATCTATCCATAAGTGATGTATTTTTTTCCCAATCATTTAGATCTTACTTTATTTGCATGAAAAGTGTTTAGTAATTGTGTTCATATAGTTCTTATTTTTATCTTAGCAGGTTGACTCACACATATTTTATATTTTCTATAGTTATTTTAAATGGAATTTCTATGTCTAGCTCTTGGTACTGTGCTTTGTTTGTAATATATACAAAGGGTGATCTTTTGGGGAATGCATTTAATATTTCTGCCTTTCTTAATGGACTGTGAGGTTTTTATGTCCTAATATATAGTTCAATTTTGTGTAGGTACAATGTACCACTGAGAGAAAGATATATTTCTTTCTATTCCCATTCAATTTTCTCCAGGGTTCCACTATATCTGACTTCTCTAAAATTTTACTGACCCTTTAACTTCTTTCTTGTTTGTTTTGAAGTTAGATTTGTCTAGTTCTGAGAGAGGGAGGTTGAGGACCCCCAATAGCATAGTTATATTGTCTCTTTTTATGCCTCTTTTAACTTCTTCTCTAAGAATTTGTATCCTATACTATTAGGTCCATATGTATTTAGTATTGATATTACCTCATGTTATATGGTACCTATTAGCAAAATGTGGTTTCCTTCATAATCTCTTTTAATTGGGTCTATTTTTGTCTTTGCTCTGTCTGAGATCAGGATTGCTACTTCCTTATTTTTTAATTCAAGTGAAACATAATATATTCTACCATAGCCTCTTACCTTTACTCTATAGCTCTCTCTCCTTAAAATGATTTTTCTTGTAAACAACATATTGTAGGATTCTGGTTTTTAATCCACTCTGCTATCTGTTTCTGTGTAATTGAAGTGTTCATTCCATTCATGTTCACATTTATGATTGCTCACTCTATATTTCGCTCCATCCTGTTTGCTCCCTATTTCACTCTATCTTTCTTCACCAATTCTTTGCTTCTAACCGCCACCTCACTCAATTGGACCTCCCTTTATCAGCCCCCATTCCCCTTACTTTCCCCTTTCCCTTCCTAATTTTCTATATGATATGGTAAATTTTTATGCCCAACTGAGCATGTATGTTATTCTCTCTTTGACTCAAATCTAATGAGAGTAAGATTCAACCAATGCTTAGCCCCCTCCTTTCTTTCCTGCTACTGTAATAGGTCTTTTGCACCTTTTCATGTAATGTAATTTACCCCATTCTGCTCCCCCTACTCACTTCTTCCAGCACAATACTTTTTCCAACTTTTATTTTGTTTTCATATCATCACATAAAAGTCAACTTATACCCCCACCTCTGTCTATGTATACCCCTTTTAACTTCCCTAAAAGAGATACAGTTCTCAAGGTTTAAAATTATCATTCTACCTTGTAGGGATATAAACCTTTTTATCTTATTGATTTTACCTTCTTGAATAATGTTTTCTTTTTTTTCTTTCCTGCTTACCTTTATATGCTTTTCTTGAGTCTTGTATTTGAAGATCACATTTTCTGTTCAACTCTGGTCTTTCCATCAAGTAAGTTTGAAAGTCCCCATTTCATTAAATGTCCATATTTTCCCCTGAAAGATTATACTAAGATTTGGTCACTGGATCATCATTTTAATCCAAGATGCTTTCCTTATTGAATATCACATGCCAAGCACTCTGATCATTTAATGTAGAAGCTGTGATATTCTGTGTAAGCACCATTGTGACTCCAAGATATTTGAATTGTTTCTTTATTGTTGTTTGCAATATTTTCTCCTTTACCTGATTATTCTGGAATTTGGCTACACTATTCCTAGGAGTTTTCAATTTTTAATCTCTCTCATGAGGTTATTGATGGATCATTTCAATGATTACTTTACCCTCTGGTTCTGGGATATCAGTGCTATTTTCCTAGATAATATCTTGAAAGATGTTGTCCATGCTATTTTTTGTTTGTTTAAAATGGCTTTCAGTTAGTAAAATAATTCTTAAATTCTCTCTCTTGTATCTATTTTCCAGGTCAGTTGTTTTTCCAATGAGGTATTTTACATTTTCTTCTATTATTTTTCTTTATTCTCATACATGTGTTTGATTCTTGATGTTTCATAGAATCATTAGATTCCACTTGCCCAATTCTAGCCTTTAAATAGTTCTTTTCCTCAGATAGCTTTTGTACTTATTTTTCCATTTGGCCAATTGTTCTTTTTAAAAAGTGGTTTTCTTCAGTGGATTTTTTTTTGTCATTTTTTCCCATTCATTCAATTCTACTTTTTAAACAGTTGTTTTCTTTTCCCAAACTGTTGACTCTTTTCTTTTTCATAATTTTAACATAATTCATTATTTCCCAATTTTTCTTCTACCACTCTTATAGGATTATTAAGCACCATTTTTTTTTTTATTTTCCTTGAGTTCTTTCTGTGCTTCAGACCACTTCCTGTTTTTCTTTGGAGTTTTGTTTATGGATGTTTTGACATTATTGTTCTCTTCTGAGATTTTTTTTTTATATTCCTTGTCACCGTAATAACTTTCTATGGAAAGAATCATTTTTGGTCTTGTTGTTGCTTTTTGCTCATCTTATTTTTTTTTTTTTGTTCTTTCTTTTAAACTTGAGCTCTTCTCCCAGGGTAGAAAATATATTGGCTCAGTCTATTGTTCCAGTGCCTGTGGTCATTTTGTGTTTTTTGGGTGCTGCACTAATATTGCCCTTAGGTCAGTGGGGGGGCCTTGTGTCTGGTGATGCATTGAGGTAGATGAGGTTTTAAATGGCTGGTGCTGATAGAGGAAATAGGAGTCTGGCAGGTACCTACTGCTGAGATGGCACTCTAATGCTGGGGTTTGGTATTCCCTGAAGGAAGTAATCTGTTTCTGCATTTCCTATGGCTACAATGAAGCATGTGGTTATCTGGCCACTGGAGGTTGCCTCTTTGCCTGGCACTATGCTAAAGTATGTGACAGTTCTTGGAACTGCAATCTGTCAGCTTACCTGGCTGTGCTGAGGCATATAGGGTAATGCAGGAGCTGGTGTTTGCCCACTCCACATTACTAGGACTTAAGGTCTACCACTGGCTTGCTGCATTGTGGCTTGCTGGGATGCTGCCTGTCTTGAACTTTGTTATACTTTTACCTGAGTGAGACAGAACTTTACTGTAAAACTTTCAAGTTTCCTGGACTAAAATATTGTTTCATCCATTTTTGGTTGTTCTGCTATTTCAGAATTTTTTTCTGGCACAATTTTATGTTTGTTTGGAAGTGAATATGATAGTTATGGTATTTTACTGCTTACTATGCCATTTTTTCTCCTCGAAGTCTCTTTGATAATTTTTGAAAGATGATGCCTAGACTCTTTTTTTTTCTCCATCATGGCTTTCATGTACTTCAATAATTCTGAAATTATCTCTCTTAGATCTATTTTCTAAGTCAATTGTTTTTTCATTGAGGTATTTCACATTTCTTCTACTGCTTTTTCATTATTTTGATTTTGTTTTATTCTTTCTTGATGCCTTATCAAGGCATTAGCTTCCATTTATCCAATTTTTAAGGTATGGTTTTGTAATTTGTAAGGTATTATTTTTTTGAGTTAACTTTTATAGTTCCTTTTCCATTTGTCCAATTCTACTTTTTGAGGAGTCCTTTTTTTCTTTGGATTTTTGTGCTTCTTTTACCATTTGGTCTATACTTTTTTAAGGTATTGTTTTCTTCGGTGTTTTTTGTGCTTCCTTTACAAAGCTATTGATTCTTCATGGTACATTTTTCTTCCCAATTTTTCCTCTACCTAACATACTTGATTATCAAAATTTGTTTTTTAACTCTTCCTTGGCCTGTGGCTAATTCACATATTTTCTTTGAGGCTTTGGATGTAGGAATTTTGACTTAATTGTATTCTTCTGATTTTCTGTTTTGAGCTTCCCTGTCTCCACAGAAACTTTATATAGTGAGAATCTTCTTTGTTTGCTCATTTTCCAGTGTATTTCATGACATATAACTATGCTAAAGTGGAGCTCTGCTTCCAGAGTGGAGGGAGCACTATTCTGAACTTCAGGGTTTTTTGTGTAGCTGTTTTTAGAAGTAATTTGGAAAACCAGTAAGTTTTTGGTGTCTCCTTCTCTCCTGTACTGTGCACTCATCTGTGAGCCTTCAAAGGCATTCTCTTTCACCCTGACACTGTGTCCAGGATCCCATCTATAGCAGCAAGCACCCCAGCATCCCCAGACTGGCTGCCAACAGAAGTTCTTAGATCTTAGATCTTTTGTAAAGGAAAGCAACTCAAAATCAGTTAACAAGCTTACTTTAATCAAACAAACATATATTACCTAGTTCAGGGGGAAAAGTCAGCACCCCAAACTTCAGAGTATACAGACAGATCAAACAGACAGGCTTCCAAACTGTCCAACCATTATCAATATCAAAATCACAGTTACCAGAGAGGGAAGCATCAACATCTGGGTTTTCAAAGCTGGGGGGGCGGGGCTCTCAATGGCTGCCCAGAGTCTCATCTGGTCAAATCACACAACACTTCCCAAAGTGAGCCCCAACATAAAGCCTCCCATCAGGGCTTGTATAGCCTTCTCCTGGCTCAGAGAATGTATCCACCCTCTTGACCCACTGCCCAATCACACAGCATCAAGGTGTGGTCATTCCTGAAAACCAAGCCTCCTACCACAGGCTCCATGTGACCACATTCAGCCTATTATGGGGCAGAGTATATTTTCAAATTATAGAAGGTTCTCAGAGTCACTTAAGCCAATCAAAGGGTCTAGGGGCAGGGAAGATCTTCAAATCTGCATTTCCATTACAGCATCCCCCCTGTAGCCACAAGTTTTGGAGTCCTAGTGCTCTTGGGACTGTGACCCTAGACTACAATTCAGATCCAAAATGGGCAATGCAACAGAATCCTTCCCCTGCTGCCAGCAAAGGAACCCCTATAATCTCCTTCTGACCAGATGCCCAATTCCCATTCCCTCTTGGAGCTAAGGTGTGAAGAAAATACCACTACTGCATCTGATTCAGTAACCCCCTTTGCCTTCTCCTGATTTTCTGGGTCCCCGTCTGTGCTGATGCAGCCTGCACTGGGCTATATTGTACTATTACTCTGTAGCATCATACCTCTCCTGTAAGTTTTCTTGGGCTGGAAGAATTGTTTCACTCTGTCCTTTAGTAGGTTTTGCCATTATATAATTTGTTTTGAGGCATGATTGAAAGGTTTTTGGAATAGTTTGAGGGAGAGCTCAAGTGTCCCTTCCTTTTCTCCACTATCTTGGCTCCACCTCCTTTCCTATTCTTCATCTTATACCACACAGATATCTTCTGCCCCTATCTCCACCTTCACCCCTATAACAAATGAAGATGTGGATGTTCTCATTCCCAAAACAAACATATCTACATGAACAAGTGATGCTATTCAATTCCATCTTCTTCAGCACATTGCCCCCTTTATTATCCTCAGCCCCTCTTATTTACAATTTTCCTCTTCCCTAACCATTTCCTCTACTATCTACAAACATACCCATGTATCTCTTCTAAAAAATGAAAAAAAGGGGCGGCTAGGTGGCGCAGTGAATAGAGCGCCGGCCCTGGAATCAGAAGGACCTGAGTTCGAAGCCGGCCTCTGACACTTAATCCACACAAACAAAAAAACCTAGCCGTGTAACCTTGGGCAAGTTACTTAACCCCAATTGCCCTAAAGGGGCGGCTAGGTGGCGCAGTGAGTAAGAGCGCCGGCCTCGGAGTTTGGATGACCTGAGATCAGATCTGGCCTCAGAAAATGAGCACCTACACATAAATAATGACTAGCCATGTAACCTTGAGCAAGTTACTTAACCCCAATTGCTTTAAAAAAAAAATGAAAAAAAAACTTTCATTTGATTTATCCACCCCTAGCTATCAATGTGTACTTCTCCTCCTTTTCAAATGGCTTCTTGAGAAAGCCATTTACAATCAGTGTTTCCACTTCATTTCCTGAGAGTTCTCTCTCTAAAGTTACCAATGATTGCCATATCTAAACTCCTTTTCTCAATCTCAATTATTTTTTTTTTTACCTCTCTACAAGCTTTTACACCGTTGCTTCCCTTCCTCTCTTCAATACTCTCTTCTTTCTAGGTTTTCAAGAAACTATGTTACTCTTTTTGTCCTGCCAGTCTGATGAGTCATCACTACTGTTTTCCAGACTTTAATTCATATCACAGCTGTTAATTGCTGGTACCTCCAGGGCTCTGTCATGGGCTTTTTTTTTTTTTCTTTTCTCCATGTATGCAGTTTTATTTGGTACAATCTCTTAAATTTACATGAATTAAATTAGCTCTATGTTAATATTACTGAGATCAATTTACCTAGCTCTCACCTCTTTCCTAATAGCCAGACTCTCATCTTCAACTGTCTCTCAGTCATATTGAACTGGATATTCCATTGTCATAAAAACTTTTTACATACTGAAAATTTAAATCATTGTCTTTCAACCAAAACTTCCAAAGGTTGCTATTACAGTCCAGGATGCCACTGTTCTTCTAACATTGTTGTTGTTTAGTTGATGTATTTTGTCTTACTCTTCATAACTTCATCTGATGGTTTTCTTGGCAAAGTTATAGGGTTGATTTGCTATTTCCTTCTTTTTTCCAATTTATATATTTATTTTTAGTTTTCAGCATTCATTTACACAAGATTTTGAGTTACAAAATTTTCTCCCTGTCTTTCCCCTAACCCCACCTTAAGATAGTGAGCCTACTGAATATCCCCTCTCACAATTTGTTCTCTCTTATATCCTCCCCCATCCCTCCCCTAGTAGGGCAAGATGGATTTCTAAACCCCAGTGCCTGTATATCTTATTTCCCAGTTGTATATAAAAAACACTAGCACACAATAACTCTTTCACATATGTGTGCTTCCTGACTGACTTCATGGCTGTGGCGAAGGACTTTGTATATGGGATAATACATATACTGTCAAATGTAGTAAATATTTTTAGTGATTTTGCTGATCTAACCACAACCCCTATACACTCATACCATTTTCAACCTTTGTTATCAAGGAAAGCTTGTTCTCTGAGTGATATAGGAAGTACAACTTCATAATCAAAGTAATATGAAAAGAACTATCTATAGATAACAAATATGTATTAGCTATGGAAGTTCTGTGTTATTCCCAATGGTGTGAAATGGGCCTAATTTAAGGAGCTAAGATTATAATTTTGAGTGGAGCAAAGGTTTAAAGTAACCTTTTAGTATATCTCAAATAGTGAAACTCAAGAACCAACATTCATGCTAACTCTATTCTAGCAATAGGCAGAAGGATGATGTATAATTATGTTGACATGAAGTTAAGGATTATTGTAGTCCTAGAAGAGATTTGCTAACAAGGATTGGATAAATTTTACTCTCCTTATTTAGGCATTTGATAAAAGTTCTAGCCCAGATTTCAAAACCAAGATCTTTCCTTCATTTATATTGTGCTAATAATTGGGGATTTATCACAACTGACAGCACTGGTATGGGAATCTGTAAACAACACTAACAATATTTCACTAAAACATTTAATTTGGCAAAATCTAGTGTAGCCTGGAAACACTGGCAGCAACTCTGCCAAAGTATCTACCACAATACCATGATGCTAGCCAACTCACAGCTAATATCCATAGTAATTTCAGAAGGCTGTCAGGGTATTCTTCTCTTCTTTCTTTAAACTCTGCTCACTCACCTCCCATGCGTACAATAATCATCTCTAGTCATGTAAATCCCAATTCTAAATAAACCCCAAATTTCTCCTGAAGTCTAGGTCTATCTTAATCTTTGCTAGCTAAAAAATGCACACCTTGATTTTTATAAGTATCTCCAATGCACATTTCAAAAAGAATCATCATATTTTCCTGGATATCTACCTATCATCCTAAATTTCCTATTTTGACAAGGACACCATCCTTTTTCTCAAATGCTTTACAACATTGGTATCATTCTTGGTTCACTTCCTCCATGTCCATAGGCAAACAGTTGCCAAGTCTTGTCAATTCTATGTTCATAACATCATTCACATTCATCACCTTCTCTCACTGTAAGTCTAATAATTTCTCAACTAGTACATTGCATTTACTCCCTAATTACTTTCTCTTCCTCTTTAGTCTCTTTCCTCTCCAATCCACCCTTCTATATAGCTAATAATTTTTTTTTAATAAAATACATCTGACTAGGTCCCCTCTTATGAAAGAACGTCAGTATTTTTTTTAACTCAAAGATAAAAGAAAATCACTAGCCTGCACTAAATTTCTACACAATATGGCTTCTGCTTTCTATTTCCAGATTAACTGTTATTGCTCCTCATTTATATATTGCTCTTCATTTCTCTTAATGTAGTCAAAAAGCATTTATTAAGTGCTTTCTCATTTGCCAGGCACTGTGCTGCATGTTGGAAATGTAAGTATAGTCAGAATAGAGGGAGAGCAGCACTCAAGGAGTTTATAATCTAAATGGGGATAATATCACATAAAAGGAAGCTGAAAGGGGGGAGAGAAAAAGAGGTATAGATGACCTGAATGTCTTCTTAAAATGAAAATTCTGTGAGAAACAAGCTAATCAGAGAGAGAGGCCTCAGGGGAGGAGGATACTTCCCATCAGTGAAATCCAAGCAAGGGTCAAGTGAGCTTCCAGTGTGAAGAGGTATCTGGAGTTTTGTAGAGAAAATCCAGGAGAGGCAGGATTGCCACCTGCAAGAGAAGTCTGGGGTATTCCATTTCTATATCACCTCTGCATCTCACCAGATGTGGTTCTTCATGTCTGGAATGTACTCCCTCCTATAATCCACCTCAAGGAATGTCTTCAAAGTTTAACTAAAACCACATGAGAGCTTCATGATCCCCAGTAATGACTGATTTCTTCCTTTCGAATTTTCTTTGCACCATTTTGCATATGTATTTGGTGAAAAGAGAATTCATATATATATATATATATATATATATATATATATATATATATATATATATATATCCCAGTATGGTCTATTTGCTTTTGTAACATTTACTTATTAACTTTCCTCCAAAAAAAGTAAAATAAACCAACAAATATAGGTGTTACATATATTTATTTTTTCTGTATACATTAAAGTTTTCATCTATTCTTTAATTTAAAAAATCAGTCCTTCTCTAGAGCTTCATTATGACTTTTAGCTGATTCTGGGTTTATAAAGACAATACCTGAAAATACAAACACTGCCATGATTTACAAAGATGAAAACAAAAGTTAAGTACTAATCAAGTGATGTGCCATATTCCTATCTTTCATCTTAAGCTATGTTTGAAAAAATTAATGACTCTAGAGGTAAATATTTTTTCTCCATGTGATGACATAAAAAGACCAATGGCAAAAGCCTAGAGGAAATAAGGTATATGTTGGTACAAAAATCATCTATACCCTCAAAAGTACAGATGCTTAAAGTATTGATGTTTAGTGAATTTATACAATTTTAAATCATTTTCACAATTTGGAAGAATACAGTTGCAGAATTCAATTAACAAAAAAGCAACAATAATGTAAAAGATGTATGGTGTAGAGGATTGTTTTTACACATATAGGTTGTGTATGTCCACAGTCTGTGTAGAATTTATATTGTGAAGCAAGAATAGACATGTCTTGTACTTCCTTCCCCTAACCATATCCAAGGGAAACTGATTCCTGCCAGGAAATGAAGCAGGAGTTAGGAGGACAGAGAGTGGCCATTATACTCTCGTTAGGGAGGAGGGGTATAGGGTTACATTTTTCTCCTCCTTAACATGTTAATCTGGGGAATACAATTTTTTTAGGTTGAAGGTAAAGTCCAGATGAATGTTCTTTAACTAGGAAGGGATTTTGCTAGTTACTTATTACTACTTCCTACTATATTCAAGTTCCACAAAGAACTCTAATAGCAAAGATATGCATTTTAATGAATTTATAGCAAACTTATCAGAGAAGGTATACACAGAGAAATATATACCAGGCGATACAAAATGAAGGAGCTCTCCCATTGGGAATGAGGTACCAAATCACCCAAGAGAGTCTCAGAACTCACCCAAAAGGAAATTCTCCAACAACTCTACTGTATAGTAAACTGGAAATGTGGACATTCCCCTTCACATGTTGGCTTTTTCCCTGAATCTTTCTCCCTTCATGAAAATGAAGAAGGGTTGGAATCATAATCTTGTCTCTTAAAGCTGGAAGCTAGAATTGCCTTCTCTAATAAACTCCACCCTCCTTTCCTACAGGTTCAGTACATTAGGTAATCAATCTTCATTTGTGAGGAGAATCTCATAAAAATTCACCCTTTGAGTCAAGGGTTACACAAATAATAGGCATTTATATGGTGCTTTAAAGTTTGAAAGCATTTTATATACCTTGGATCATTTGAATCTCATAACAACTCTGCAAAATTAATACTACAGATAATATTAACACCATTCTAGCAATAAATATACTTATGATCAGAAAGGATAAATGACTTGCATGTGGCCACAAGTAGCAACTAAAAGAAATGAGAATTGAACCTAGATCTTCTTTACTTCCTAGTACTGCCTTCCATTGGAAAAAAGTTTTGTTTGTGTGTGTGTGTGTGTGTGTGTGTGTGTGTGTTTTAAGACAGACAAAGGGAGCAGGAATTCAGCTGAATAAAAAAGATAAGGAAATTAAAATATAATTTAGAAGACTTTGACCTACAAAAAGACAAAATTGAGCTAGAGAGAGGGGAAGTTAAAAAGTTCAGTGAACTTAAAAAAATTAAGCATTTAAGCAAAAAAGGCCCAATGTGAAGGAAGAAACAGTCCAAAAAGTAAAATAACTATTGAGGGAAAAGCACTGGAAAAAAGTAAGGAAATTTTTAAAAGCAAAGTATGTTTTTAAGCAAATATAAGAAACTGGACATTAAAATGAACTGGGAAGGAAAATGTTTGCTGAACTGATAAGTGCAAGAAATCAATAGAAAGGAAGGAAAGGAAAGACAGTTGAGTATACTTGTCAAGTTGTTAAGAAAAGAAAGAAAAGAACTCAAAAATTACCAATGGAGAGTTAATGGGGACGTCATAAACCTAAACAAGGAGTCTGAAAAACAAGGTTGAGGACATCAAAATGGAGAACTAGGAAATTTAACAGTGATGTGCATTGAATGTGAGGACTTTGTAGTGATTCCTTAGAAATACACACTCCTATAACAAATAATTAATAACAAAATTGAAGAAGGTGTTTAAAGTAGCTCCCAATAATGAAAAAAATAATAGATGATAAGATAAAGAAGGGAAACAAAAGCAAAGTACAAAAAGCTTCTGTATTCATGGAACTACATAAAAAATTCGAGGCTCTCTCTGGTCAGAAATGGATAGCATTTCATTCATACTAATAACATTACTTCCAGGTGGAAGTAAGGATTGAAACAGAATGTGTGTGTTTGCGTGCATGTGTGTGTGTGTGTGTGTGTGTGTGTGTCTGTGTGTGTGTGTGTGTGTCTGTGTCTGTGTGTGTGTGCACGAACACACACCTTCATGAAGTGAGAGAGACTGAAACAGAGATAGAGACACAGAGACAGAGAAGGAATAGGGGATAGGAGAGAAAGACAAAGAGAAAGTTTTGTACTGGAGAAAGATTCAGAAAAACACTATCTAATATAAACCCATATTCTCAAATGTCTATACAAAAATATATATACAATGTCTATACAAAAATGAATAAAATATAGGTGAAAAGCAAGATTAACCATGGGTTGTAACATATGACCCCAGGGCCATTGTTCTATTCACTGTGCCACCTAGCTTTCCCAGTTTGAAACATATGGAACATTGTTCATTAAGAAGATATACTCAAAAAAGAAAGACCAGAAAACTACAACAGACAACCACAGTGGATAGTGTTCACTTGAATATTGTGGGACATAAAAAAGAAGATATTTTGTAATCTGTGTATATAATGTCATTTGCAGAGTAACTGAACAGAAAGAAAATAAGCAAAAATTTCCGGAAGCAGATAAGAAGCTCTATGCAATCATAATGGCATGATAATAATGATGCCCATTTTTCAGACATCTGTTGGAGAACTCTGCCAGATGCAGATAAGCTAATATTTTTTTACTTGCCTTAATAATTTCATCTTTCAATAGGTAGACTCTTCCATAGGGGGGATTTTATTGCTCCACCCAGAGGTTAGAATTGGCTGTTTTGATAAAATTGATGGATACCATATGGGGAAGTTATTATCATCTCTTAAACTTTGTGACAAAGAAAAAAATGGAAGGATGGGCATAATCTGACAGGAATCCTATAGTCAAGGAGAGCAGATTACAAGAGGTGAAGAGGAAGGACAGTTAGGATTATAGAGATTAATTTTTGATAGGTAAATTCAGTGAAAGAAGTTTAGGTAACTCTAAGGAAATTTTGAAGATATAAAGAGAAATGTTTCCAATAAAGAGGAAAATGAGATTTACCTGAAAACAAAGTGACTGCAGAAAGAACTAACCATCCAGTTCTGATTTTTTTTCTTAAATGAAAGAAAAGGAAGCTATGGAAACAAGGAAAAGGTAATAAGTCTAATACAATACTGAAATTGTATTGCACTGTATTGAAATAATGTTGAAACTGAGTTTAGACTCTTTAGAAAAATGAGGAGAAAACTTTTTTTTCTTAGTTAAATTGAAGAAAAAAGGAGTAACAAAGGAATGAAGGATCTGTCGCTTAGGATGTGAAGCAGGTTCATATCTGATTCTTTGAGAAGGCTGAACTGTTCCATTCTTATTTTGGTTGTTTCCTTTGCTAATGAGAATGATCATTGGAAGAAAAGAAATAGAACCAAAAATAATAAAGAGGGAACTGATATCCAATACAAATAAGAAGAAAATAAGAAAGCCCTTAGCTACCTTTGATTAAGTTAAATCATCTGGGTCAACTGAATCATATCTTGAACTATAAAAAGAATGGGCTGATGTGAGGACTGAGCCACTGGCATCACCTATATTTGATTTTATTTTAAACAAATGCTTTATTAACTTATGCTTTACATCATTCATTTCCACCAGATTTTGAGTTACAATTTCCCCCCATTTTTCCCTACCCACCACCCCAGAGTAGCAGTCCCACTAGATATCCCCTCATCCAAAATGTTCTCTCCCATATCTTCTCCCATACCCCCTTCGACTTTGCCATTAGGGCAAGGTGAATCTCTGAGTCCCAATGCCTGGACATCTTATGAAACATTTAATTTTAAAAATTCGATTTTCAGATCCATTCCCTTCCTCCCTTGTCACCCACTCCCTCTGAGAAGATGAGCAATTCAGTATGTGTTGTACATGTATAGCTATGCAAAACATTACCATAGTAGATATATTGTAAAAGACTGCTTATATTTCCCTCCCACCTATCTCACCTCCCACCTGGTCCATTCCCTACTTTGATCCTGTCCCTCTTTGATAGTGGGTACTTCCAACCTCCCCTCCCCCCAGGATGCCTTCCCCTCCATCATCCCACATTTAGTATGTATGAGATTCTCTCCTTGAGCCAACTTCAATGAGAATATGCTTTTGCCTTTTTGCCTTCCTGTTCTTCCCCTCCCCTGCAACTACTTCCCCTTGCCTCTTCTACATGAGATAGTTAACCCTACCCTGTCTCTCCCCATTTCCTCTTTCCACTTTCCTCTCTCACCTCTTAAATTCACCCCTTAGAAATCATCCCATCCCATCAAATTCAAGCTGTGCCCTCTATCCATGTATACCTGTAAACCTATGCCGATATGCCCTTCTTCAATTATTTTCCTAATGAGAAAGGTTTCATCAGACAGTTATTGTTTTTCCATGCAGGAATGTAAATAGCTCAACTTTGATAAGTTCCTTTTGATTTCTTTTCCTTGATTACATTCTCAAGCATCTCTTGCTTCTTGCATCTGGATATCAAATTATCTATTCAACTCTGTTTTTTTTCCTCAAGAGTGCTTGAGAGTTCTCTGTTCCACTGAATGACCATATTTTCCCCTGAAACAAGATATTCAGTTTTGCTGGGTAGGGGACCCTTGGCCTCAATCCCAGCTCTTTTGCCCTCTGGAATATCATATTCCATGCTCTTTGATCCCTCAGTGTAGAAGCTTCCAGGTCCTGTGCTATTCTGACTGTGTTTCCACAATATTGAAATTGTTTCTTCCTGGCTGCTTGTAGTATTTTCTCCTTGATCTGGGAGTTCTGGACCCTGGCTATAATATTCCTAGGAGTTTTCTTTTAGGGATCTTTTTTAGGAGGTGATTGGTGGATTCTTTCAACTTCTATTCCCCCCTCTATGTCTAAAACATCAGGGTAATTTTCCTTGAGAATTTCTTTAAGGGTGATTTCTAGGTTCTTTCTTTGATCATGGCTTTTAGGTAGTCCAATAATTTTTAAATTGTCTCTCCTGGATCTATTTTCCAGGTCAATGGTTTTTCCCATGAGATATTTCACATTGCCTTCTATTCTTTTATTTGTTTGGATCTGTTTAACAGCATCTTGGTTTCTCATAAAGTCACTAGCTTCCATTTGCTACAGTCTAACTCTGAAGGAATGAATCTCTTCAGTGAGCTTTCGAGATTCTTTTTCCATATGGCAAATTTGGCTTTTTAACACATTCTTCTCCTCATTGCCTTTCTGAGTCTCTTTTGCCATTAGAGTTAGTCCATTTTTTAAGGTGTTATTTTCCTCAGTCAGGCTGTTGACTGTCATTTCATACTTTTCTTGCATCTTTCTCATTTCTCTTCCCAATTTTTCCCCTATTCCTATTATCTGCTTCTTAAGGTCCTCTATGGCCTGTAGCCAACTTGTATTTTCATTTGGGGCTTTTGCTGCAGGAGTTCTGACCTCACAGTCCTCCTCCATGCTTTGATCCTCTTTTCCCCTAAAATAGGAGTCCAATGTTGAATTTTTCTGTATATTTTGTTTCTTTTGCCTAGGCATGTTGCCACTTAATTACTTGATTTTGTGGCTTGCTGCCACAGTAAGACTCTGCCACAAGAAAGGATAGCTTCCGCCCAAACGTGGGGTCTTCACAACTTCCGCAGGTTGGGTGGCCTCTGCAAAGCCTCCACCTACTCTGGCAAATTGGAAACCCACCCCAAACCTCGCCCCCAGACCACAATCCAGATCCAGGCAGTTTAAAACAAGAGCGATTAACCCCCAGACTGATTGCTGAATCTCCCTACAGTTCACAGACCAGGAGCTAGAGCCACCACTGATGCTGCAAAATGGCTTCTGTGCCATGTTTCTTCACCAGCTTTTCGCCCCCAGGGGAGGAAGCCGACCCGTTCCCCAAATACTGGCCCCAAAGTCCATAGGGCACTAACTTCTCACTTTGTCCTAGGCATATCTGTGCTGATAATTCTGGAATCTCCACAGCTGCTGGTGTTCTGGGATCCCTTCAGCTGGCTGCTGGCCCAGCCGCCCTGGGGCTACAACCGAGGCTCACATGGGCCTGGGGTCAGCTCCCAGAGTGCTGTGCTCTCAGTTCTCAGTGTGCTGTGCTGCCTTCTCTCAGAGTGCTATGCTGGCCACTTCCTGCAGGGCTGCTGGGTTGTCCTCAGCAGGAGGACTGTCCTCAATCATTCTGTTAGTGCTTGAGCTCTAGAAGTTGTTCAGAGTCCCCTTTTTACATTATTTGGAAGTTCTATGGGGCAGAGCACCTTGGAAGTGGTGTTTCTACTCCGCCATCTTGGCTCCACCCCTATCACCTATATTTGAGAGGAAATTAATAACAATAGGTAATGTGATAAAATAGAAAAAAATATTTGACTTTAGACTCAAAGACCCTGAGTTCAAATCCCCTTTTGGAAAATTACTTCATTATTTATCTTGGGCATATACTTTCATCTCTCTGGGACTCATTGTTTTCTGTAAAACTGAAGTGTTAAATTTGAGGTCATTGAGCTTCTTTAAATCTATACATCTGATGTTATGTTATAAGAGCCACAACACTAAAGAATTGTAAATATCTCCAATTTCAACAAAGGGGAAAAAGTGGATTTTGCACATTATAGTCCTGAGAGAATGGTTTTGCTCTCTGGAAAAATTCTTATAGTATAGAAATTGTCTCTATATGTCAACTATGACATCAACAAAAAGAGTTCTTGGAAGGCTAAACTCATTTCTCTTTTTTTTTTTTTTTAAAGCAATTGGGGTTAAGTAACTTGCTCAAGGTTACATGGCTAGTCATTATTTATGCGTGGGTGGTCATTTTCTGAGGCCGGATCTGATCTTGGTTCATCCCAACTCCAAGGCTGGCACTCTTACTCACTGCGCCACCTAGCCTCCCCTTTAGGGCAATTGGGGTTAAGTAACTTGCCCAAAGTTACATGGCTAGGTTTTTGTTTGTGTGGATTAAGTGTCTGAGGCCAGCTCCGAACTCAGGTCCTTCTAATTCCAGGGCCGGCGCTCTATTCACTGTGCCACCTAGCCGCCCCTTCTTTTTTTTTTTTAAAGGATTGTAGACAGTTGTGTTCTGATATTCTTGTTGAAAGGATAAAGAGATATGGACAGGACGATATTACATTTCCATGTATTCAGACCTGGTTGAATATCTCTATTTAAAGAGGAGTGGTTCAATGTCAACTTGAAAAGAGATCATCATTGGAGTACCCCAGGGATCTGTGATAAGCCATGTGAATTTTAAAATTCTTATTGATTACTTGAATAAAGGCATATATGGCATGCTTATCAAATTGCTAGATCACAGAGTGTTGTTGGAAATAGCTAATAGAGTTGACTACAAAGAGGGCATGCAATAACTTCTTGGTAAATAAAAAACATTTTTATGAATGTAGTAAGATTAAGTTTCTTAAGAATAAACATATCACATATGGGCACAAAAATCATCCTTACAAACACAGGATGAGAGAAATGAACAGAATGTTATGTGTTAAGGAGAATATAAGGATTTAAGTAGACTGCAACCTCAATCTAAATCACAATCTCGATCAGTGTAGTATGTAGCCAAAGATATTATGATATTGAATTATAATTATCACTTTTTCCCGTTTGCCTCAGCTTCCTCTTCTGTAAAATAATCTGGAGAAGGAAGGAAAAAATCATTCTTTGCCAAGGAAACCACCAATGGTGTCATGAAGAGTTATACAAGACTGAACAACAACAACTCACTATACTCTGCCCAGGAGATCCAGTATATTGTTCGCATTTCTGGAAGTCATATATTAATAAAGGTATTAAGATAGTACCAAAAAAGATAAATATTTTATTATGGATAAATGACTAGATTAGGATTCAGAGGATCTGGATTTGAATCCTGCCTCTGATTATTTATTACCTTTATGAAACTGGACAAATTCTTTAGCTTGCTTGGTCCTTAGTTTTCTCATCTCCAAAAAGAGAATGTTGTGAGGGGCGGAGCCAAGATGTCTGAAAGGAAGCAGTAACCTCTCTGAGCTCCTTGGTCACTAAGTCTCAAGGGGTAAATCTGAGCGGATTCCGGAGTGATGGAGCCCACTGGAAGACAGAGAGTGGCAGAGTCCAGCACAGGAGGTTGCCTCAGTGGAAAGAGCGGCTTCTCTAGCTGCATTCGGCCCCCAGCCTAGAAGTTTAGAAACTGCCTGCCTGTATAATACATGGGATGGAATGGCAAAGTAAATTCTAGCTGCTTAGATCCTCCCATCCCTCCTTCATGAAGTAGAAAACCCAAAGATAAGTCTCCCACCCAGATTGAAATCCCAAGTTAATGGAAATAGCCCCAGGCTTGAGAGTCTCCAAGAAGGGGTGTAACTCAGACAGCCAGTAGTCTGAAGAGAAGAGAGGGAGGGGTCCCAACAAGCCCCACCTCACCTAACCAACAAAAGCCTACTTATAGCCCAGGGATATAGAGGCAGAAATCTGAAGTGATCAGACTGACCCCCACCTACTCATCTACATTCCTCTCTGACTTCCCTGACTTAGCCATAAACTAGCCACCCAGAGGTATTCAAAGTCAAGGATCAGGCCCTAAACTCAAAGCCTGAGAAACTAAGAAACAGGAAGTCACAATGGGAAAGAAGGAAGCTGAGAAGGAAAAGGGGAAGGCAAGAAAGTGTATTCGAGCCTACTATGCAGGGAAGAACCAAATAAACAGGACAATTTAAATTCTCTACACACACCTGAGATCACTGAAGGAAACATGATTTGGTCTCAAGCCCAAATAGCATTCCTGGAGGAGCTTAAGAAAAATTTTAAAGACCAAATCAGGGAGGCAGTGACCAACTTGGAAAAAGAAAATAACTCCCTAAAAAAGGAGCTTCAAACATTAACTGAAGACCATAATTAGCAAAAATTAGACACAATCAAACTGAAACTCAAAACTCTATGATGCAGCAAGAGTCAATCAAACAAAACAAGATGATATAAAAATTGGAAGAAAATGTAAAATATCTCACTGGAAAAATAACTGAACTAGAGAACAGATCCAGGAGAGACAACTTAAGAATTATGGGTCTACCAGAAAGCCATGATGAAAAAAGTAGCCTAGACAACATCCTCCAAGAGATTGTCAAAGAAAACTGTCCTGAGTTCCTGGAATCAGAAGATAAAATAGCTATCGATAAAATTCACCGGACTCCTCCTGAAAGCGATCCCAAACTGAAAACTCCAAGAAATATAGTAACCAAATTCCAGAATTACATGATTAAAGAAAAAATTCTACAAGCAGCCAGAAAGAAACAATTCAAATATTGAGGAACTACAGTTAGGATCACAGAGGACCTAGCAGCTTCTACATTAAAAGAGCAGAGGGACTGGAATTTGATATTTCGTAGGGCAAGAGAGCTAGGACTACAACCAAGGATTAACTACCCGGCAAAACTGAGCATAATCTTTCAGGCAAGGAGATGGAAATTTAATGAAATAAGGGACTTCCAGACTGATGAAAAAGCCAGAGCTCAATGGAAAATTTGATCTTCAATTACAAGACTCCAGAAGGACATAAAAAGGTAAACAAGGGTAACATAGACTCTCACATGCAGAAGTGCACACACCCACACCCACAAACACATGCACATTACTTGGGATGCAACAAGAGCAAAACATTCACATCCCTATATGTGGAGCTGATAACTGTCAATATTCAAAATCTTTATGATTATCATGACCTTCCAAAGGGTTATACTTAGATAGAGGGTGTGGGTATGAATGCACTAACATTATGTCTAAAAAAAACCAAAACTATTAAGGGGATCAAAGGTACTGTAATGGGAAAAAGGAAAGGATGAGCTAGAAAAAGGTAAAATATGCCATCTGAAGGAATATTAAAACACACTATAGAAGAGGGGAAAGAAAGATGGAAAGGAACATCATTTAAACACTATTCTCACTTGTTCTGGTTCAAAGAGGGATCAACTTAATCAATGAAGTTTAAGATTCTAATGTGAATAGACACATAAACTCATTAAATAGAGAAAAAGGAGGGCAGGAGAGGAGCATTTTTGAAATTTACTCTCATTGGTTTGGAATCAAACAGGGAGAAATTTACTCTGATAAGTATAAAAATTTTTTGTGTCCTATAGATAGTGGAAGGATAAGGGGGGGGGTGAAAAGGAGGAGACTAAAGGGGGGGGACTAGAAGGGAGGGAAATAGTAGTAAGGGGAGAGGGTAGGTAAAGAAGGGGGGTCACTGGGTGGGAACACTGAGGGAGGGGGTGGTCAAAGGGGAAAACTTCAAGGAGGGGAAGGGAGAAAGGAGAAACAGAAACATAAGCAGGGGAGGGAATAGGATGGAGGGGAAGAGACAGATGGTCATCATTACTGTGAATGTGAATGGGGTGAACTCTCCCATAAAACAGAGGTGGATAGCAGAATGGATTAAAAACCATAATCCTACAATATGCTGTCTACAAGAAACACATTTGAAACAAAGGGATACCCACAGGGTAAAAGTAAAAGTTTGGAGTAAAATTTATTATGCCTCAGCTAAAGCAAAATAAGCAGATAAAGCAAGAGCAAAAATAGATATAATTAAAAGAGATAAGGAAGGAAACTATATCCTACTAAAAGGCACAATCGAGAATGAAGCAATATCACTACTTAATATATATGCACCAAGTGGAATAGCATCCAAATTCCTAGAGGAGAAGTTAAAGGAATTAGAGGAAAAATAGATAGCAAAACTATACTAGTGGGGGACCTTAATCTCTTCCTCTCTGAACTCAATAAATCTAACCTCAAAATAAACAAGAATGAAGTTAAGGAGGTGAATAGAATCTCAGAGAGACTAGATATGATGGATCTTTGGAGAAAACTGAATGGGGATAAAAAGGAATTTACTTTCTTTTCAGCAGTGCATGGTACATACTCAAAAATAGACCATGTACTAGGGCATAAAAACCTCACAATCCAGTGCAGAAAGACAGAAATATTAAATGCATCATTCTCAGATCATTATGCAATAAATGCCCAGGGAAAGATAGACTAAAAACTAATTGGAAATTAAACAATTTAATCTTAAAAAATTGGTGGGTCAAACAAGAAATTATAGAAACAATAATTTCATTCAAGAGAATGATGATAATGAGACAACATACCAAAATTTGTGGGATGCACAAAAGGCAGTTCTCAGGGGAAGTTTTATATCCCTGAGTGCATACTTAATTAAAGCATAGAGAAGGGAGGTCAATGAATTGGACATACAATTGAAAAAGCTAGAAAAAGAACAAATTGAAAATACCCAATTTAGTCCTAAATTAGAAATATTGAAAACCAAAGGTGAGATTAATAAAATTGAAATTAAGAAAACTATTGAATTAATAAATAAAACAAAGAGCTGGTTTTATGAAAAAATCAACAAACTTGATAGACTCTTAGTCACTATGATAAAAAAAAAAGAAAGAAGAAAACCAAATTATGAGTATCAAAAATAAAAAGGGTGAATCTACCTCCAATGAAGAGGAAATCAAAAAAATAATGAGGAATTATTTTCCCCAATTGTTTGCACATAAATATGACAATCTTAGTGAAATGGATGAATATTTACAAAATCAAGGAACTGAATTACCTAAATAACCCCATCTCAGAAAAAGAAATCAAACAAGCCATCAATGAACTCCCTAGGAAAAAATCTCCAGGGCCAGATGGGTTCACCAGTGAATTCTATCAAACATTTAAAGAACCAATACTCTACAAACTATTTGGGAAAATTAGTGAAGAAGGACTCCTACCAAACTCTTTCTATGACACAAATATGGTACTGATTCCTAGATTAGGAAGACATAAAACAGAAAGAAAATTATAGAACAGTTTCCCTCATGAATTTAGACGCAAAAATTTTAAATAAAATATTAGCCAAAAGACTCCAACAACTTATCACAAAGACAATACACCCTGATCAGGTAGGATTCATTCCAGGAATGCAAGGATAGTTTAATATTAGGAAAACCATCAGTATAATTGAGCATATCAACAATAAAACTAGCAGAAACCACATGATCATCTCAATAGATGCACAAAAGGCTTTTGACAAAGTACAACATCCATTCCTATTAAAAACACTAGAAAGTATAGGAATAAATGGAGCCTTCCTTGAAATAGTTGATAGCATCTATTTAAAACCATCAGCAAGTATTATATGCAATGGAGATAAACTAGAGGCCTTTCCAGTGAGATCAGGAGTGAAACAAGGATGTCCACTATCACCCCTCTTATTCAATCTGGTACTAGAAACACTAGCAGTAGCAATTAGAAAAGAAAAAAAAATCAAAGGAATCAAATTAGGCAAAGAAGTGACCAAGATATCACTCTTTGCAGATGATATGATGATATACTTAGAGAATCCTAGAGAATCAAGTAAAAAACTACTTGAGACAATAAACAAATTTGTCAAAGTTGCAGGATATAAAATAAACCCACATAAATCCTCAGTATTCCTGTATATCTCTAATGAAACTCAACAGCAAGAGATAGAAAGAGAAATCCCATTTAATGTCACTGTAGACATTATAAAATATTTGGGAATCTACTTGCCAAAACAAACCCAGAATCAATATGATCACAACTACAAAACACTTCTCACACAAATAAAATGAGATCTAAATAGTTGGAAAAATATCAATTGCTCATGGCTGGGTTGAGCTAATATAATAAAAATGACAATTTTACCCAAACTAAACTATATATTTAGTGCCATACCAATCAATTTACCAAAAAAACTACTTTTTTGGAGTTAGACAAAATAATAACAAAATTTATTTGGAAAAATAAATGGTCTAGAATATCAAGGGAATTGATGAAAAGAAATGCTAGGGAAGGTAGGCTAGCTATGCCAGATCTTAATCTGTATTATACAGCAGCAGTCATCAATACTGCTTGGTGCTGGCAGAGGTGTAGAGTAGTGGATCAATGGAATAGATTAGGCGCAGGAGACACAGCAGTGAATGAATATAGTAACCGATTGTTCGATAAACCCAAAGACCTCAGTTTTTGGGATAAGAATGCACTATTTGACAAAACCTGCTGGGAAAACTGGAATACAGTATGGCAGAAACTGGGCATAGATCACTATCTAACACCATATACCAAAATCAAATCTAAATGGGTGCATGATCTAGGTGTAAAGGATGATAATGTAAGCAATTTGGGAAAGCAAGGAATAGTTTACCTGACAGATTTGTGGAAAGGGGAAGACTTTAGGAACAAACAATAATTAGAGAGCATTATATAATGCAAAATGGATAATTTTTATTACATTAAATTGAAAAGCTTCTGTACAAACAAAGCCAATGTAAGCAAAATCAAGAGGGAGGTGGGAAATTGGGAAAGAATTTTTACAACTTGTGTCTCTGATAAAGGACTCATTTTTAAAATTTATAGAGAATTGAGCCAAATCTACATGAATACAAGTCATTCCCCAATTGATAAATGGTCAAAGGCTATGAACAAGAAGTTTTCAGAGAAAGAAATTAAAGATATCTATAAGCATATGAAGAAATGCTCTAAATCACTATTGATTAGAGAAATGCAAATCAAAACAACTCTGAGATACCACATCTCTCCAGTCAGATTGGCTAAGATGACAAAACAAGAAAGTGACAAATGCTGGATAGGATGGAGACAAATTAGAACACTAATACATTGCTGGTGGAGTTGTGAACTTATCCAACCACTCTGGAGAGCAATCTGGAATTATGTATGAAGGATTATAAATAATTTCATACCCTTTTACCCAACAATACCACTTCTAGGGTTATATCCCAAAGAGATCATAGAAGTGGGAGGAAGAACCATATTTACAAAAATATTTATAGCAGCCCTCTTTGTGGTTGCAAAGAATTGGAAACTAAAGGGGTGCCCATCAATTGGGGAATGGCTAACCAAGTTGTGGTATACGAATGTAATGGAATATTGTTGTGCTGTAAGAAATGAGGATGTGACGGATTTCATAATTACCTGGAGAGACTTATACAAACTGATGCTGAGCAAGAAGAGTAGAATCAGAAGACATTTGTATACAATCACAGACATACCATATCTGTGATGACCAGCTATGACAGATTGGACTCTTTTCAGCAATGCAGTGATACAAGTCAATTCTGAAAGTCTCAAGAAAGAGAGAAATGCACCATCCAGAGATATAACTAGAAAGAACTGAGTCTGAATCCTGATGGAAGCAAACTAAATGATCTTTTTCTTTTCTTTATTTGGTTTTATTTCTTCTTTACCATCTTTCATCCCACCTAGTACAACACGCATTTGTAATTGGAATAATGTCAAATATGAATGTATTTGCAGATCCTATACTGGACTATAACCTGTCATGGGGGGAGGGGGGAGGGAAATAAAGGAAATTTGAAAATCAAGGAACTATGGAATTGAATCTTGTTAACTGAAACTAAACTAATAAATTAGCTAAAAAAATAAAATGAGAATGTTGTCCTATATGGTGATAATGATCAGAAGAAGGAACTGAGAACATTTAACCTAAATTAAATAAGACTCAAGGGGTCATGATATCTATCTTTAAGAATAATTGAAGGGTTATCATATGGAAAGGGGCTTAGAATGCTAACGATTAGTCTAAAAGTAAAGGACATTGAATAAGCAATGTAACTGGTAAAGAGAAAAATTTAAGCTTTGTGTTAGGGCTAGAGGTAACATGTCTAACAGAGTTTTCTGAAATTCAAATAGGCTGCTTGAGTAGGTAGGGTATTCACCCTCATTGGCAGTCTTCATGTAGAGATATGTTGATGTGTACATTCTTTTTTTAAGCATCAGTAGTATTGGAATGACCACTGAGGCCCCTTCCAATTCAAAGACTTGATGATTCTGTGACACTAGGTGCAGTACTCAATGTACTACACCAAGTTGCTTGAAGGAACTTTGGCACTAAGTTTAATTTCTTATTATATACATTAAAAAAAAAAAAAAACTAGTTACCTGAGAGGGTAAGTGAATTGTGCAGGGTCTCCCAGCCAGTTAACAATCAAGCTAGTATTAAGATTAAATCTCATCTCCCAGAGGTATATTGTTTTGTAAACTAGTTTCACTGCATTTTTTGGAAAGGCAAGGTGTCAGGGAAAGGAATAACCATTTATAAAACAACTACTATATGCTTGGAACTGTGCTAGGCACTTTAAAATATTGTCTCATTTGATCAACAAAATAATGTTTGGAAAATTGGAAACTGACTTTTTAATAGAGATGGCCGTATCTCTGGAGTTATTTGCACAAACCACAAGACCACATACATAGAGATAGGTAAGCATTGATCAGGGCTATTTAAAGATGGTCATTATTCTCAGAGCCGAACATGTCAAATTTGAATTCTTTAAATCTGTTCTGCCTTTTGTTGTTATGAAACTGATATATCCAAAAGTAGCAACATCCTGGCATGGGACTCAGGAAAACTGTCCAAAGAGCCATTGAAAATGATTCCAGTTTTTAAAATAAAAGCCTTGATAAACCATTTCTGCTATGTACTGACCTTTTGTACTGGCTGAACTGCCTCCTGGCACCATTTCAAAAGTGAGTGTTCATAGTCTCAGTAGAGGTTAACTATCTTTGATTTTCTTAAAATTATTTTATTGTTCTTTTCCTTTAAAAGACAACTTAACCCTCTATCTATAGCTATTTAAATTTTTAAATAGAAATATAACCATCAGTCATCATAATGCAATAATTCCAACTCCCTTTCTAACATTCTTAGCTTTCTATTGTCATACTACAAATACATTTCTACTAATTCTCTTTAACATTGCATTATTTTTCTTTATTTGTGATTTTTGTGTTAATATTCTCTCTAAATATCAAATGCACACACATATAGAATGGCATCAGATTATTTTATCCAAGCAGATAAATGATAGATAACAACAAAGTGGACTAATGAGAGCCAAATGAAAAATCACATTTGTAAGTCAAACTTGCTGAGATGGAACCCTAAAGTTTATGTATCTAAAAGGGAATAACATTCAAAAGATATCAAATGGAAAGAAAAAGTGGGAGGGTCTCAGAATAGAATAGAATTGTATACTAAGGAGAAAAATATTGTCAGAAAACTGAAGGCTACAAGCCTAGACTACGTTATTTTTTTTTTTTTGCAAAATTCTGTCGCATAATATTAAAGTATATAGGTTTATGAACATAGTGAAGGAAAGAAGTTATCACAGATCCAGCAGGGTTTCATCAAGAACTTGTATTTCAGAATAACCCTATTCCCTTTGCAGTAAATTCATCAAACATGCAAAGCATTGCATTGAAGAGGGAGAACATAAGCCTTATTTGAAGGAAAATAAGGATCTCTAAGGTTGGAGATAAATCACTCCACTTCCACTATATTTGAGTATATGAAGACAGGCAGTGCTTGCATAGTTTGGGAAAGTGCTAATAGAGGAAGAAGAAGGGTAAGAAGGACTAAATCAAGTAATATTGAAAATGTGGTTGGAAACAGCATATACATTTACTTAAATAACAAACTTCAGAGTTTACATTAAATTACATACGCCATAGGGAACCACTAAAGGGTTTTCAACAGAGCCGTAACATTGGTCAGACCTGTGCATTAGCAAGATTGTTCTAAAAGTTCTGTAAGAGAAACTGAAATTATAAAGACCAAATACAGCAGACTATTACAATTATGAAGGATGAAGGTGGTTAAGACTGGAATGATTTCCAATGGTGGAAGTATAGGTGGAGAGAATGTGAGAGATACAAGAGACATGGTGGAAGTTAAATTAATAATAATAATATTAGCTTACCTTTACATTATGCATTATTTTTTTTACAAATAATTATGCATGTTTTATTTTTATTTGAACTCACAACTCTGTAGTAAATACTATTCCCATTATAACATATTAGGAAACTAAAGCTAAGAGAGATAGAGTGACTTCACCAGGATCATATACTTAGGCTGAGACAAGGGTTGAACTTTAGAGTTTTCACAATTTTAAATCCAGTGTTTATGAAGATTGATGATTCTGGACATTTCAAGTACAAGGGGATAAGAGGAAACTAGATATGGCTGAAGCCTTTTAATAAATAAGTGGAGATTCAGGGCTTAATAGAATATATCAAAAGAAGAGTAGGGGCAGTAGAGGGGTTTTGAAGTATACCCTTGCTTAAACTTTGGGATATGAAGAAGGGATCATTAAAAAGACTCGTGAGGGGGTGGAGCCAAGATGGCAGAGCAGAAGCTTCTCTAAGCTCCTCCATGAATCCCGTCACTAATCCTTAAAAAGTGAATCTGAACAAACTATGTATTGAAATAATACACTGGGAGACAGAGTGTGGCAGAATCCAGCCCAGGAAAATGCCACATGGGTCCGGACAGGGGAAGTGCAAAGCACTTGAGGGCTTCAGCAGCTCTGACTAGAGAGCAGAAGAGCAGACTACAGCAGAGAGAAGGAGCCCCAGCCATCATACTTACCCACCCCAACGGTGATTCGCAGCCATCTCACCAGCATATCACTATGGGACAGGAGGAATCATTGGGGCTGGGAAAGAGAGGGCTCAAGGGCCCCCAGCAGAGACAGCAGTTTCTGTTGGGGCTATCAGCCCTGAGCCTGAAAGTTTAGAATTCACCTGCGTGTTTTTCCAGGGACCAGGATGACAAAGTAATCTCTGGCAGCTCCAATTTCCCCTCCCTGACCTAGAAAAACCAAAGATAAGTGTCCCACCCAGAGTGAAACCCTAAGATAGTAGAAATAGCCTCAGGCTTGGGAGCTATTGAGAAGGGGTGTAACTGAGACAGCAAGGAGTCTGAAGAGAAGATGGGGAGGGGTCCCTACAAGGTCCACCTCACCTGACCAGCAAAAGCCTCCCTGAGCTGTATCCCAGGGGTATAGAGGCAGAAATCTGAAGTGTCCAGACCACCCATCCTCCACAGATTACTCTGTGCACATTAGCATACCTCACTGACACTCTTGCCCTGGCCTCAAACTAGACACCTAGAGGCTACAATATTCAAAGTTAACAACCAGGCACTTAGTTCCCAGCCTGAGAAATTAGAAAATAGGAAATTAAAATGGGAAGGAAGGAAGCTGAGAAGGAGAAGGGGAAGGCAAGAAAATCAATCAGAGCATATTATATAGATCAAGAACAATGAAATACAGAGGACAACTTGGCTCTATGCTCACACCTGAGAGCACAGAAGGAAATAAGAACTGCTCTCAAGCCCAAAAAGCATTCTTGGAGGAGCTTAAGAAAGATTTTAAAGACCAAATTAGGGAGGCAGTGACCAAACTGGAAAAAAGTTTCACTGAAGAAAACAAGTCCTTAAAAAATAAAATGAGTGAAGTAATTGGAGAAAATACCTCCCTACAAAAGGACCTTCAGAAATGAACTGAAGACTACAATTTGTGAAAAATTAGAATCAGTCAAATTGAAATTTAGAACTCTATGATGCAGCAAAAGTCAATCAAACAAAACATGAAGATTGAAAAAGTGGAAGAAAGTGTAAAATATCTAACTGGAAAAACAACTGACCTAGAGAACAGATCCAGGAGAGACAACTTAAGAATTATTGGTCTACCAGAAAGCCTGGAAAACATCCTCCAAAAAATTGTCAAAGAAAACTGTCCTGAAGTCTTGGAATCAGAAGATAAAACAGTTTTCAAAAGAATTCAGCAGCCTCCTCCTAAAAGAGATCCCAAATTGAAAACTCCAAGAAATATAGTAGCCAAATTCCAGAATTACAAGATTAAGGAAAAAATATTTCAAGCAGCGAAAAAGAAACAATTGAAACAACATGGAACTACAGTTAGGATCACACAGGACCTAGCAGCTTTTACTTTAAAAGATCTGAGGAATTGGAATTTGATATTTTGTAGGGAAAAATATCTAGGACTGCAAACAAGGATTAACTCCCAGGAAAACTGAGCATAAGCTTTCAGGCAAGGATATGGTCATTTAATGAAATAAGGAACTTCTAGACATTCCTTATGAAAAAGCCAAAGCTCAATGGAAAATTTGATCTCCAATTACAAGACCAAGAAAGATATAAAAAGGTAAAGAAGGAAAACATACACCAGATATATATATATATATATATATATATATATATATATATATATATATATATATATATATATATATATATACATGTATACACATACACACACACACAAACACATGCACTCATGCACACATGCACATAACTTGGGATGCAACAAGAGCAAAATGTTCACATTCCTATATGAGAAGCTGATAACTGTCAATATTGAAATATATATGACAGTCATGACTTTAAAAGGGTTATATATATAGATAGTGTGGGTATAAATGAACTAAACTGAAGATAAAAAAATATTAAGGGGATCAAAGGGGCTGTAATGGGATAAAATGAAAGGATGAGGCAGAAAAAGGTCAAGTATGTCATTCAAAGTGGCATAAGAATGCACTATAGTGGAGAGGAAGGAAAGAGGGAAAGGAACATCATTTGAGCATTATTCTCACTTGTTCTGGTTCAAAGAAGGATCAACATAATCAGTTAAGTTTGGGATTCTAATGTGAATAGACACAAAAATTCATTAAATAGAGGAAAAGGAGGGAGGGAGAGGAGCATTGTATGAAATTTACACTCATTGGTTTGGGGTCAAGGGGGAACAACATACTCTGATAGATATAGAAATCTATTGTGTCCTATAGGCAATAGGAGAGCAAGGGGTGGGGGAGGGCTAAAAAGGGGAGATTAGAGGGGAGGGAAATAGTGGTAAGGGGAGAGGGTAGGTAAAGAAGGGGGGGTCACCAGGTGGGAACACTGAGGGAGGTGGTGGCCAAAGGGGAAACATTTAAGGAGGGGAAGGGAGAAAGAAGAAACAGAAACATAAGCAGGGGAGGGAATAGGATGGAGGGGAAGAGACAGATAGTCATCATTACTGTGAATGTGAATGAGATGACCTCTCCCATAAAACAGAGGAGGATAGCAGAATGGATTAAAAAACATAATCCTACAATATGCTGTCTACAAGAAACACATTTGAAACAAAGGCATACCCACAGGGTAAGGTAAAATGCTGCAGTAGAATATATCATGCCTCAGCTAAAGTAAAAAAAAGCAGGGGTTGTAATCCTTATCTCAGATAAAGCAAAAATAGATCTGATTAGAAGAGATAAGGAAGGAAACTATATCTTGCTAAAAGGCACCATCATGAATGAAGCAATATCATTACTTAACATATATGCACCAAGTGGTATGGCGTCCAAATTCCTAGAGAAGTTAAAGGAATTAGAGGAAGAAATATATAGCGAAACTATACTAGTGGGGGACCTTAATCTCCCCCTGTATGAACTTGATAAATCTAACCTCAAAATAAACAAGAAAGAAGTTAAAGAGGCAAATAGTATTTTAGAGAGGCTAGATATATCTATCAAGAAAAGTGAATGGGGATAAAAAGGAATATATTTTCTTCTCAGCAGTTCGTGTACATATTCAAAAATAAACCATGTATTAGGGCATTAAAACCTCACAATTCATTGCAGAAAGGCAAAAATATTAAATGAATCATTATCAGGTCATGATGCAACAAAAATTATATTGCAATAAAGGGCCATGGAAAGATAGTCTAAAAACTACTTGGAAATTAAACAATTTAATCCTAAAGAATGAGCGGGTCAAACAAGAAATTATAGAAACAATCAGTAATTTCATTCAAGAGGATATTAAACAGATCCCAACAAATGAAAAAAAATAGAAGTCAAGGTGAAATATCTCAGTGGAAAAACCACTGACCTGGAACATAGTTCCAGGATAGATCATTTGAAAATTATTGGGCTACCTGACAGCCATGATCAAAAGAAGAACCTAGAAATAATGCTTCATGAAATTTTCAAGGAAAATTGCCCTGATGTTTTAGAACCAGAGGGCAAAATAGAGGTTGAAAGAATACACTGATCACCTCTTGAAAAAGTTCCCAAAAAGAAAACTCCTAGGAGTATTATAGCCAGGTTCTGGAGTTCCCAGATTAAGGAGGAAATATTATAAGCAGCCAAGAAGCAATAATTTGAATATTGTGGAAACACAATCAGAATAACAGAGGTTCTGGTAGCTTTTACATTAAGGGATCAAATGTCTTGGAATATAACATTCTGGAGGTCAAAGGATCTGTGATTAAAACCAAGAATCACCCACCCATCAAAACTGTGTATATTTCAGGGGGAAATATGGTGATTCAATGGAATAGAGGACTTTCAAGCATTCTTGATGAAAAAAAAAAACAGAGCTGAATAGAAAATTTGACATTCAGATACAAGAAGCAAGAGAAGCATGAGAATGTATATAGGGAAAATAATTCATAAGGAATTTACAGAAGTAGAAGTATTTACATTCCTACATGTAAAAACAATAATTGTAACTTGTGAAACTTTTCTCAGTATGAGAATAGTTGAAAGAAATATATATATATATATATATATATATATATATATATATATATATATATATATATGTACACACATACATATGTTTGAATATGGGTATATGAATACATATATGTGTATATGTTTGCAGGTATACAAACACAGAGGGCACAGGATCAGTTGAATAGGAAGGGACAATATTTAAAATGTGATATTAAGAGGTGAGACAGGAATATAATGAGAGGAGATGGGGAAAGACAGAATGTTTCAAATTATCTCATATAGCAGAGGCAAGGGGAAACTGTTACAATGGAGGGGAAGAATAGAAAGGCAAAAGGGAATGGGTCAACTTTAGTCTCATTGAATTAGGCTTAGGAAGGGAATGACATATACACTAAATTGGGTATCTTGCCCTACAGTAGATTAGAGGGGGAGGGGAGGAGAGGTAGGATGATGGAGGGGAAGGCAGGTTGGGGAGGTGGGAAGTTGGAAGCATACACTTTTGAAAAGGGACAGGGCCAAACCAGAGAATAGCAGAAGTGGGGGATGGCATAGGATAGGGGGAAATACAGTTAATCTTTCACAATATATCCTCTATAAAAATGTTTTGCATATCTACACGTGTACAACCTATATTGAATTGCTTATTTTCCCAGTAAGGGTGGGTGACAAGGGAAGAAGGGAAAGAATCTGGAATTAAAAGTTTTAAAATCAAATGTTTAAAAATATATTTATTATTATTATTATTATTATTTTACATGCAACTGGGAAATAAAATATACAGTCACTGGGCTAATGAGATACATCTTGCCAGACTGGAAAGTGGGAGAAGGCATGTAGGAGGATATAGTTTAAGAAGCATTGCTTTTTAATCCAGTCTTCAGAGTTTAGATGAAATACAAAATTGTCCATAATATCTTTCTTGACCACATCAGATAGAAGAGACATATAAGTTCCTGTAGAAATCATCATTAATTTTTAAATGGATTTAGGAAATGTAGAAAGCAGAGTAAAAATGGCTATGAAGTGAGAAGGCAGTGAATGAAATTAGCTTGATTAATAGAGATCATATAAATTATGTTGTCATTATATATTTGTGCAATGACTAAATAGGATTTTAAAAAAATGTAAATGAATATGAGGTACAGCCATATAGATATGGGTCATGTTATAAGTTGGTATATAAGAGAAGTCAATATGGGGCACATTATAAAATAGAACATAATACCACATGACAATGTAATACAGTAATCATGATCAATTTCTCTTGTCATTCACATTGTGCCAAAAGGGTATAGGCCTTCTGCCTTTCCATTACAAAAAAAAAAAAAAAATATTAGTTTAAAAACCTGGGGGGGAGAGTCAAATTTCTCTTCCAAGACTTAAATATTACTGGTAGAATTTACAAGTTAATCCCCATATTGTCATTGCTTAGATTCTGCAAATTCTCCCTTGGTAATGACCTAAATCAAATGAATTAAATGGGTGGTTAACGGAACTGTTCAGATTATTAATAATTCTAAAACCTGGATTAGATTCCTATAAGTTAGCATGATAAAGGAAGCTGGCACCAATCTTTTTTTTTTTTCCAATCCATCAATCACCAGTTATCAAGCAGCTATTTAAAGATAAGCACTGTGCTAAGCAGTGTATACACATACACATACATGTTTATTCATATGCAAAATGCATACAGAATTAATTCCAATTTGTTTGGAGAAGTCTGACACTAGCAGCAATGGAAATCCGGAAAGGCCTAATGGAGAATGTGGGTTGGCTGAGTTTTGTAGGTCACCAGAGATTCTAAGAAGTAATGGTAAGGCAAGGAATATTCTGGCAAGTCTTTGTAAAGTCCTAGAGACAAGAAATGGAGCAAAATACGAGCTTATTACTGAACTTACCATATAATATGACCTTATTTTATATCTGATGGAATAGCATCTAAAGCATTATCAAGAACATGTATGACTCAAAAAAGCAGGTAGACTGACTATTCGGAGATAAGAGACAGATAAGGGATAAACTCAGTGTTACATTGTTAGCCCTCACGATGAGAAGAACTAGAGAATGAATTCAAGTGTAATGGGGTTCTAGCACATTCTCAGAATATCTGAAGTGGCATCTCTCTACATGAAGGATGCTAGTTACTACTTCCAGGAGAATCTTGATGTCTTGTAAAGGAATTACCATGGAAAGATTATGGAGCATTCATGGAAACTCTATAACTGTTTTAGTTGCTATAACACAATTTGGAGAAATCTTTTTTGGTTCATCACCTAGCCAGAACTCCCAGCATCTTCAAAAAGTTCTGAGTCTAAAGCCTTCACCTCATTCTTGTAATCAGTCCAGTGGATTGACAGGATGTGGTGAAATAAGTGCCTCGAGGCCTTCTTTCCCTCTGACCCCTGAGAAGTTGAGGTTTCCTTGGTGTATTTGTTCACTCTTTTACTTTCATGAAGGGGAGAGAGCGTCTGATCAGGGCTGAGAAAATGAGTTATTGGAGTCTGCGAGTCAGAACTCAGGTCAAGTATTGCACCTAGCCCAGCAGTGATTTCCTGAGAAGCAAGGACAGATGTTTGGGAGTGAATTTATAGATCCAACTCAGCTGAAAGACTCATCAGGCAAAATGTAACCTTTCTATATGATCTCAATGGGGCTCTAATGTTATGTAGAAAGTGAGCTAGAGAGCATATTCCTTAAATGATTAATGTGGTAGTTTCAGAGAGAGTGTGATCCAGTGATGTTGGTAGAAATATTTGAAGGTTTGTTCTCACTACGTTATTAAAGCAAAATCACTTTGTAAAAGTCAGTCAAACTGAAAAGACTAAATGGAACTAAGGGGTTAATAACTTGTCCTAACACATAGAGTAAGACAGCCAATTGGGTTGTATCATGGTCAACAGAGAAGAGAAACCCCATAATTATATAATTCAAGGGATCTCTAGATTTGGTAGCCCAGTTCTGTGAGAGTGGGGCCACAGAATACAAATCGTGCAAACATATATGGTATGCTATGGATATGTACAATATATGGAATCATAGACAAGAATATAGAATAAAAGGGGAATAAAGTGGTATTGCTGGATATATGAGGAAAGCATACCCACACCCATGAAATCACATTTCCATAAAAATAGGTTGTTTAGGAAAGGAATCTTTGTCTTTTTTCTTACCCCACTAAATAATAGGTTATATTTGTATGAGAATGCATGAAATACTTTTCTCACAATAATGATAAACAAGAAAGAGTACAAATATCATTATTCCCATTTTACATATGATGAAACTAAGTAAGCTAAAATAGTATAATTATATAACTTCTAAGTAAACTACATAAAGTAATCACCCAAAGAATATGGAGCTAGCAAATTTAAGTGCCCAGGGTAAAGACAGATCTATTGAGTCCATGTTCATTATATTTTTGATTTATATCAATCTGTATTTCATCCTTAATCTGGAGATGGATAGCCAGTATAGTTCTGGAAGAAGAAAGAAATAAGTTTGAAGACTGAAAGAGGTAATAAAATAAAGTAGAAGGAGTATTAGATTTAAAGTTGACCCAAATTTTCAATCTTGGTTCAGCTATGTTGCACCTGAATAGTTAATTTAAATAGTCTATGCCCCAGCTTCCTCGTGTGAAAAATAATAGCTCAAAGGTCTTTCAAGATCTTGACCAAAGATCCTGATAGTAGGTATTGCTGAATCAAAATTAAACAAAATTTCCAGATCTGAGGAAGAGAAAAACCTCATCAATAAGTAGTTTTGGAAAACCCTAAAGCTTGGGTGGGTGGGGGAGCCAAGATGATGGAGTAAAAGTAGGGACTTGCTTGAGCTCTCCCCCAAACCTATCCAAATACCTGCAAAAATGACTCTAAATAAATTCTAGAGCTATGGAGCTCACAAAATGGCAGAGTGAAATACATCTCCAACCCAAGACAACCTGGAATACCAACAGGAATGGTCTATCACACCAGGCTGGGAGCAGAGCACAGACAGGTTTGGGACATGCCAGCACAAACGGGACCAGAACAGGGGACTAAACCACTGGCAGCTGTGTCAGTTTTCAGTCTTCTCAACCCACACATGCCAAAAATAACATAGAAGGTCATTGGAAAATTCTGTGGGCCCTGGGTGAATGAGAAGCACAGTATTGTCCTAGCCTCAGGACAGAGGAGGTGGCAGTTGTGGCAGCAGCAGGAACAACTGCATCTGGAATTTTGGACCCAGAGATAGTGGGGGATCAAGTAGCTGATACAAAACCCCTGAAGCCTTGGATAGTACATCTACCCCTACCCTCACTGGAAGCTTGTCTCACCTTTTCCTACCTTGCTCTACCTTGACAAAGAGTTAGAAAGTCAAGTATTTGGCTGGGAGGATGAGAAAACAGCATTAAAAACTCAGACTACAGAATCTTATTTTACTGACAAAGAGGATCAAAATATAGCACCAGAAGAAGACAATAAAGTCAAAGTGCATCAAAAGCCTCCAAGAAAAATATGAATTGGTCTCAAACCATGGAAGAGCTCAAAAAGGATTTTGAAAATCAAGTAAGAGAAGTAAAGGAAAAATTGGGAAAAGAAATGAGAGTGATACAAGAAAATGATGAAAAATGTGTCAACAGCTTACTAAAGGAGACCCAAAAAATACTTAAGAAAATAACACCTTAAAATAGACTCACCCAACTGGCAATGGAGGTCCTAAAAGCCAATGAGGAGAAGAATGCCTTGAAAAGTAGAACTGGCCAAATAGAACAAACCTAAAGCTTCAGGAATCCTGCTGTTTTTCATTTTCCATAGTATTTTAAAGTACTTCAGGGAGCTTCTTTTAGAATCTGTGTTTTGTTTGTCTGGTTATTTTGCAAGGTTACATGCAAGTCTGTTTTCTTAATGTTTCTGCATAATGTATAAATCAAACAGCTGCTCTTAATGCATATTTATGGAAAATTTTGGTATTCTCTGATCTCATGAAACATCACAAATGAAAGCATTCATGCATTTGAAATGCATGGTTTTCATGATGTATGTGAGTATGACAAGACTGTGAATACTGTCTGTGTTGCTTTTATCATTTCACCGGGTAATATTTTTTATCAGGCTAAATCAACATGCCTCTGGAGATTCCTAACAGGAGCCTGATGCAGCAGGGTGGCATGCGAGTTGATACACCTATGTTTAAAAAAAAAAAAAGCTTTGCAAATCACTCTCATTATTCAAAATTAAAATAGGAAGTCAAGTTTCCATCAGTCATTAAAGAAAAAAAATGCACACAGAGAGGAAAACAGACATTATTCATATAAAGATAACTGAAGAGAGAGGGAGAAATATGTACTCAGGAAGTAACTTGAAAACAATTCCAGAGTAACATATCAACCAGTGAAAAGCTAAAGAGAAGCTATGTACATCAATCCTTAAATAATACAAAGTTCAGTGTCTACAGTGAAATGGTATTCATTAACAGATACTATCTAGAAGAAATAAGTTTAGGGACTTACCTAATTTTAAGATTTGTTTTTATCATTTTTCCAGTATAATTTGTCATAGTTCCAAATTTTTGCCTTTCATAACTGCATTGAAAACAGTTATGTATCCCTTCCCTCTTCATCCTCCTTATTTATTCTCTTTGTCTCTCTGCCTCTCTCAATCTCCTTCCCCACCCTGCCTTTCCCTGCAATACTCTCTGTCTTTCTTTCTCTGTCTCTGTTCCTCTGTCTTGATCTCTCTCTTGTTATAATCATCAATATATTGAATAGGAACTGGGAACATGACCATTAAAAAAAGTGTTACTATTCTCTAGGGTGAACTGGTAGAAAATACTGTAGACTTGAAATGGAATCAAACTGGAAGAATATCAGCTATGACTGAATCTGACCCTCCCCGCCCCGCAAAATAGCTGAGAGATGTAGCTCCCTAGGTGATTGAACCTGTTATCAGGCCATTTCAGACAGTAAGGGAAGAGCAAAGTTGGTAAATGTGAGATGTACTCATAAAACCTTTAGCCCTATTTCTTTTCATGTTACTGTAAATAATACAGTTGCTGAGTTAATAAATAATAGCCAGGAGGAAAAGAATGAAATGAAGAAGATATGGCAAGTGAGAAACGATTTATTTTCCACTTCAACTGTAAATGAGATAGTTAATCATAAAACCATCCACCTGGAAGGATATTGTGAGGCCAGGGCAAGGCTGGAGGGTGCACTTTGGTATTATGAAAAATTTTCTACCATACATTTTCATTTCTTCAAGGTAGTTCATTTGCTGATTTTAGGTAAACATGATAAGCATTTTCACATCATAGAATCAACCATTGATGCTTGATATGTTCCCTCAACATACATTTTCTTCAATAGGTTCCATCAATTCAAGAAGTATTTGTTGCTCATTTATTGTGTTTCCAACACAGAAAGTGACCAAAGAAACTCAAGACATAATTGTGTTTTGTTTAATTTTCTTTAAGGAACTTGAGAATTTTGGGAAAAGCCTGATTATGAACCTCGAAAATAGCCTGGGAGCAATCACAAGATAATGTAATTTCATATGAAAAAACCCTTGGTAAAATGAAGTTTGTGGGCTCTGAGGTTCCAAAGAGCATTTTTTTAAACAAACGCATTATTACCTTCTGTTTTACATCATTCATTTCTGCCAAATTTTGAGTTAAAATTATTTACCCCCTGTTTTTCCCCTACCCACCCTCCCAGAATAGCAGTCCCACAAGATATCGCTTCCTCCAATCTGCTCTCTCCCATACCTTCTCCCATACCCCCTTCGACTTTTCCATTAGAGGATGGTGAATCTTTGTGTCCCAATGCCTGTACATCTTATCTCCCAATTACAAGCAAAAGAGTATTAATAATAATATTTATATATATTTGAAACATTTAATCTTAAGACCTCAAATTTCAGATCCATTCCCTTCCTCCCTTATCACCCATTCCCTTTGGAAGATAAATAATTCAGTTGTTGTACATATCTAGCTATGCAAAACATTATCGTAGTAGATATATTGTACAAGGCTGCTAATAATTCCCTCCCACCCATACCACCCCGCACCTGGTCTATTCTCTACTTGATCCTGTCCCTCTTCTATAGTGGGTACTTCCACACCCCCCTGCCCCAAAGGATGCCCTCCCATCCATCATCCCTCCTCTCATCCCCCTGCCCCCCATTTTGCTGCAGGTTGAGATATCCCATTTAGTATGTATGTCTTTCTCTCCCTGAACCGAATTCAATGAGAATGTGGTTTTGCTTTTTTGCCTTCCTATTCTCCCCCTCCCTTGCAACCACTTCCCCTTGTTTCTTCTACATGAGATAGTTTATCCTACCCTGTCTCTCCCCATCTCCTCTTGCCACTTTCCTCTCTCATCTCATAATTTCACCCCTTGAGTATCCTCCCTTCCCAAAAAATTCAACCTATTCCCTCTATCCATATATAATTGTAAACATATGTACACACATTCACATATGTATTCATGTGACCATACACCCTTCTTCCATTATTTTCATACTGAGAAAGATTTCATCAGTCACTGTTATTGTTTTTCCATATAGGAATATAAATAGTTCAACTTTGATAAGTTCCTTTTGATTTCTTTTCCGCCAGGCATCTCTTGCTTCTTGTGTCTCGATGTCAAATTTTTTATTCAACTCTGGTTTTTTCCTCAAGAATGCTTGAAAGTGGGGGCGGAGCCAAGATGGCGGAGTAGAAACAGCTCATCCAAGCCTCTCTGCCCCCAGATTCTCCACAAACTATGTAAAAAAGGACTCTGAAAAACTTCTGGAGCCCCAGCACCCACAGAACTACACAGAGAAGCTAACCTCCCGCTGAGGACAGCCCAGCACCCTGCAGGAAGGACAAGCGCAGCGGTCTGGGAGCCGGCAGCTCGCAGAGCGCAGGAGCCGAGCCGAGCCCAGGTCCATGTGAGCCGAGGTTTTAGCCCCAGGGCGGCAGGGCCAGCAGCCAGCTGGAGGAACCCCAGAACACCAGGAACTGTGGCGACTCCAGAATTATCAACATAGACATGCCTAGGACAAAGTAAGAGGTTAGTGTCCTATGGACTTTGGGACCTGTATTTGGGGAATGCGTCAGCTCCCTCCCCTGGGGGCTAGAAGCCGCTGAGGAGACACACCATTTTGTAGTTTTCAGAGGCATTTCCGGCTCCCAGCCTACAAATCGTGGGGAGATCCAGCGATCAGTCTTGGGGGGTAATCGCTCTTGCTTTAACCTCCCTGGATCTGGATTGTGATCTAGGGTGGAAGTTGTGGGTGGGTTTACAGCTTGCCAGAAACGGAAGTTGCCCCCCACACGTTCGGGACGAAAATTCCTCTATCTGGCCTTAAAGCCATAGTGTGGCAACAAGCCCAAAAGTCAAGCAATTAAGTGGCAACATGCCAAGGCAAAGGAAACAGAAAAATGCAACCCTAGACTCCTATTTTGGGGGCATAGAGCGGGAAAAGGACTGTGAGGTCAGAAGTCCTGCTCCAAAAGCCCCAGGGAAAACATGAACGGGTTGCAGGCCATAGAGGACCTTAAGAAGAACTTTAAAAATCAAATAAGAGAAGTGGAGGAAAAATTAGAAA